>LR746270.1:7500-420000 GCA_902729315.2 Spirodela intermedia | reverse complement strand
GGGGGCCCGAACGAAACGCAGGCTGGTTTGTCGCCAGTCAGCTCGAAGCGCGGCCCATAGCTTTTGCCGAACAGAGACCCCAACCCCTCCTTTGGGGCTGTCCCGAAGGAGAAGGAGCTAGCTGAGAAGCCAGTGCCGGCAAGCCCAGAGAAGGCATTCTGACTGCTGGAGAGCTGTTGGAAAGAACTCAGAGGGGGCTGTGACTCAGTTTTATCCTCGTTGACCCCCAAGTCTTTTTTCTCCTCATCATCTCCGACTCCCTGAGGAGTTTCTTTGGCATCTTTGTTCTCTCTTTCAACCACCGGAGCCTCTTCGGAGGACGTTTTAGCTTCTGGCTCACCTTCATGCTGCCCATTCTCTGCTTCCTTGTCGTTGGCTTCACCAGAGCAGCTGGTCTCCTTGGGCGAGACGACTTTGTCCTTCTCACTGCTCTCCTCTGCGGGTAAACTGGCCTTGTCTTCCGATTGAGTGTTGTCTTCCTCATCTGGTTGGCCATTTTGCTCAACACCGGCTTTCTCACTCCCTCCTGTTGCACTTTTGATCCCTTCATCTTCGTCTGTCTTCTCATCCTCAGGCTTACTGCCATTATCTGCCTCCGGTGCTTCTTTGCCAGTGGAAGGCTGGTGCTGGGGCTCAGAGGTTGGTTGAGCCCGAGTTTCAGAAGCAGGTGGAGGTTGCTTGTCAGCATCAGCTGGTTTCACATCTGAACTAGCCGGGGTGGGAAAGGAAAGTTGAGCAAAAGGGTTGGAAGAAGTGGTGGAAGCAGATGGAGGCTGATGGCGGCGGACCTTGACAATCCTCCTGGTTGCTAAGACCTCCTCACTGGCACGTTGGAAAGTCCCCATCTCAGGTTCAGGGCCATCATCCTCAAGGCCAGGATTGTCCCGAGAGAGCTGCCCAGCAGCGAATCTCTTCTTTGAAGGATGGCTGGCATCCTCTGTCTCCCCCATTGGAATTATACAAAAGTTGGCGGTCCAAAGGTTGATAAACTGCGGCAAAGATACACTTGCAGCGTAAGAATTGAAAAGGCAATCTGAAATCCTCTTTCACCTGTGCACGATAGAGAAAAAGATTATAATCCTCAAATTTGCATTGCTGTGGCCTCCTCTTTTGTAGTTCAACAGAGATAAATAATAATTCGACGGAAATCATATTGTTGACAAGATAAATACAGTAGATTATTTGAAACATTGGGATTTGGGTGCAACATGTAATGTTTGAACAGAGATGAGAAATAAAGACACAAAATACTTCTGTAGGATTTTTAAAAGATAGCCTATTTAATAACAAGTAACATAATGCAATAATACATTCATAGGTCAATGTAGGGGTCATCTCAATAAGTCTGTGAATGCAACCAAAAAAAAAAAAAAAACCTTCAGCTCAGGCCAACAGCCACCCCAACACCAGCCCCCTACCTGCACACAAATCAACACTCCACGCTCTCAGGCAGCACCTCTTCACTCCCAAAACACCCTCCAGGCAGCCCCGATGTGAGAGGCCCTGCTGGCCGTGTAGTCGCTTGGCTGGAATGGGCAAGGCCCAGGATTCACGAAAACGCCCAGAGCCTACGCTCCCTGGACCTACTCTGGGTCTGGGTCTGGACCTACCCTCTGATGCCCATAGGTAAGATGCCAATTATGCAACTTCTGCAAGGTGTGTGTCACCTACCTTCCAAATTGAATCCTAGAACTGAGCCCAACCAAAAAAATTTAAAACCCAAACATACAGGCTGAGATTCTGATTGTAGTCTGCTAAAAGTTCTAAAAATGTAGAGTTAAAATATGACAGAAATTATGCGCGCCTGTTTTAAACATTCCATTAGTTTCGTCTGCAGAATCTCACATTCCCGTAGGTCTTCTCTTTTGTGCCCTTCTCCCAACTGTCCATCTTTTTAATGCCCACTTCAAACTCCTTTTACACTGCACATCCCTTGAAACACTGTCTTTCAACCTTGATTCGATGCACAAACAGACAAAAAGGGCAGTGGATGCTTAGATGCAATAACCTCCTCTGGTCAAGATATAAAAGAACATTCTAGTGCCTTTTTGGCTAGAACATTTTCTTTTTATTGTTGATGCCTTTTTATAACACCATCAATAAGTATTTAGCATGCTACACTTATAAAGATAACTGAAGTTTCAAGTGATAAAGAAAAGTTATAGTAGGCCAAGAGCTGTTAGTCCATTAATACCCCAGTCCTCTAATCAACGAAGATGGTGAATCGGATGGGGGAGTTTTCAACTAGCTCTAAGATAAACATTAATCGGGGTCTGACATCTAAAATACATCAAATGAACGAAAATAAGAAAAAGAGAATCCACTGTAACAATTGAGTTTGTACAAAAAGTTCACCAAAATCACGAATACCTAATGGACACTAGACGACTAATGCACAAAATTGAACGGACCATGGGTAAAAGAACAGTATATTGACATAACACCCTCAAAACTAATGACGTCCGCACGCAATTATCGACAGATAGAAGCAGATGTTATGGTAGATCATATCTGGGAGTTTATCATATGGTTACACAACCAAATTGACAACCGTTAAAATCGATCACATAACTTGACTTTCCGGACATCTACATTGTGAATATGGTTTGTCTCGACCACAAGGCTATTATGCTCGGCGTTTTTTTCTCTCATGACGCAGGTAATCAAAGCACACGTCACACTCACTTATGGAAAGATGTTTTGAACAACTGTTCTGCCTTATCACCATCACCAATAGTCACATGCAAAATGGATACAAAATGTCGCCCACTCTAATTTTGTTCACCATCTCCGATTGTGGAAGGCATCAACGGGAAAGAAACTACGCGTAGCCGAATCACGTACCTAAAGCTAGCTACAAGCTCCGATACATGATACATGCCGAGCAGAGAAACTCCGATCGCTGCTCCCCCGAGTAACAACCTGTTCCGCCGCTTGCCGATAGCCGAAGAACGTGGAGCGATGTTCAGACTCTGCGAGGAAGCTGGCAGCCGCGCCGTTGAGAAGAAGAACGGCCCCCGCAAGCCTCGCGCTCCGACGAGGAGCCCCGGAGAGTCTCACGAGCGAGACGCCGCGTCGAGATTAGGGTTTCGAACAGTCGGAAATATCCGTTCTTATGTGACCACAAGGGCGGGACAGAGGAACAAGATATTTCATAAAAACCCCTACTGAATTTATGATAATACTTTACACCAACTTTATCCTCCACTAATCGGTTTCCCCTCAGTGAAGGCATATATCAAATATTAAAATATACAGACCTTGTTCAGATAATCGCCAAAAATTCAGACACTTGAAACGGAAAGTTTCGTCTTAAATTACTGGCATATCCTTTGCCTCATGGCTGTACGTTATAGGCGGTGGCCAGTGGGCACCGTCAACGCATCGTTGGTACCCAAGGCACAATTGGAGCGCACAGGTGGAGTGCCCAGCGAAACGGATTCAACTGCCTTCGTTGGGTCCCTGAGAAGACCACGCGGATTCCGAAGTTTCCCTGGCGAAGGAATGCGAGGATTTTAGTGTCTGGTCGGAGAGGGAGATCCTGAAGGTTCCCATCCTCCTCCCGCAGACTGAAGGATCCCTCGAGGGGTCTAGTGGGCTCTGTTCTCCGTGGCAGAGTGCCCTCCCTCTCCCTCCCCAGACCTCAATTTTCCTTTTAATTCCCGTCCCCTGTAGAGATTTTCTCCTGGCTGGGAACGTGCTGGGGGAATGGGAGCGCAGACGTCGAAGGAGGAGCAGCTCTACCATCAGGTGACGTACGGGAATGTCCACGGGATCGAGCGCCTCCGCCGCGAGGGCGCGGACCTTGAGGTGGGTGGGGCGATTGTGGACTTTTGCTTAGAGTTCTTGTGTTTATGGATTGATTGCTTTATTTATCTCAATTGAGGGATGAATCTCAGGCCTGCTGATCTTTGCAGTTTATTGACAAAGAAGGGAAGACGCCGCTGATTGTGGCCTGCATGAGGCCTGACTTGTTGTCGGTTGCGAAGGCTCTGATTGATCTCGGTGCCGACGTTAATGCCTATCGCCCTGGTGAGGGAACTACGTGTTCTTGATATTATCCTGTCTTGTGTTCTTTGAGTAAGTCTCCGCTCCGACTTCATCGGCTGTTCGATGTATGAAACCCGATTCGGGCGGCCATCCTGTCGTCTTTAGATGTGTTATGCTCAGCGTATGCGTCCAGGATTCAGCTCCTTTCTTGAGGTTGAAGCAGCTGAAGCGTTTGTGTCATTGTAGAATGAAGTTTATGGGGTGTTAATGGGTATGCAACCCATGAAGATAAATGGCCAAATAAGTATCAGGAAAATGTTTTTTTTCTCCGATATTCTTATGTCATGAACTCTGTTTCATGCCAAATGCAATTTCTATGAAGATGCTGTGAGTATGGGGTTTCACGTTTCCTAATCTAATGTAGGGTCCCACGCTGGAACTCCCTTGCATCACGCAGCAAAAAGAGGACTTGAGCAGACGGTCAATCTACTTCTTTCTCGTGGTGGTAGGTGCATCTTTTGAGCTTTTTCTGATGTTTGATCCAGTCTCCAGTCTCGTTGTACATTTTTGCGGTTGCTTCAAATTTTCTAGACGTATGGATGGCGTCACTGATTAATTGTGACCTGTTCAAATGTCTGCAGCAAATCCTTCTATAGCAAATGATGACTGCCAGACTCCCCTTGACTTGGCAAGGGCAAAGGGACATGTTAGCGTTGTCCGCGCAATTGAGGTAAGAGCTCCTGATAAGGCAGGGATGGGTCGGGTTCTGTTCGCATTGCAGTCGGCGGCAATAAATTATTGCACAAAAAATATATTTCCTCACTTACTTTGTAGAATGGGCTAAGTAATCCTGGATATTAAACCATTTTGAGACCCTCATCATCTGGCATCTTTTAATTCTTTTTCTATGTAATCTAACCTTATCATTGCTATGCTTGTATTCAGAACCACATAAGCCTTTTCTCTGGCTGGCTTCGGGAGCTTTATGGGCCAGGTTTTCTCGAGGTCTTGGTTCCTCAATGGACATCAAGAAAAATGTACGTTTAGTTATCAAAGTTTCGATTTAATTTTACTCCTTTTGGTGTTCTCTAGTCATTCGTGCTATGATCTTTTGGCCATATGAATATTAAAACAGATGTCGCATCATTTATAGTTCATTTCCAGCATTTTGCCTTATCCTAACGTCAGATGATTGGTGTCATAATTTCCTCCTTGTAATTTTTCAGTTGGGTGGCTGTCTTACCTTGTGACCATCGGAATCCTTTGAATCCTTCCAAGTTTGAGCTCGCCGTCTACCCTGACCCGCAGGTATTTTAATATGCATTGTACTATCGTTTCTATTAGATTGTGACCTGTCGGTTCATTGTGGAGGACAATTTCTTCATGATGTATGAGCTGATCATTGGGTCATTTATTCTCTATTTTGGTATGGTTGCTTACATTACTATCCAGTATTTGTTGATAGGCCTATTGCGAAATGTCCTCTTTGGAAAAGGGTGCTCAAATTTGAGATTTTTTTTTCGCTGATACTAATGTTCCTATATCTCTTCTCTCTTCTTATACCTCTCATTTGCTATTATGGTATGTGTATTTATGGAAACTTTCCCTGTCTGGGCTACTGTTTTGCTATCAAACAGCTACTTTTTGTTGCTTTACGGGTCCAAGCTGGTAAAAATGTTTTATGTTTTCAAGGAAGTCAAGTATTTTAATATTTTGTTTTCTTTTCCAGAACTTATGGACAGGAATGAGTGTAATTTTTTTTGCCACTTTTATCACTCTTCTGACATTTTATTCGGGGATTTAAGTGAAACAGAAGCTCAAGAAAATTACAGATGGAAGTCGCTTCATAGATGATCTGTCTACTCCACCTAATCTTTGGAAAAAGTTAATCTCTCAATGCTTATTCAATGAATACAAACATGGAATTAGAGCAACGATCTCATGCTCTATGGTATACTCTATTTTTGGGGAAAAGAAAAGTTATGCTTAAGGCTGCTGACTTTTCTTTTTTCTTGTACTTGAATGTCAGAGTACTTAATGAACAGTTCTCATGTCTAGAAAGTATTTTTTTCATGGATTTACAAGCATTTTTGATCTCAATGATTTTCCCTTCCCGCATCATTACATTATATTATTATAATACATTCTTTTGGCGGCTATTTACTAGGCTCTGGTGGAATCTGGATGATTTATTGAAGCACAAATTAAGTTTTCTTATTAGGAGGAAAATCATCCATTCAAGTATTTGGTGAATTTTTGCTCATGTTTGAAGTTTCTAAATACAGGCTTCTCCATGTTCATTCTCCAAATTAATTTATGATTATTAAATTCTTCACCTAGAAATCATCAAGTGAAAGATGTCTTTTGTTGTTCCTCATAGTACTTGGGATGGTTTTCGTGGTCAAATCTTCAACCCGATTTTGATTGATTTTATAACTTCCTTTCCTAATGAAAAGGGATGGAAATAGTTTACATTAAGATTTCTTGCATTGGCAGATATGTAATTTTATTTGTATTCCGGGCACGCCAAAAGTCTCATATCGTTATGCAGAAAATTTATTCCATTTATTATTTTAAATGAGATTTAGTCTTAGTTATTTACTGATAAGGATTCTGTTCATTAAACAGACTGCTCATCCCAAGACTATTATTCAACTTTGGAAGGCTAAAATCGAGGCACCGAATTTCAAACAAGCAGATCCTGTGTTGGTTATTATTGAGAACAGTTCAAGTATTGCTTCCTTCTGATTTCTATTTTTTAATGTTCTGTGGTTAGTTGTATAGCTTTTTATTCGAATATTATTCTATCCAAAGTCTGCTTCAGTATTATTTGCTGATAGCTTGAAGAACTAGATAACATGAGGATTCCTGGTCCCATGCCTTTCACTATGAGGACACTTTGAATTTTAACATTGGATGTTGCAACTCCGTCCGCTTTTAATGTTGGCTTTTCAATACTTTCATAATTCTTGTGTTGTTTTTGTTTCCTTGATGCTTCACTTCTTTATTTTATTGATTGTGCTTTGAGTAGCTAAACTACCTTTTCATGAAACAAGTCCTTTTGTGTCACTAAAACACAAGAGGTATCCTATCCAAAGTGAGGTTTATTGTAACATCTTAGGCAATAGATCTGTTTTAAATGATTTATTAAGACTTTGGTGATCCCTTTTTATCATGCAGGAGCACGATTTAAGTTTTTAGCAGAACGAGCAGGTGACAAGCAACAATTTTCTTTGTTTTATGATGCGTGCAGAGGAATTTTTCAGGTATAATTATTTTTTTATTAAAGAGTGCCACTAAAAGTAGTTGCACACATGACTTCTACAATAACCTGACATTTAATCGAATAACCTGATTATGTTGTTAAATATGTCGAAGTTATAGTTGTTTGATGAAGTTGGACGGTTAAATTCATTAACATGGTGTCAGCGTTCAGGTTTCATCATGTGTTGTGTCCTTTATGTATCCTTCATGTTGGAGAGCCATCGTGCATGCAGTGCTATGTGAGAGCGGAGAGAATTATGCCACAGTGAATGGAATGATTAAAAAATATAATGAAAGTATGTAGTGGCCTTCCATTCACGATCAATTAGTTTTTAGATTTGATTTGGGCAAATCTAATTCTTTAGTAGTAATTATAGATTGGCTGTTTACATGTGAGGTGATTTTTTCTAAACTTTGGTCCAATGAACGGAGATGCCACGTATGTATGTTTAGTGGTTCTCAAGTACATTTTTGAAGTTTTAAAATTTCGTTTTTTTTGTTATTATAAATAATGAATCATATATTAATGCATTTTTTGCTACTATATCATCATCATCATCATCTATTGAATCTCTTCCGTTTTTCCACTCGATCACATATTCATATTCAATATGCTTTTTTTTCCAACTTATTTGTAGCCTTCCTCTTATATTTTTCATTACTGAATCCTACGAAAATAGTCATACCTATTGACGGGTGTTTTCCCTGTTCTTTTCACATATCTGAACAATCTCTCATTGCTTTCAAGAGATTTAGACCCCTCTTACCACACTTCTCTTAGGATTTTTTAAGGGATCTTTCTGGGTGCCTCGTATGATCCTGCTGAGTGGTCCCTGTTTTATAAGATTTACTGTTCTATTCTATTGATGGGAAAAAGGATAATCATCGGGTAGATTTGGACCTGCCTTTCTATCATTCCCAGGCTACGATTTTGTTGTGCCCCATAGTTTCTGAAATTTCTTTGGCCTAAATGTCGTCTCAAATGTGTTTCTTTTAGCCTTGTTAGTCTTGCAATTCGTATATTGAATCAGGTGCATTCGTCGGTGGTTGGTCAGATAGGTTGGTAGCTCTGTTCTAGGGGTGTTCTCTGTGACCTGTACCGATTCATCTCTTCTCATTTCCCACTATGTACCAATGCATTAGTTGACTATGTTTTTCTTTTCCCAGTGGGAAACGGTGAAAAAGACTGCTTATACTCAGCAATATTCTTGCTGTTTCTCTCTTTTGTAGCAGGCCATTTTTCTGCATCAACAACCGATGCCAATGCCACTGGTTGCTCCTGTCCTCCCCAGTCATGCAGCTGCTTCTCCTTCGGTCTCAGAAGACATGGAGCTGGCCATGGCTATCAACGCCTCCATTCAGACAGCCATCGCAGAAGGAATCCCTCCACTGTCAGATGTCCAGCCACTTCCCCAACTTCCCAACACCAACGGTTGGGGCTCCCAGGACGTGGCTTCATCGTCCTCCTCTACGGTGGCCAATGGGTGGGTGACCGAGCCAGCAAATGAGGAATATAATGGATGGGGTGCGCCTCGACCTGCGCCCAGCACCAAGCCAGTTCGGGCACAAGAGTACCAGCATAGTACACCGGCTGTTGCTCCATCAGCTCAAGAAGCTCCAGCTCTCTCTCTCCCCTCGGCTCCTCCGATGGGTGAGACAACCCTCGACGAAGGCCACGTACAGTACCCATCAATAGATGCGAGCCCTGTTGACTTGAAGTTGCCACTGGTGGGGGGAAAACCAGGTCTCGGCGAGGAGAAAGAAGGATCCGACGATTCCGGCTCCTGCGTTATTTGCCTGGATGCTCCGGTCGAGGGAGCATGCATTCCATGTGGTCACATGGCGGGATGCATGAGCTGTCTGAATGAGATCAAAGGGAAGGACTGGGGATGCCCCGTCTGCCGCGCCCACATAGATCAAGTCATAAAACTCTATGCTGTCTGAAGCAAAGTCTGAGCGGTGATGCCCATAAAACTCTATGCTGTCCATGGCAGTGGGATCGAGTGTAAATAATGAAGCTTGGTTGCACATCGCTGCCTGTACATGCATATATATATATATATGCATATATATATGTAGTGTTTATGTACATGCATTTATACACGGTAAAGTTATCCATTTTCCCAAGGCGGGTTGGCATGATCTCATTTTGACTCCACGAATGTGGTAAAGTTATGCATGGCGAATGTGGGAAAATAGCATCGGACCTCCACTCTTTTGAAGATTCTCATCGTATGTTTCAGGTCCTCTGGATGGATTACATGTTGCTGAGTTGCGGTCCTACGTGGATATATACGAATCTGTGGAAAAGTGGGAATTTTTTGGCGATAAACCAGAGATACCTTCTGAAAGATCAGCACATTTTCAGATCGGCGTTGAGTGTCCGCGGTTAGGTCAACCAGAAAGTGAAAGTTCTTGAAGCAACCCTTCATAATTATTTCTTTTATGCCATAAGTAGATATTTTTGGCCAACGTTGCCATCGGCGAAAGAGAGATGACTCCCCGATCGTAATAGGCATTCGTCCGCTAGGATCTCCTTCCGCGAAAGTCAATGACTGCCTATATCTAAATTCCGCGCTGAATAGGGGAAGGCCCACGTTGGAGATAACCCCATCCTCAACGACGGTGAAAAGGGTCGTTTTCTTGGAGCAAGACTCGGGCTTTGCCCTGTAGAAAGTTAACGGTGGGAAGGCGGAACAGACGGGAAGGATAGCTGCCGACCCAGCCACGCGGAACAGTTGGGTGTCTTCCGGTAGATCCTCCCCGGAAGTGTCCGAGGTAGGAGTTGTAGCCGCCGAAGAAATCTGTCTGTTTCATGCACTGTGGAAAAACCCAACAAGAAGAAGGGTAGAAGGCTTCGGAATGGGCCCCAGGGAGAACTCCTGCTTCATCGTTCAATTAACGCGGAAAGACGGACAAAAATAAGCTCAGGGAAGATCCCTTAACGAGGAAGCTTCCCCGCTCCACCTCGACCCGCTAGAGGCCTCCTACTTCCACCCCTCCCCCACCCTCCCCTCTCAAGTACCAGATCCCTCGTTCGTCCCTCCAATCCTCTTCTCTTCTCCCCTTTTCCTCCTCTATTCTGATAGTTTCTGTAAGGAGAGGAATGGGGGGGGAACATTCCAAGGAGAGGTCGGTCTACGAAAGCGTCCGCAGACGCGACGTCGAGTCGATCAGATCTCTCCACAGACAGGGCGCTGGTCTGCATGTAATCATCTTCTTTATCTCTTCTACTCCATCTTCTTCACCGGTTTACGCTTTGGAGGAGAGAAAATCTCAGCCCTTCTTTTCTCTTGGGTTTCTTCACAACCGGTTGTGTGGGTGCAGTGGAGGAGCTTCTCAGGAAAGACGCCGCTGATCCTCGCCTGCTCTGAAGCCAACCTTCTGCCCGTCGCCAAGGTTCTCCTCGACCTGGGCGCCGACGTGAACGATTACGACCCAGGTGACTCTCTCTTTCTCTCTCTCTCTACCTCTCTCTCATTCATTCCTTCTAGAGCATGACGCGCTATTTGGTTTGATGGCAGAATATGGTGTTGGGACCGCTCTACACAGGGCTGCCAAGAGAGGCCTTGAGCAGACCGCCATCCTACTCCTCTCGCATGGAGGTAATATACTCTTCGTCTGTTTTATCTCAATTGGGTGGACTGGGGAGAAGATTCACCGTACATCGCTGGACTATTAGATCAGAATCAAGCGCTTGGACGAGCTTCATCTGATCATAGACTGCAATAAATTCTCTCTCCCTCATGCACCTCGGTGCTTTAGATGGAAATCGAATAAACCCACGTCACAGAAGGTTTTTAACTTCCAGAATTCTCAGACTTCTCTCCTGACGGGTTCTTCATGATTGGTCCCCTTTCTCCAGCGAACCCCCTTCTGCCCAACTGCTTTCACCGTAACTCGCTGGACCACGCTCGGGAAGCAGGCCATACCGGCATCGTCCGCGCCATTGAGGTTGAGAGAGATACTACGCAAATACACTGTTATTTTTGTTAAGAATATTTCTATGTTGATTACGAAGATGCCTCTACTTTAATCACATAGTCAATTCGGTTTGAGTGGGGTGATCTAATAGCTTAAGGATGGCATCCTGGCTAAAGATGGCTCCACTACTAAACATGTGAGTAAGTATAATCCATGAGTATGGGGTCATGAAGTCGTTCCTCATTCGCTGATTTCCGATTTATTTTCAGTTGAATGACCCGATAACTTGGAAGATTATCTAATTTATTTGGCTTAACGAACTAATTGAACTAAAGACCTTTGTCTGTGATTGTGCATTCAGAGCCACATCTGCTTCTTCTCTGGCTGGCTTCGGGAGACCTACCATTTCAGCAACCCACACCATGTGCTCACCTCCTTGCGATCACCGAGAAGAACGTAGGGTCGCCGATTACTCAAGCAAATAGACCCACACTGAATTGTCTCGAGTTCTCATCCCTAATATTCTACCCTTTTTTCTTGCCAGATGGGCTGTCGTCCTACCCAGCGATCCTATTCTTCCGAGGAACCTCACCGGGTTGAAGCTCGCTCTGTATCGCGATCGGCAGGTGCATTGCTTCTTTAGTATTTCTAAGTCATGATGAAATGAAGATTAAAGGGTCGTTTTTAAAAGGAATTATGTGGGTATAATTGTCGAATCAATTACCAAGTTTGCGTTTCTAAATACTATAGAGGAAGGATTCTAGACTCATCATGTCGGTTTCCTCTGAAAGTAACTTGTCACATACAACAAGGATTGAATAATATGTTTTTAGCAATTAGACACATTTGGAAATTATTCGTATTTGAATGTTTATTTTTCGTAAATTAATAAAAGTATAGCTCCCGTACGATTGTTCCTAATGCATTTTAGGATTGGGATTTAATATAACATCGCAATCTGTGAATATTTCTATTAACTGATTGGTAACCCGACAACCGCTGCTTCCGTAGAGAGTTGCGATCGTTTTGAAATTAGGCCACAACTCATTAAGGGTTTTTTTTTAGCATTCTGATGTTTTAAGATTATATTTTATCACAAATGGCATGCATTCATTAACAACTAAAATTATAGTACTCGGTAGCCTACCCCCCATGAAGTTGAAAATTACGATTTTGTTTTAAACCTCTACCTTTCAGCATATTTTAATCTAACGAGATGGGTCCTATCCCTAGATATTTAAACCGAATAGTTTATGGGACTGATCAAAACACAACTGCAACTTTAAGATGAAGTTACAATCTTTTCAATATATTCTATTATGACCTGATGGGTGTTATCATCCGCATGCAGTCTCCTAGACCATTCAAAGTCGTCTCCCTCAAGAAGTTTATCCTCGAGGAACCTGTTTTCAGCTTCCCAGATCCCGAGCTGGTTCTCATCGACAAGTATTCCAGTGAACTCCTTCACCAACGGGCTCTCTTTTCACTAGTGTTTTTGATGATCTCGATTCCTAATTCTCTAACTTATGTATTCTTTCCCCAAATAGGCATGGTTCTGAAGCTTCTCTCCGGGGAAGAAGGGGACAAGGAACAGCTGAAGCTCCTCTATCATACTTGCAGAGGAGTACTAGAGGTAATAATCTCATGTTTCCATCGTCCCACAACCCAATGTTAAGACAGATTTGGATATTCTATACGCTGATATGAGGTTGTTCCCCCCTCGCAGCCTAACAAACCCTCCTTCCAAAGGACGGCGAGGACAACAACAACGGTTCCGCCGTGGCTCCCGGGCGCCGGCCCCGTCGCTCCGGCGGTGGCCGCCAGTGCTCCCTCGTCCTCCCAAGAGGACGCAGAGATCGCCATGGCCATCGTCGCCTCCATTCAGTCCGCGGTCGAGGAGGGAATACCTCTGTCCGCCGTCAGCTTTGGCAGCCCGGAAAATAGGGAAGGCTGCGGAAACGTTCACTACCCGCCAGTGGACTCTTCGCCCGTGGATGTGATCCCAACGACCTTCGTCGAGGTCCCTTTGGCGCCGGCGGGAGAGGGGACAAGTGGATCCGGCTCCTCCTGCGTGATATGCGTCGATGCCCCAGTGGAGGCCGCGTGCGTTCCGTGCGGCCACATGGCGGGCTGCATGGCCTGCCTGAACGAGGTCAAGATGAAGGAATTCGGCTGTCCCGTCTGCCGCGCCGACATCGAACGCATCATGAAGATCTACACTGTTTGAGGAAGTGGCGGAAGATGCCGGCTGGGAAGTCAACGGCAGATGTACATGAAGTCAGTTCGCCAATGAGGTGCAGGAGTGGACTTCTTTGCTTGTTTTTTGTGTAAATTTCTTCTTCTGTTCTTCACGTTACACTGTTGTATGAAATGGAATTTCAAAAGGAATACATTTATCGCATTTCCATGCGGGTACATTGATGTTTTCTGAATTAGTACGTTATTTAGGCAGCCCGTTATTATTTATTATAATAGTGAGTGCTAAAGAATTTATAATAATCAAGTAAGTGGTGTTGATAGATTAGATAAACTGTATTAATTAGTTCAAGCTTAGGTCTCAAGAATAGTGAGCCCATTTTCAAAAAGTTTCTCGTTTTAGTAAAAGGTTATCATTAAGTAAAATTTTTGGGCCCAGGTGTTTGAAAGGATGACTGAGATTGGTATTTTCATTACATGTTATCGCATATTTTTCAAGTAGAAGTAACTACCTTGAAAGCACGCGTTTGAAATGCATCTTTACTCATTTACATAAAAAATCAACTATCCATATCTTGTGAAGTAGTCACGTTGCTTGATTTTTTCTATTTATAAATAATGTTTTAAACCATTACGTTTTACCCATATAATGCTGTAAGATATTTTAACCGTTGTAGTCATAAAAGAAATTCTTTTTTTAGCATGTGTAAAATGAAGGGTTTGGTAAGTTTAAGATGTTTTGATGATGACTATGTACCTAGAAAGGTATTTTAATAAATTTTTATATAGTTAAATTATTTAATTAATAATCTTGATATTTTCCACTCGATCACACATCCTATTTATACTCGGCAAGCTTTTTATCCCAACTTATTTATAGTCTTTCTCTTATATTTTCTTTGCTGAATCCTAATCAAATGGTCATACCTATTGACAGGTGTTTTCCCCTGTTCTTTTCACATATCTATACACATCTCTCATCACTTTCAAGAGATTTAGACCCCTCTTGTTGTTGTGATAAGAAGTAAAACTCTGATATAAATTAGACTTTAAGAGATCCAAGAAATCTGAAAAACAGATCTCGAAATACCAACTATATACATGCAGGTGTGCAGAAGAATAAATCACACTCACAAATATACTGAATATCACAATAGCAGCGGACTGATGCCTTCTTTATTTCTTTAATCAGAATTTTTTTGAATAAGTTAATCACTCAACATTGTAAGAACATAGCGATGATATTTGATTTAAAAACACCTTTAATAAAAAATGAATACGTGATAATAGTTATGTGGTTCGGAGATAAAACTCTTACATCCACTATCAAACAGAATGTGGAGATAAGAGATAAATCAGAAACAAATGAGAGAAGATATTCTCACGAACCTTCTTCTTCCACTAGCTTGAAGACAAGATTCTCTCACCAATAGAGCACCAGAGAGGATGAGTAGATAGGTGCGATTCTTCCTCTTTTCTTCGAGCCCTCGAGCTCCACCTGAAGCAGTTTGCTCCCTTCTCTACAAGAACTTCCGAAACCCCTGTTTTCGAAACTGCCTCTAGCTCACCTTTCTTGCAGCTGTTCCTCCCCTCAAAAATGGGGGTGAAAAGTCATTTTACCTTTTCCAACTAAATGGGCCCATGTGCTCTGGTCCATTACTATTTTTTTGTGCCCCATAGTTTCTGAAATTTCTTTGGCCTAAATGTCGTCTCAAATGTGTTTCTTTTAGCCTTGTTAGTCTTGCAATTCGTATATTGAATCAGGTGCATTCGTCGCTTGTTGGTCAAATAGGTTGGTCGATCTGTTCTAGGGGTGTTCTCTGTGACCTGTACCGGTTCATCTCTTCTCATTTCCCACTATGTACCAATGCATTAGTTGACTATGTTTTTCTTTTCCCAGTGGGAAACGGTGAAAAAGACTGCTTATACTCAGCAATATTCTTGCTGTTTCTCTCTTTTGTAGCAGGCCATTTTTCTGCATCAACAACCGATGCCAATGCCACTGGTTGCTCCTGTCCTCCCCAGTCATGCAGCTGCTTCTCCTTCGGTCTCAGAAGACATGGAGCTGGCCATGGCTATCAACGCCTCCATTCAGACAGCCATCGCAGAAGGAATCCCTCCACTGTCAGATGTCCAGCCACTTCCCCAACTTCCCAACACCAACAGTTGGGGCTCCTAGGACGTGGCTCCTAGGACCTCCACTCTTTTGAAGATTCTCATCGTATGTTTCAGGTCCTCTGGATGGATTACATGTTGCTGAGTTGCGGTCCTACGTGGATATATACGAATCTGTGGAAAAGTGGGAATTTTTTGGCGATAAACCAGAGATACCTTCTGAAAGATCAGAACATTTTCAGATCGGCGTTGAGTGTCCACGGTTACGTCATCCAGAAGGTGAAACGCTTCATAATTATTTCTTTTATGCCATAAGTAAATATTTTTGGCCAACGTTGCCATCAGCAAAAGTCAATGGCTACCTACATCTAAATTCCGCGTTGAATTGGGGAGGGTCCACGTTGGAGAAAAGGAAAGGTTGAAAAGGATCGGAGGGAGTCAACGGTGCAAAGGGTTCTACATCTAAACCCCATCCTCAACGACGGTGAAAAGGGTCGTTTCCTTGGAGCAAGGCTCGGGTTTTCCCCTGTAGAAGTCAACGGTGGGAAGGCGGAACATGCGGGAAGGATAGCTGCCGACCCAGCCACGCAGTTGGGTGTTTACCGGTAGATCGTCCCCAGAAGTGGTCGAGGTAAGAGTTGTAGCCGCCGAAGAAATTTCTGTTTGCGTGCACCGTGGAAAAACCCAACAGGAAGAAGGGTCGAAGGCTTCGGAGTGGACCCGAGGGAGGAGAACTTCTCCTGCATCTTCGTTCAATTAACGCGGAAAGACGAATAAAGATAAGATCAGGGAAGACCCCTTGACGAGGAGGCTCCCCCGTTCACCCTCGACCCGCTAGAGCCCCCCCCCTCCCAACTCCCAGATCCCCTGTTCCTTCCAATCCTCTTCTCTTCTCCCCTTTTCCTCCTCTATTCTGATAGTTTCTGTAAGGACAAGAGTGGGGGAGGAACATTCCAAGGAGAGGTCGGTCTACGAAAGCGTCCGCAGACGCGACGTCGAGTCGATCAGATCTCTCCACAGACAGGGCGCTGGTCTGCATGTAATCATCTTCTTTATCTCTTCTACTCCATCTTCTTCACCGGTTTACGCTTTGGAGGAGAGAAAATCTCAGCCCTTCTTTTCTCTTGGGTTTCTTCACAACCGGTTGTGTGGGTGCAGTGGAGGAGCTTCTCAGGAAAGACGCCGCTGATCCTCGCCTGCTCTGAAGCCAACCTTCTGCCCGTCGCCAAGGTTCTCCTCGACCTGGGCGCCGACGTGAACGATTACGACCCAGGTGACTCTCTCTTTCTCTCTCTCTCTACCTCTCTCTCATTCATTCCTTCTAGAGCATGACGCGCTATTTGGTTTGATGGCAGAATATGGTGTTGGGACCGCTCTACACAGGGCTGCCAAGAGAGGCCTTGAGCAGACCGCCATCCTACTCCTCTCGCATGGAGGTAATATACTCTTCGTCTGTTTTATCTCAATTGGGTGGACTGGGGAGAAGATTCACCGTACATCGCTGGACTATTAGATCAGAATCAAGCGCTTGGACGAGCTTCGTCTGATCATAGACTGCAATAAATTCTCTCTCCCTCATGCACCTCGGTGCTTTAGATGGAAATCGAATAAACCCACGTCACAGAAGGTTTTTAACTTCCAGAATTCTCAGACTTCTCTCCTGACGGGTTCTTCATGATTGGTCCCCTTTCTCCAGCGAACCCCCTTCTGCCCAACTGCTTTCACCGTAACTCGCTGGACCACGCTCGGGAAGCAGGCCATACCGGCATCGTCCGCGCCATTGAGGTTGAGAGAGATACTACGCAAATACACTGTTATTTTTGTTAAGAATATTTCTATGTTGATTACGAAGATGCCTCTACTTTAATCACATAGTCAATTCGGTTTGAGTGGGGTGATCTAATAGCTTAAGGATGGCATCCTGGCTAAAGATGGCTCCACTACTAAACATGTGAGTAAGTATAATCCATGAGTATGGGGTCATGAAGTCGTTCCTCATTCGCTGATTTCCGATTTATTTTCAGTTGAATGACCCGATAACTTGGAAGATTATCTAATTTATTTGGCTTAACGAACTAATTGAACTAAAGACCTTTGTCTGTGATTGTGCATTCAGAGCCACATCTGCTTCTTCTCTGGCTGGCTTCGGGAGACCTACCATTTCAGCAACCCACACCATGTGCTCACTTCCTTGCGATCACCGAGAAGAACGTAGAGTCGCCGATTACTCAAGCAAATAGGCCCACACTGAATTGTCTCAAGTTCTCATCCCTAATATTCTACCCCTTTTTCTTGCCAGATGGGTTGTCGTCTGATATGCCCAAAGTGGTCGTTAGTTTAAGCACTCAAATTTAATATTGATAACTTAAAACCCAAATAAGTTCTCTTTAATTAAAAAGATTTAAGGTTGATTATTAGGAAAATTAGAAAGTTGAAAACATCATTATCTAAGTCTAAAAGTTAAGAAAATCTGAGAATATATAGATAACTAACTATAATTGAATAACTTTAAAAGTTATTGCGTAATTCAGTATGTCATTTTCTGAACAATAATATTACTAGAGGTCAACAATGAGAAATTGAGGATATAAAAAAAATAGAGAAAGTAGTAATGGTAAAATTTGGCAACCTAAACTAAACTTATTCTAAAATCACGAAAAAATTACAAAAGCTAAGAAACTAAATGTGCTACTCTTTCTCAGAAAATATTAACTTAATTCTATGTGGCGCATGTGAAATCGAATTCGTTCCAAGGAAGGGTCGAAAATACAAAAAATCATGAAATAATATTTTTTAAATATAAAACCTTATTTTAAACATTTTATAAAATCATAAAAATATTATGTAAGATAATAAACTAACTATGCTAAGTTTTTCCAAAATATCATCACCTAATTCTACATAGAACTTGTGAAGTCATTTTCAATCCAAGGAAAGGTCGAAATACGAAACCTAGAAAATAATTTCCAATGATATGCTGATGATATCACCAAAACATAATTGTTCTAGGAGATTAAAAAATCATTATATTTGTAGGATAGTAAGGTATTTGAAAAAAATCATAAAGCTAAAAGAAACTACACGATTGGATATCATTCGCTACCCAGAAAATGATTTTCAAAAATATGCTTAATGATTTTGTCACCAAATCATCAAAACATGATCGTTTGAAGAGATTAAACATTTATTGGATTCGTAAGAAAGTAACATATTTGGAAAAAATTATAAACCTAAAAGAAATTTCACGAGTTGATACAGATTTCTCTTTTTTTGACTTGGTGTCACCATCAAGGCGTGAGAAGTTAGGTATAGAGAAGAATAACTCGTTAAAAATTCAATAAAATGTCATCTATAAAATGATACTCGTCATCTACAAAACAAAAGGGGGTCTAAGGAGTTTAAGAAAAGAGAGGAAAAGGTGGAGAGCTCGTCCTTGCAACCCTAAGGTCTCCGTTGTATATCACCCAGCCGCCACCTCTTTTTGAGCACGAAAAAAGATCTCTTTTCATTTGCCCTCTTATACCCACGCCCATTTGGGCCTTTTTTCTCCGTTCTTTGCGTGGCCTGATTGAGTCTAATCTTTTGGGTGTTGTGTTTCATTCTTTTATGCCCCAATCAGCCCTTTCTCATGCTTGGGGTCTTTGAGCTTTAATATTCCATGTTAATTCTTCTCACTTTGGTAAATCTATATAAATTAATCTCCTTCAAATAAAATTCCAAAATTTTAAATCCCTATTCTTGATAAATTTAGACACATCCTTAAGGTGATTAATCTTGAAAAAAGCTTAGAAAGTTTTAGTAATTAAATCTATAAATTGCATAACGTAGATAGAATTGTTTAAAGTCATTTATACATATCTTTTGCTTTTGCTCTAATATGAAGATATATAGTAATTCATACTTATTATGATTCATTAATACAAAAGTTGAAGAGAAAATTAATTATTTTTTAGTGAAAAATAAATATTTATCATCGTCCTACCTAGTGATCCTATTCTTTTGAAGAGCCTTACCAAGTTGAAGCTCGCTCTGTATCGTGATTGGCAGGTGCATCACTTCTTAAGTATTTCTAAGTCATGATGAAATGAAGATTAAAGGGTAATTTTTAAAAGGAATTATATGGGCATAATTGTTGAATTCAATAACCAAGTATGAGTTTCTCAACAAATATAGAGGAAGGATTCTGGACTCATCTTGTCAGTTTCTACTGAAAGTAACTTGTCACATACAACAAGGATTGAATAATTTTTTTTGGCGATTAGACACATTTTGAAATTCATAGTATTTGAATGCTATTTTTTGTAAATTAAATAAAAGCATAGCTTCCATATGATTGTTCCTAATGCATTTTAAGATTGGGATTTACTATAACACTGCAACCTGTCAATATTTCTATTAACTGATTGGCAACCCAACAACTGCTACTTCCATAGAGAGTTGCAATCGTTTTGAAATTAGGCCACAACTCATTAATGGATTTCTTGCAATCTGATGTTCTAAGATTATATTTTATCACAAATGGCATGCACTCTTCAACAATTAAAGTTTAGTACTCAGTAGCCTACCGCCATGAAGGTGACAATTACGATTTTATTTTAAACCCCTACTTTCAGCATATTTTAGTTTAACCAGATGGGTTCTATCCCTAAATATTAAAATCGAATAGTTTATCGGACTGATCAAAAGACAACTGCGACTTTAAGATGAAGCTACAATCTTTCAATATATTCTATCATGACCTGATGGGTGTTATCATCCGCATGCAGTCTCCTAGACCATTCAAAGTCGTCTCCCTCAAGAAGTTTACCCTCCTGGAACCTAATTTCAGCTCCCCATACCCCGAAATGGTTCTTATCAAGGAGCGTTCCAGTGAACACCTTCACCCCAGGGCTCTCCTTTCACTAGTGTTTTTGATGATCTCGATTCCTAATTCTCTAACTTTATGTGTTATTTCCCCATTAGCCAAGCATCTGAAGCTTCTCTCCGGGGAAGAAGGGGACAAGGAACAGCTGAAGCTCCTCTATCATACTTGCAGAGGAGTACTAGAGGTAATAATCTCATGTTTCCATCGTCCCACAACCCAATGTTAAGACAGATTTGGATATTCTATACGCTGATATGAGGTTGTTCCCCCCTCGCAGCCTAACAAACCCTCCTTCCAAAGGACGGCGAGGACAACAACAACGGTTCCGCCGTGGCTCCCGGGCGCCGGCCCCGTCGCTCCGGCGGTGGCCGCCAGTGCTCCCTCGTCCTCCCAAGAGGACGCAGAGATCGCCATGGCCATCGTCGCCTCCATTCAGTCCGCGGTCGAGGAGGGAATACCTCTGTCCGCCGTCAGCTTTGGCAGCCCGGAAAATAGGGAAGGCTGCGGAAACGTTCACTACCCGCCAGTGGACTCTTCGCCCGTGGATGTGATCCCAACGACCTTCGTCGAGGGCCGTACCGTGGCGGTGGGAGAGGGGACGAGCGGGTCGGGTTCCTCCTGCGTGATATGCGCCAACGCCCCAGTGGAGGCGGCCACATGGCGGGCTGCATGGCCTGCCTGAACGAGGTCAAGATGAAGGAATTCGGCTGTCCCTTCTGCCGCGCCGACATCGAATGCGCATCACGAAGATCTATCCTGTTTGAGGAAGTGGCGGAAGATGCCGTCTGGGAAGTCAACGGCATATGTACATGAAGTAATTGATGTGGTTCCAAGTCGTTATTAGAATCATCAATCAATTTTAATAATTTATAGAACTAGATTCACCAAAAATGAAGAAATTATTTTAAATGGATATAGTGGTGAGCTAGATCGTCCCCTCGGGAAGGCTTTTAAAAATATTTTTATTTTCTAATTTAAAGAATTATGAAATTGATTAGAAGATTTAAATTGATATTCAAATGAATAAAATAAATAAAATAGCAAATAAATGTAAATACGAATTTAAAAATTAAATGAATTAAAATCGGTAAATTAAATATGCTTTGGAATGATAAAAATAGAAGAGAAACAAGTAGAGAAATGATTAAACCTAAGAAAATAAAATTATTTCTCAGATCAAATAAGAAAATAATGAAAACTGTATTAAAAATCAAACTTACAACCCTTAGAATGCATGATTTGATGTTGACCTCTGGGTAGCGCTTCTTAGTCATGCATCCAGTTCAACAGAATGGATTTAAGATGAAAACGGTAGAGGAGAACAATCAAAATCAGCGATGCACTCTTTAGATTCTTATTTTTGCATGAGAAAGGAGAACAACATTTTTTTCTCGAGAACAACCCGAGAACAACTCCGAAAAGACTCCCTTTCTCTCCCCTCTTCCTCCTTTTTTTCCCCCAGATCCGCAAATCACGTTTTCCATTTTGACTTCCTATTTTCTGTCATATTTTGCCGATTTTTCTCTGAATTTTTCGGCATTTTCCCCTTTTTCTTGCGCGACAATAGTCGATATTATCTATTTTACCAGATTATAATCAATATTTGAACATATACCCTTCTGCCCGCGTGAGAGAATATTCGATATCGTCTGTTTTACTAGATGATAATCGATATTTGTAAATATATCCTCCGAGCGTGATTCGATGAAGACAGTTGGATCTTCGCGCCGTCATTTTGCTCTGAAGAGGGGTGACCGGGCCTAATAATTGCCGTTAGATCTCCATCGGCTCTCGCTCCTTTTGCGCGTGCTTTATCGGGACCGCGTGCGTCGGATGCCACGATAGCCACCGTTAGATTGGCGGCTACTTTTCCTACGTTGATGGCTGCGACGTGGCGTCTCCTGGATCATCAGATCTGCTAGCGGTCGCCGTTGGATCCTGAAGCTAGTTTTTCGTATGACGGCGGTGGTGACGTGGCTTCATGCAGTGCGTCGGATCTGACCACTGCTATCGTGCTACCGTCAGATCTGAAAAGATTAACAACATAAAGTTAATCCCATATCGGAAAATATTATGCGAGTGTTATCATCTGATTATATTTATTTTAATACCTAAAATTCTCAAAAAAATTACATAAAATATATTTAAAAATAAAATAAATGAGAATTAAGCCTCAAGATATGAAATAAATTCTCATCAATTTTCTATTTATTTATAAAATATCAATTTAAATTAAGATTTAGAGAGGTTCATTTAAATAACAAATAAAATAATTAACATGATAACTTGTGAAATATTTCTCAAATATGCATTATTCTCCCTAATTTGATAATAGATTAGCATATAGTTTTCACAAGTTATCAGTAATCAATTAGTTCAGCTCACCAATGAGGAGCATGAGTGAATTTTTTGTTTGCTTTTTGTGTAAATATCTTATTTGGTTCTTCACGTTGCACTGCTGTATGAAATGAAATTTTAAAAGGAATACATTTATCGCATTTCCATGTAGATAGATTGATATTTTCTGAATTATTATGTTAATTAGACAACCCATTATTATTTATTATAATAGTGAGTGATAAAGAAGTTATAATAATCTAGTAAGTGGTGTTAATAAATTGGATAAACTGTATTAATTAGTTCAAGCTTAGGTCTCAAGAATAGTGAGCCCATTTTCAAAAAGTTTCTTGTTTTAGTAAAATGTTATCATTTAGTAAAATTTTTGGGCCACATGTTTGAAATGATGATTGAGATTGATATTTTCATTACATGTTATTGCATGTTTTTCAAGTAAAACTAACTACCTTGAAAGCACTTGAGTTTGAAATGCATCTTTACTCATTTACATAAAAAATAAACTATCCATATCTTGCGAAGTAGTCACGTTGCTTGATTTTTTCTATTTATAAATAATGCTTTAAACCATTACGTTTTACCCATATAATGCTGTAAGATATTTTAACTATTTTAGTAAAAAACAATTCTTTTTGATGTTTGATGATGACTATATACATGGAAAGGTATTTTAATAAGTTTTTATATAGTTGAATTATTTAATTGATGATCTTGATATTTTCCACCTAATCACATACCCTATTTATACTCAACAATCTGTTTATCCCAACTTATTTATAGTGTTGTTCTTGTATTTTCTATGTTGAATCCTAAACAAATAGTCATACCTATTGACATGCACTTTCCCTTATTTTTTTGCACATATATGAACAGTCTCTTATCACTTTCAAGAGATTTAGACCTCTTTTACCACACTTCTGTTAGGATTTTTTAAGTGATCTTTTTGGGAGTCTCATGTGATCCAGCTGAGTGGTCTTTATTTTATCAGATTTACTATTATATTCTATTGATGGGAAAAAGGATAATCATCGGGTAGATTTAGACCTACCTTTATGTCATTGCTAGGCTACTATTTTTTTGTGCCCCATAGTTTCTAAAATTCAACACATATCAAATGTTTTTCTTTTAGCCTTTTAGTCTTGGAAGATGTATATTGAATCAGGTATTGATGTGACCTAATCGTTGTATAATAAATCACGTAAATGTAAAATTTATAAAACTAAAAAATACTAATTTTTAGATTTTTTGAAATATTTTATAAAAAATAAATTAATTCTAATTTGATAAAAGGTTCCAAAAATAATGAGGAATTTACTAGTCGATTACAAGAATGTAAAATAATATAAGATAATATTTTAGAATTTTCCTAAAAGAATACATTTTTTATGATTTTTAGACTAAATAATGAATATAAAATATATTTAAAAATCTTGTAAAAAAAGAAAATAAGGGTGATGTTAAGATGACATCAATGTCTCAATGAATGCCAATCGGGTGAAAATAGAATTCCATCTAGTGACTCTTATAAAAGTGATTACAAACAACTTAATTGATCAAATTAAGTTTTGTAAAAAAAAGAAGAATCTTAATTTATTTAAGAAGAGTATCTAAACTTGAAATCACATAAAGTACTACTAAATTAAGAGAAAGTTAAGTTTAAAATAAGAAAGACAGAGTTCTGGGCTCGTGACAGTAATCGTTAGAATTCTGTGTTCAAGAGGATTATCAAGTGATGTCTATACCTTCAAAAGTTCTCCTTAGACATGAATGACCATGACATTCGTTGTATCTCTTTTTGAAGTCTAAAAAATAATAGTGACAGTTTAAACTAGTTAAAAATGATAAAATAGAGTTCTAGTGTCATGACGGTAATACGTTGGAATCCTGAATGTTCAGAAAGATCATTGTGTAATGTCTATAGTCTCAAAAACTCTATTTGGATAAGAATGGTGTGGAAATTTCTAGATTTTTTTGCAAAGTTTAGAAATCAATGAAGTAGGTTGTTGAATCATCTCTGATGATTGTCACCTACTAGAGTGGAAAAATAGTAACTTTACAAATCTCTTATGACTGTCACATGACAAAGATAAATTGAATAAAAGTAGTACATGTCTTAAGGAACTTTATCCTCAAGTCCACATAGTAAGATGAAGCTTTTCATCACATCTGGTACGCCTTCAAGAGGTGGCAACTCATCTCCTAATGAATCGTCTTCTTTTTCATGACAATTTGTTCATCAATCAATCAGAGATGATTTATTCAATAGATTCACGATCTTTTATCTATAATCATTTGATAATTTTAGTAACTATTCTCCACAAATTACATTGATGAGATTTTCACTGATGATTGAAGTATTATGAGAATTTAATCGTTCACTAATAATCTATAGAAAAAATTATAATTTAATCAAATAAAAATATAAATTTTGGCTCTAGTAAGATTTAAACCCTTGTCGATCACCCGCCTATATGAGAGAGAGTGAAATAAGTATACAAATATCTTTATAAAGTGACATCATAAGGATATCTACTTCTTATAAAGTCACTCGCCTATCGGTTTATCCTTAGCCACTTGAGCCCCTTATTCATGACTCTATTTGACTATACTTCCAACTCACATACGGGCTCAGTTGGCTAGTAGGTTCCCACCTTTTTTTATCTTTTTATTTTATTTTATTTTATTTATATTTAAAATATTATTAAAAAATATAAAAATTATATAAATTTACATAATTAATGAAAAAAATGAACTAATTAAAAATCAAATTTTAAAATTTAACATAAATATAAGTCTATTTATCATAAGTTAAAGTTAAAACTATATTATTAATTAATTATTAACTTATGATAATGAAGACTTAACATGCACATTCGTCTCCAGTTGGCCGAATAAGTTGGTAGCTTTGTTTTAGGGGTGTTCTTTGTAACCCTGTACTGATTCATCTCTTCTCATATCCCACTATTCTTGTTATTTGTCGACTATGTTTGTTTTTTTCCCATTGGGAAAGGGTGAAAAAGACTACTTATCCTTGCAATATTCTTGTTCAGATATCCTCACATATTTGAACAATCTCTCATCGCTTTCAAGCGATTTAGATCCCTCTTACCACACTTCTCTTAGGATTTTTTAAGGGATCTTTCTAGGTGCCTCATATGATCCAATTGAGTGGTCCTTGTTTTATAAGATTTACTATTATATTCTATTGATGGGAAAAAGGATAATCATCAGGTAGATTTGGACCTGCCTTTCTATCATTCCCAGGCTACTATTTTTTTGTGCCCCATAGTTTCTGAAATTTCTTTGGCCTAATGTCGTCTCAAATGTGTTTCTTTTAGCCTTGTTAGTCTTGCAATTCGTATATTGAATCAGGTGCATTCGTCGCTGGTTGGTCAGATAGGTTGGTAGGTTTGTTCTAGGGTGTTCGCTGTGACCTGTACCGATTCATCTCTTCTCATTTCCCACTATGTACCAATGCATTAGTTGACTATGTTTTTCTTTTCCCAATGGGAAATAGTGAAAAAGACTACTTATACTCGCAATATTCATACTGTTTCTCTCTTTTATAGCAGGCCATTTTTCTACATCAACAGCTGATGCCAATGCCACTAGTTGCCCCTATCCTCCCTAGTCATGCAGCTGCTTCTCCTTCGATCTCAGAAGACATGGAGCTGGCCATGGCTATCAACGCCTCCATTCAGACAACCATTGTAGAAGGAATCCCTCCACTATCAGATATCTAGTCACTTCCCCAACTTTCCAACACCAATAGTTTGGGCTACTAGGACGTGGCTTCATCATCCTCCTCTATGGTGGCCAATGGGTGGGTGACTGAGTCAACAAATGAGGAATATAATGGATGGTTGTGCCTCGACTTGTGCCCAACACCAAGCCAATTCGAGCACAAGAGTACCAGCATAGTACACTGGCTGTTTCTCCATCAGCTCAAGAAGCTCTAGCTCTCTCTCTCCCCTCGGCTCCTCTGATGGGTGAGACAACCCTCGATGAAGGCCACGTACAGTACCCATCAATATATGTGAGATCTGTTGACTTGAAGTTGCATGTGGTGGGGGGAAAACTAGGTCTTGATGAGGAGAAAGAAGGATTTGACAATTCTAGCTCCTATGTTATTTGCCTAGATGCTCCGGTTGAGGGAGCATGCATTCCATTTGGTCACATGGTGGGATGCATGAGCTGTTTGAATGAGATTGATGTGACTTAGTTACTGTATAATAAATCACATAAATTTAAAATTTATAAAATTAGAAAATATTAATTTTTAGATATTTAAAAGTATTTCTAAACAAATATATCAATTATAATTTAATAAATGTTCATAAAATAATGATAAGTTTTTAGGTCAATCACAAAGATATAATATAATATCAAGTAATATTTGAGAATGTTTTGTGAAAAAGATATATTTTTATGAATTTTAGACTAAGTAATGAAAATAAAATATATGTAAAATTCACGAAAATGAGAAATAAGGGTGTGGATGTAAAGATGTGTCAACACCCAATGAATAAGAATAAGACAGAAATAGAATTATATTTGATGATTCTTAAGTAGGTGGTTATAGATGATTTAATTGATCAAATTAAGATCTATAAAAACTAAAAGAATCGTAATTGAATTAAGAATAATTTAAAAACTTGAATCACACAAAGTATCACTAAATGAAGTAAAAAATAAGTTGAAAGTAAGAAAACCAAAGTTTTGGTCTTGCTACAATGATTGTCAAAATTCTATGCATTTGAGATGATTATCATACAATGTCTATAGCCTCAAGGGCTTTCTTTATATATGAACAAGTTAAAAATTTACTGAATCTATTTTCAAAGTCTAAAAAATAATAGTGGACGTTAAACTAGTTAAAAATGATAAAATAGAGTTTCAATATTGCAATAGTGATGCATTGGTGATGCGTCAAAATTTTGAACGTTTGAAAAGAGTGTCGTGCAATGTCCATAACCTCAATAGCTCTCTTTGGAGAAGGATGATGTGGGCAATCTTTAGATCTTTTTGCAAAGTCTAAAAATCAATGAAATAGGTCATTGAGTCATCTTTGATAGTTGTTATTCAGCAAAATAGAAAAACGACGACTTTATGACTCTTAGACGGTTGTCACCTAATAGAGATTAGTTGGATGGAGGTGGGATATGTTTTAGGAAGCTTCATCCTCAAGTCTATGCATCAAGAGGAGGCTCTTCATCGCATCTGGTATACTTTCAGCAGGTGATGACTCGTCTCTCAGCAGATCATCTTCTTCTTGACAATGATTTATTCATTGATCAATTAGAGATAATTTACTCGATGAATTCGTAATTTTTTTATCTAGAATCGTTCAATAATTTTAGTAACCATATTCCATGAATCACATTGATAAGATTTTTGCCAATGACCAAGAGATTCTATTGGTTTAATCTTTCATTGGTAATTTATAGTAAAATTATGATTTAATCAGATAAAAATATGAGTTTAAACTCTAGAAAGATTCGAACCTTCGTTGGTCGTATGTCTACATGAGAGAGAGTGAAACAAGTATTCATATAGTAATATTATTAAGGTATATTATTTTTATAATTAAGGAATATTTTAGGTATTAAAATTATTGAAAACCTTCTGAGGAGGTTGTGACCACCGGTTTAGTTTCACATCAGTTATACATTGAATTTTGAGACGTATATATAGTAATATGAGATTTGATAATCAATCAGTCCCTTTCTTACGTGTGTACGACCACTCCTTGTCCCACGCTTGATTGGCCACTGATGATGTGGAATGGAGTGATGCACATGTGTCCCTTGTCGGTCCGTCTTTAGCCATTCGAGCTCTTATTCACGACTTTATCTGATTGTGCTTCCAACCCACTTATAGGCCTAGTTGGCGGTGGATTCTTCATTTTTTTCTATATTTTTATTTTATTTTATTTTTCTTCGTTCATCTCAAAAATAAGATTATAGAAATTATATAAATTCACATAAAATCACATAATTAACTAAAAATTCACATTAATCAACTAAAAACTACTTTTTATAATTTAACATAAGTATAAATCTATTTATCATGAGTTAAAGTTAAAACTATATTATTTATTAATTATTAACTTATGATAGTGAAGACTTATTAGATATCAAAAGGAAGAACTAGAGATACCTTGTCTACTACGCCCAGATAAATCAAGTCATAAAACTCTATGCTGTTTCAAGGAAGCCACAACAGTGATGCCCATATTTGATGTCCAAAGATAGATTGTAAATAATGAAGCTTGGTTGTATGTTGTTGGTTGTACATACATATATATATGTATGGTGTTTATGTACATGCATTTATACATGGTAAAGTTATTCATTTTCCCAAGGCAGGTTGGCATGTTCTCATTTTGACTCCACGAATGTGAGAATTTTAGCATCGGACCTCCACTCTTTTGAAGGTTCTCATCGTATGTTTCAGGTCCTCTGGTGCGATGTCATCTCTCTGAGTTGAGGTCCTATGTGGATATATACAAATCTGTGTAAAAGTGGGAATTTTTTGGCGATAAACCAGAGACACGTGAAGGGCAGAACATTTTCAGATCGACGTTGAGTGTCCACCTTCAGGTCAACTAGAAAGTGAAAGTTGTACAAGCAAGCCTTCATAGTTATTTCTTTTATGCCACAAGTAGATATTTTTGGCCAACGTTGCCATCAGCGAAAGTCAATGACTGCCAACATCTAAATTCCGTGTTGAATAGCTTGGAGATAACCCCACCCTCAACGACGGTGAAAAGGGTCGTTTTCTTCGACCATGGTTCGGTTATGCCCTCTAGAAGTCAACGGTGGGAAGGCGGAACCTGCGGGAAGGATAGCTGCTGACCCAACCACGCAATTGGTTGTTTACTGGTAGATCCTCCCCGGAAGTGTTCGAGGTAGGAGTTGTAGCCGCCGAAGAAATCTGTCTGACCGCGTGCACCGTGGAAAACCCAACTGGAAGAAGGTTAGAAGGCCTCGTGGTGGGCCGGAGGGAGGAGAACTTCTCCTGCATCTTCGTTCAATTTACGCGGAAAGACGGGTATAAATAAGCTCAGGGAAGACCTATTGACGAGGAGGCTTCCCCGCTCCACCTCGACCCGCTAGAAGCCTACCATTTCCTCTCCCTCCACACCCCCCCCGCCCCCTCCTCACACACACACACACACACTCTCAACTACCAGATCCCCCGTTCGTTCGTCCCTTCATTCCTCTTCTCTCCTTCCCTTTTCCTCCTCCTCCTCTATCCTGAGTTTCTGCGAGGAATGGGGGGGGAACATTCCAAGGAGAGGTCGGTCTACGAAAGCGTCCGTAGAGGCGATGTCGAATCGATCAGATCTCTCCACAGACAGGGCGCTGGTGTTCATGTAATTATCTTCTTTATCTCTTCTACTCCATCTTCTTCACGGTTTACGCTTCGGAGGAGAGAAAATCTCAGCCTTTCTGTTCTCTTGGGTTCCTTCACAATCGGTTGTGTGGGTGCAGTGGAGGAGCTTCTCAGGAAAGACGCCACTGATCCTCGCCTGCTCCGAAGCCAACCTTCTGCCCGCCGCCAAGGTCCTCATCGAGCTGGGCGCTGACGTGAACGATTACGAACCAGGTGACTCTCTCTCTCTCTCTATATATATATCTATATATATCTACCTCTCTCTCATCCATTCCTTCTAGAGCATGACGCGCTATTTGGTTTGATGGCAGGATATGGTGTTGGGACTGCTCTACATAGGGCTGCCAAGAGAGGCCTTGAGCAGACCGCCATCCTACTCCTCTCGCATGGAGGTAATATACTCTTCGTCTGTTTTATCTCAATTGGGTGGACTCGGGCGAAGATTCACCGTACATCGCTGGACTATTAGATCAGAATCAAGCGCTTGGACGAGCTTCGTCTGATCATAGACTGCAATAAATTCTCTCTCCCTCATGCACCTCGGTGCTTTAGATGGAAATCGAATAAACCCACGTCACATAAGGTTTTTAATTTCCAGAATTCTCAGACTTCTCTCCTGACGGGTTCATCATGATTGGTCCCCTTTCTCCAGCGAACCCCCTTTTGCGCAACTGCTTTCACCGCAACTCGCTGGACAACGCTCGGGAAGCAGGCCATACCGGCATCGTCCGCGTCATTGAGGTTGAGAGAGATACTACGCAAATACACTGTTATTTTTGTTAAGAATATTTCTACGTTAATTACGAAGATGCCTCTACTTTAATCACATAGTCAATTCGGTTTGAGTGGGGTGATCTAATAGCTTAAGGATGGCATCCTGGCTAAAGATGGCTCCACTACTAAACATGTGAGTAAGTATAATCCATGAGTATGGGGTCATGAAGTCGTTCCTCATTCGCTGATTTCCGATTTATTTTCAGTTGAATGATCCAATAACTTTGAAGATTATCTAATTTATTTGGCTTCACGAACTAATTGAACAAAGACCTTTGTCTGTGATTGTGCATTCAGAGCCACATCTGCTTCTTCTCTGGCTGGCTTCGGGAGACCTACCATTTCAGCAACCCACACCATGTGCTCACCTCCTTGCGATCACCGAGAAGAACGTAGGGTCGCCGATTACTCAAGCAAATAGACCCACACTGAATTGTCTCGAGTTCTCATCCCTAATATTCTACCCTTTTTTCTTGCCAGATGGGCTGTCGTCCTACCCAGCGATCCTATTCTTCCGAGGAGCCTCACTGGGTTGAAGCTCGCTCTGTATCGCGATCGGCAGGTGCATTGCTTCTTTAGTATTTCTAAGTCATGATGAAATGAAGATTAAAGGGTCGTTTTTAAAAGGAATTATATGGGTATAATTGTTGAGTCAATAACCAAGTATGCGTTTCTAAACCAAATATAGAGAAAGGATTCTGGATTCATCTTGTCGGTTTCCACTGAAATTAACTTGCCACAGACAACAAGGATTGAATAATATTTTTTGGCCATTAGACACATCTTGAAATTCTTAGTATTCGAATGCTATTTTTTCTAAATTAAATAAAAGCATAGCTCCCATACGATTGTTCCAAATGCATTTTAGGATTGGGATTTAGTATAACACCGCAACCTGTCAATATTTCTATTAACTGATTAGCAACCCGACAACAGCTACTTCCATAGAGAGTTGCAATCGTTTTGAGATTAGCCCACAATTCATTAAGGGATGTTTTAGCAATCTGACGTTTTAAGATTAGATTTTATCACAAATGACATGTACTCATTAGGAATTAAAATAATAGTACTCGGTAGCCTACCTGCCAGCATATTTTAGTTTAACTAGATGGGTTCTATCCCTAAATATTAAAACCGAATAGTTTATCGAACTGATCAAAAGACGACTGCGACATTAAGATGAAGTTACAATCTTTTCAATATATTCTATCATGACCTGATGGGTATTACCTTCCGCATGCAGTCTCCTAGACCATTCAAAGTCGTCTCCGTCAGGAAGTTTACCCTCCTGGAACCTAATTTCAGCTCCCCAGACCCCGAAATGGTTATTGTCGAGAAGCATTCAAGTGAACACCTTCACCCCCGGGTTCTCCTTTTACTAGTGTTCTTGATGATCTGGATTCCTAATTCTCTAAATTTATGTATTCTTTCCCCATTAGCCAAGCATCTGAAGCTTCTCTCCGGGGAAGAAGGGAACATGGAACAGCTGAAGCTCCTCTATCATACTTGCAGAGGAGTACTAGAGGTAATGATCTGATGTTTCCAGCGTCCAACAACCCAATGTTGAGACAGATGTGGATATTCTATACGCTGATATAAGGTTGTTCCCCCCTCGCAGCCTAACAAACACTCCTTCGAAAGGACGGCGAGGACAACAACAACGGTTCAGCCGTGGCTCCCGGGCGCCGGCCCCGTCGCTCCGGCTGTGGCCGCCAGTGCTCCCTCGTCTTCCCAAGAGGACGCAGAGATCGCCATGGCCATCGTCGCCTCCATTCAGTCCGCGGTCGAGGAGGGAATACCTCTGTCCGCCGTCAGCTTTGGCAGCCCGGAAAATAGGGAAGGCTGCGGAAACGTTCACTACTCGCCAGTGGACTCTTCGCCCGTGGATGTGATCCCAACGACCTTCGTCGAGGGACGTAGGGCGGCGGCGGGAGAGGGGACGAGCGGGTCGGGTTCCTCCTGCGTGATATGCGCCAACGCCCCAGTGGAGGCGGCGTGCGTCCCGTGCGGCCACATGGCGGGCTGCATGGCCTGCCTGAACGAGGTCAAGATGAAGGAATTCGGCTGTCCCGTCTGCCGCGCCGACATCGAACGCATCATGAAGATCTACACTGTTTGAGGAAGTTGCGGAAGATGCCGGCTGGGAAGTCAACGGCAGATGTACATGAAGTAATCAGTCAGTCCAGCTCACCAATGAAGTGCAGGAGCGGAATTTTTTGTTTGTTTTTTGTGTAAATTTATTCTTCGGTTCTTCACGTTATACTGCTGTGTGAAATGGAATTTCAAGAGGTTTATATCTCATTTCCATGCGGATAGATTGATATTTTCTAAATTATTAAATTATTAAGGCGGCCTATTATTATATTTATTCTAATAGTCATTGATAAAGAATTTATAACAATGAAGTAAGTGATGAAGATAAATTGGATAAACTATATTTATGGGGGGCACTACTCAAGCTGAGTTAAGATGAGTAAAAGAAGAAAAATGAGAGTGTTGGACCTCAAATGTGTGTGCGCTTCAATGATCATCTTACTCCAAAAGTTTATTTCGAATTATTGGAACTTTGAGCACCAGAAAGCTTTATCCACTAATTGTTTTCAAAACCAAAAGGTTCAAACATTTCCAATGATAATCAAGAGAAAAAAGCCTTCAAGAGGCAAAACGCTAAGTGTCTTGAGGAAAATAAAATATTCTACCTTGTGTTTAAAGTGTGTTTGCATTTAAGACATATATAATCTTAATATAGAATATATTTACAGCAGATAATATTTATTAGTCACAGTTGTGAATTTATATGCGGGGAATGTCTGTCCCTGACCCTATAGAACTATAAATGTAGATGAGGGGATCATGTCTTTCATGTTTGGCCACTAGAGTCATGAGTCTAAGGCTATAAAGTCATAATATAACGTGCTTTATTAATGGAACCCAAGAAAATGCCACATAATGAAAGTACTTGAGAAAGTGGAGTACATCCTATGACTTAACCATGTTGAAAAAAGTGTGTGAAATATGTTTTTAGTAGCTTAACTCTAAGAGCTTAATAATAGTACGAAATTAGAGAGAAAATTAAACATTAGAGACTTACCAATTCACTCTCTCTCTTGATGACATGAAGTCCAATAAAACCTAATAATGGACAGCATAACAAAAGGAATTTTGGCATATAAATAATGTGAAATATACAAGAAAACTTATCTTTGTCACATGGAAGAAGTTAGGAAGTCTTCAATTTGGATTCTAAAAAATATTTACTCTAAATTACGTTTTCCTTCTTTATTTTTCAACAACTTTTGTATGTTTGGATCAATATCTCATGAGGATTTTCATAAGAGACTCATACATCAAGGACATCAACATCGATTTAATCAATCTCCATTTGTGACACAATATATTATTTGCCATAGTCTAGAAATGAGAAATTTTCATTATTAAAAAACCTCATTACAATGGATGAATTGTCATAGCTAAATTTTTGAGAAAGGTTATGATTCAGTGGGCAAGAATTGTCCAAAAAATAATCTCAATTTTAATGGGATCTAAAAAGCAGTAGAGTATATGGATAAATAATAGTTTCTCAATAGCAAGATTATAAATAGCAATGATAAACCAAAGGGTCAAGAGTTCAAGGTTATTGAAACAAAGGAACCCCTTATCGTACCTTATATTACTAATTGGACAAAGTGAAGCTCAATCTGGATAAAAGGTACAATTAGAAGACTAACTAAAACAAGATACCCCTGATTTCTCTCTAATTTGTTGATGATACAATTATGTTTGAACATAAACAGGCACAAAATGTGGTCAATAAACAAATTTAGATACTAGAATTAAGATTCAGAAAGATGAGACAATGGACTTTGCAAGTGTAGTTTTAAACAAACTAAATTCTTGTCGATGGATCACTTGCCCTCTAACCATTATTAATTAGATTAAGGCTAAATTAATGGTAAATCAACTTTGAAATTTGAATAAGGAAATATGGATGGGACGAAAAATCACTCTTAGTTAGTCAAAAATGGATACTTTCAAGAAATGTCTACTTATGCTGGTTATATTCATCCTTGATCTTCAAAATTAATTTTCTTTTATGACGAGAGGGAAGACAACATCTAGGGCATATTTTTTATATAGCAGGCCTAATAGAGACACGCCATTTTGTCATTATCAATTGTTGCAAATCTTATTCAATGAAAAAAACGAAAACACTGAACTTGGTAAATTATCATCAGAGTAGTGGAGAATAAGTCTGCAGTAAGAAATATTTTAAATATATGTACTTATAAATTTTAATAGGATAATCCCTAATTTGGTGTGTAGCTTCAGATTATACTACCTTTGAAAATAAATTGTTAAGTGAAAATATTTCTTAGCAATATTTACCAACTTTCAGCTAAACAAAACATAATTTTAGAACCTCTATACGATATCTATGACAAGAATAGAGGTATCCATATGATTTAGACATTTTGATATAATTTGAAGTATAGGCCCTTCAAATCACATGGCACATGTTAAGGCCAAAAAAGACAAAGAAGACAATGAAAAATGTAGATAGGGTGAGAAGAGATCATTCTTCATTAGTTTTTGCATAAAACGTTGTTCTGATTGTAGCTTTAGAGTTTCATGTTCTATAATAATTTTGAAAGACTTTCCTAAAACCTTGATTTCAAGGAGATTGTGAAAAACGTGATAGTCAACTTGTTTCAGATGTATTCTTCTCATGAATTATGAAGTGAAAATACTGATGAATTATCAAAGTTTTCTTTAAGATTACTTATGATGCATCCCATCACATAACTAGGAATTATTCTTTATATATTGTTAAACTAATGTGTTTATCATATTTTATGTACTTTTTAGTTGTTTATCATGACAGGTGTGGGGCTCTATTAATGGCTATTTCATGATCCATTGTGGAAAACGGGGACAAACAACATATTTGACTTAAAATTCAAGTGCACTCATATATATATCTATATTATGGGGCTTTCAGTTTGTCTAGAGGATGAAAACTAAAATATGACCCTCAAGTTGGCTTTTACTTAATTTGGTTTATGACATAGATAATATAGTCCAGTTCTCTCTCTCTCTCTACTTATCTACTATCTTATTAAATTGAAGACAATTTTTCATTATTAAATTATTCTATCTACGTTAAAGTCCATCCTCTTATGTTCTTTTCCTCTTCAAACAGTTTTTCAAGCTAATGTTTTTTATGTAATAAAAATAGCTTCATAGACCATATCCTAGATGAATAAGAATCATATGATATCTTCATATAAGTGGAGTTTCATTCTCAACTAGTCCATGTGGGTGTGTTTACTGTCCAGCCATAGTTGAATATTGTGGCCAAGTTGTATTCAATTCCACTTTAATTTTGATGTTTGGAATTTGAAGAAATACATGGTCCTGCTCATAACTTGTGAAACATCATGATTGACACTTCAATCAAGAAAGGCAAGGGAGCAACAAAAGAGCTTGTCTCGTTAGTACCAGTTTTTAGTGGTGGTCAAGCTGTTGGACTAAAAGATGCTGTAGAAGACAATGCAGAAGGTAGCCAGCGTTATCTAAGGATCTAGCCAATAGATGAGACCATCTACTAGGGATCAATATAAGAGCATCTCTCTTCATTCTAGATTGACCTAGGTGGCATTGATGACCTGAAGTTGAAGTATATTGTTGAAAGATGTGCTTGTTGTTCCTATTTTGAGGTGACAAGGATGTTGATTATTCAATGTCATGTTTTTCATTTAATATTTTTCATTTTTATTGATTTTTTAATTTAGTATAACACTTTTTTTAGGGGATAAATGAAAAAAGGAATTCTTACAAGTGTTAACCTCTACCAACGTTTTCAGGGCATTCAAGTCAATTAAAGCTATAAATTATCACTTTATTCCTAAGAGACAACGCAAGTGGCTATAAGTTACAAATATATTATATACAAGGAAAGTGACTTTGTATTAAAAAATCAGATAGTTAAATAAATAAATTTTATGTAGGTAATTTTTCAATAATATTTCAAATTTAATTTTACATACGAAGAATGTGAATTGTTTTTTGAAGACCAAATCCATGAAATAAAAAAGTATGCATACATGCTTAAGGAAAAAATATGATAACATTTGATATTCGCATTAATATTTTTTTATAAAAAATACAACTCATTTATTGATTAGTTTTTTAAATACAAATACTCAATGATGGTAAAGCATCCTATTTTCAGAACGTCTGTGGAGAGTGTCTCGTCCACCTTGCCTCCTAAATAATATAGATGCTTTTTTGGTCAGGCAATGTCTAAGAGATCATGTTCAGTTTTCCTTTATTGCCATGACTAGAAAATGGTACTAATGGATACAAGGAATAACATGATCCACAGCCACCCATCACAAAGCAGAGGGTCAAAACCAAATATTACCGTTGCAGAACTTGGGGTGTAAAAAGAATAATGCAAGAATTATAATATTCGGTTATTTCTTGAGTCCTCATCTTTGGATCTGTGTTCTTGGTTCTCTAGACGACTGAATTAGGTTGAGGTTGTGGCATCTAAAGTGCATCCAATTTTAGTTTAGAATTAGAATGATTTTCGATTTTTGTGACTATTTATATTTTTTTTCACAATTATATGTCAACTAAATAACTCGCTAGTAACAAAATAAGAACTGTATGGTTCTGATGAATCTACCCGTCAACTAATCAAAGTTTGGGACCTCAAGTTTATGTAGGTCTCGGGATCAAATGATGATCTTCTTCCTCACAATTCAGTGTCGGATTCAAAGAAAGTCTTAGCGAACCCAAGTCGCTTAAAACTCCGATCCACTAAGAACTGATATATTCCCCATAATGCGCCTCATTTCAAGACCAAATCATGCATAACAAATTTATTGAAATGCTCGGTGCTCATGTAATTGAATTTGGGCTCCCACTCCCATCACCTCTTGTGTTGAATCGTATGATGCAGCAGGTTCCACGTGAGCGAAGCAGCCGGTACTGAAAAGAAACAACGAGCCATGGCTAGCTTTCAAGATACATCCTTCACATCCAGAAATTCTGCGTCTGGGGGGCACGGTTTCCCCGATCGGATTTCTCCTCCGGTCGGGGGGAAAACAATTGCATCAACCTGACTCCTGCGACCAACAAGGCATAAGGTTACTGGGGCAGACTTCCCGAAATTCTTCCTCCTCCCCCCGCCGGCTGTTACCGCTAGTGCTACGAGGAATCCATGGACATACAGGTTAATACTATATGTATGTATATATGTACGTGCGTACGTCCGCGCGTACATATGTAGATACGTATGTTGTATATATACATTGTATACATGTGTGTATGTAGATATCTATGTATGTATGTATGTATCGGGTTAGGAATGGTTGTTGCCGGCGTCGTTTAGAGGTTAATGAGCCGGAGGGACGTCAGGTTTCGAAGGTTTAGACATCCGAGTCTGTCATATTTGATAGGACACATCAGAACACGCACCCACAGGTTTGAATTCTTCATTCCATCTTCGGCTGTCTCGACGGGAGGCAGCACTGTAAGATATCTGCTGGACAAACGGTGAGGCACTCATTAAGACGGTAAAAAGATGTGAAGGAGCTCGGCGTCCCAAGCATGGACTTGCGAAGACCGGATGAGGATGTCAGATCCGGGAAACACGAGACCCCCCCCCCCCCATCCCACCTTTGTGCTCAGCCTCCTGGATTCACATCCTCATATTTTGTCTCTTGATCCTCTTCATTTACGGCGTAAGAAGAGAGCGCACGAGCGAGCGAGAGAGAGAGAGAAAGAGAGAGAGAGAGAGAGAGAGAGAGAGAGAGAGAGAGAGAGAGAGAGAGAGAGAGGATCCTGATGAATAACAGATATTTCAAGAATTGAGGTTTCTATGAAGGAAAATGCGAACGGATACAACATTGAATCGACCAAGAGAACATGTTCCGTCTCCACGATTCGTGTATTGTTAATCATATCTACTAATAGGCTACGTTAAAGTCACGTAAATAACATGGACAGGATGGATTTTTAGGCATGGATGGGCTTCCATCCATGCTGATCGCTCTTATTTTATAGCGAGCACGATCACATGAACTCCACATGCAGCAGTTCCGAGAAGCTGATGGGTGGCCTCCATCTAATCTGTTGCACCAACAGGCGACACGAGGACGTGCGGGAAGCATCCGGTAGAACGCGACAATAATCACGGCCCTCGCCAGCTTAGCATACCGGTGCTAAAACCCTTGACCTACGGAAGAGGCAGACCTAACTCAAACATTGGCAGCCCCGGTGGTTTGGGGGTTGTTTAGGCAAAACCCTTGACCGTAGAACACATCGTAAAAGAAGGCAACCCAGGTGGTCTGGGGTTGTTTTTGTCAGCCAATAACGCTATGTAGACGAAAGCATTCCTGGTAGTTTGGCGTTCTGTATGTGAACTCTTAACATCCTTGGTAAAAAAGCAGCCACAGTGCGCTATCGTTGTTTTTGCCGACCCTATAACACTTTGTAAACGAAGGCAGACCTCGTGGTCCTTTGGTTTATACAAACCCTAGAACATATTGTAAAGGAGGTAGTCCTGGCGGCTTGCCGTTGTTTATGCACACCCTAGAGCCCATTGAAAACAAATGGGGTCCTGGTGCCCTGGCGTTTTTTAATGCAAATCCTATAACACTTTGTTAACGAACGCAGCCCTGGTGGTTTATTGTTGGCATTCTAACCCCTAAACCCCCTGGAAACAAAGGCATATCCGGTGATCTGGTGCTCCATATGTGAGGCCTAGAACACTCTGCGAACAATAGCAACTCTGGTGATTTGGCACTGTTTATGCAAACCCTAGAGTATATGGTAAACCAAAGCGGCCCTGGAGATCTGGCGTTGTTTATGAAACCCGGTAAAACTTTGGAAACGAAGGCAGCCGTGGTTATCTGGTGTTCGTTATGCAAACTCTAAAACCCTTTGTCGGCAAGGCTTGGGCTAGCGCCATTGGGGGAGCATTTCGGGGCACATTCCTTCAGACTTGGGCATGCTAAAGGGTACTAGCATGCGTCATAGAATTAGGTGAATACCAGGCCTCGCAGTTTGATAACTGCGTGTGAGATGGGACTCGAAGGGCAAGTGATGTGGAATGGCAAACATGAATGAATATTACAATTTTTAATTACCAGAATACCTCCCGACGCTCGCGTATCATTGATGAACTCGTGGTAATGGAGGGACCTTCAAGAGCAAATAGAAACTGAAAACGATCGGACTCGCTTCAGCTTTACCGTTGTCAAAATGCCCGAATTGTGGGTTCAGAAGTACACCGGAAGGAAACTCATGAAATGAAGGATTTCAATGAACTGAGGCTAATGAGAAATACGTACACAAACAGGAGAGCCCTAAGGATCCGACCGGTAACGTTGTTAACAGGGAGGAACAGTGTAGGGAAGAAATATAGTTTTATCAAAGAGACGACCGTGATGTTTCCCAGCACCTGAGACCACAGGCAGGGTGTAGATAATTCTTTTCGGATGAAGTATCTGACGGCGTTGTCTTCCAAGGATGTGGGATACCCTCTCTCTTGGCATGCACGCCTCCGATGGTGACACCGTCATTCTGGACGTTGTATTCCCGATTGTGGCCGTGTTCCCTAACCCTATCTTCATCAGGGCAACGGTAAAATCTTCCCATTAAAGTTATCGCCTCAAAAAATTGAGAAGATCAGGGTGAACAACTGGATGCTGAAGCAAGCAGTTGTACCCGTAGTGAATCTAATGAACGAAAAAAAACAAGAAGTTTGGCCTTATCGGGGTCGATGATTTCGTCTTCAGTCTGATAAATCTCCTCTCTCCTCATCGAAGGTCCAATCCTTCTTTGTCGAAAGAAGAGGAGCCGTCTGCTGCAAGCGTAAATGGAATCCTTCGGCCTACATCTGCGAAGGGCAGCTATTTTTCCTCTGTCGCTAACGTTTCGGAATCCTTGGTCTGGTTACAGTTGGGGCGAATGATGACTAGGAGACGGTTCTTTAATAGTTTCATTGGAAAAAACGCTCTGTTTTCGCCGCCTTCTCCGCCGGGGGGCCTGTTCCTTGGGATCCTGGGAAACCCGCTCCCGGAACAGATGCACTCAGGAAGAAGGGAATCCACAGGAACAAAAACTGCTGAATGTGCGACAAATCAGGAAATAAGACGGTGGGAAAATCGCGGTGGAGGCAGTGCCAAAGAACCAGATGCCGGCATGACATTGGTTTATTCTTCGGACAAAGCCACCATCCACAGTGGTCTTCTGGACATCCCCTCAAGGTGGGCATGCATATTTGAGAAAAAGGGGGACGAGCATGGGGACATTCCACTATCCTTGATGGGTTCATTCAGCCGATTGCCCTTCCTGTAGCTCAATTACCCACGTCATGTATACCAGGAATTCGGTTGCACGGGATTTAGGTTGTCGTTAGGCTGAACAACAGTCTATCTGTAAAACAGATCGCCGAGAATATCTTGAATTGAAGGCCCGTGAACTGGGAGAAAGATATCCTCTTGTCTTTCGATCGCATTGTTGGGACACTTGCCCCATATTTACCCTAATGATAGATATCGGATTATTATTGTTGGACCACTGAATACAGAGAAAAGCAGGAGAATGAGGAACCAGAAAACGGAGATATGCAAAAATGATTATTTTGTAGAATCATTTTGAATCATCGACTTGCATCCCATCCATAATTTCGAGATTATTGGAGCGATATTTGGGGATATTACTATAATCGAAAAGTAAATGTGCCGAAAGATTCTATGTATTTTGCGCGTTTGTTCTCCTGCATGCAAAAGGTTAAGCATTGGGGCACTGTGTTTGTAAGAGTGAGTTCAAGTTCGGCTTTAAATTTCAGCTGTAGAATTATGATAGGTAGGCTAAATTTTCCTTCAGCTAATTGAAGTGTTGGAACTATTTTATTATTTATTGGACAGTTTAAAGCCATATCAACTTTGTTTACCTAATATTACTCATAATAAGAGACAAAATCTTCAATTTTTCAATGAGAATGGCCACGTTAAGGGAATTTTTCATCAGCCTCTTTTAGAGCAGTCAAGCGAGGTTCATTATTTTCCCTATTATTCTTGTTTTTGTGTGATGTGCCTTCTATGCAATTATATATGCTCAGGTTGTAATCCTCGAGCAGTAGAGATCTGACTCGTTGAAGTGTTTTCATGCATCACACGAAGTTCTTACGCACTATTCAGTGATCTTTATTTAATAATGGAACGAACTTACTGCAGTTTTTTTGGTACCCAGAATATGCTTCAGTTTTCTAGCATTGTCTTCGTCGAGTTTGAGCGACAGTCTTACTACAATCCCAAATCTCAAACAGCCGATCTTGATTTCCTTTGCTCCACCATGGGCTTTGTTAAAGTTGGAATTTCAGGTTGATCTCACTTGCTCCATTTTGGGACGAATGTAAGTTCCTATGATAAATCCTAGGCAGAAGGCCATGTTTCAGAACACCCCAGGGAGTATAATTATCACCACTAATGCACCACCAAGGAACGTTAAAGATCCTTGAATTCCAAAGTGCGAAGCTATAATAAGAACGAGTACAATATGATCATAGGTGAATCCTGATTTAGGTTTTCAATACGAAACGAAGATGTAATCAAATCGAGGGGTTCACTCTCCCCTCACTGTTAGACTTTATTGCGATAATATTAACGTAGGAACGAGTTTTCATTGTAAAATGAGAAAGTAAACCATGATTACATTCTAGATCAAAGAGGCTCCTGTTCCCCGTCAAGTAATGGGAAACGAAATTAGCCTCCTCCAATAGCTCTAAGAGACAGCTCGTACTCGCTCGCACCACTTAGTACATAACACACCACATCCCCGTCCACTTGTTCTGTCTCTCTCTCTCTCTCTCCCCCCCCTTCCCCCTCTTTTTCTCTACGTTATTTCCCATTGTTGAACGAAGAAAAGTCTTTTGGGATATCACGGAATTTAAGTGTTTAGGAAAGCCGACCTGATTCCTCATGGTTTAAATCGGTCTGAGAGAGAGATATGTCCGATGAAAGAAAAATATGTTGTTTCTAAGCCACCGAAGGCCTCACACATTGATACCCCCAGTCAGACACCCAACAAAATATAAAAAAGACTCCGTTCCGTTAATATTCTCCTAATCTCACATGGACAGAAACACGTAGAGAGAGACAGCGAGAGAGAGCGAGAGAGGTCATCTGGGAACAGTGTTGCAGTCTTCTTTTCTTTGCTTTTATTTGATCGCAGACAATCACCACGTGCACTGCTGCAAGGACAGCTTCCAGGGTCAGTCTGTACACCATTCAATCCGAGGGGTGAAACCCGACCGGATTTCCAAGTGTGGGTCTCCAGTTACCCACCTGACCTTGTACCTCCTATCCCACCTGAAAAGCACCTCACGCCAACACGATATCATAATAATTACACTCCCGGCACCCCTCCCTCCTTTCGAAGAAGTTTTAACAGTAGCTCGCCGTTATACTTTCCGCGTATTCACGGCGTTTTACAGCTCGGAGCTGTCGCCGTCCCTTTCATTTCCGTTGTTCTTGGGAGATCACAGCGTCTGCTCACGTGATCCCACGCGTTACTTGGACCAGAAGAGGAAACATACGGTGTGACGGACCTCCGCCGGCTCTGCACAACCCTGCTGCCTTTCAGCTCCCAGAGTAAGAAAATCGGCTGCGCTCGACAGCTGCTCCAACAAATCGTATCAGATGGAGATTGTTTCGCCACGAGAGCACGTGGTCGTCGATGAGCTTCCAGTCGTATGAAACTTCACCTTAGAGCATAGGTTTCGCAGAAGTCTTAGCTATTGTTTATTAATTAATTAGACGGAGGCCCCGCTGCCTCAGGCAGTGCGTAATCACCTGGTAATGACCAGCTCCCTACATCAGATCTCGCGGTAGCTCTCGTGGATTTCATCAATCGAGCGGATATAAAATTCAGGATGCTTGCTGGGCTCGTCCCGATGCCTATGAAACCTATTGAGAAGAGATTAGGGTATCTGTTAATGGTTCCTCGCCATAGCCTCTCTTCTGATCGCTGAAAGCATACGAATCCACCCTGATGAGCACCACACCATTATAAAAGAGTTTTTATATTTGAATTGATTATATTATGCCTAAAGGAGTCTGTTCTAGCAGAAAGGAAAATCAATGGTGTGATAAACTTTATCGGGTAGTTTTTCTATCAAGTACATCAGTCCTAAGGCTAGAAGCTTAGTTCTTTAAATCTAGAGGGACAGGTGCCGGCGATTGACGTGATGAAGTTCAGATTTTTGTAATCCATACTCTGATGAAGATGGGACTTTTTTCCCTCTTCGGGGAGACAAATCAGAACGAATCTTGGAGCACATGACGGGCGATTGTTTAACTTCAAATAGATTCACTGAAACGAAAACTGGATAGTCGGTCCAGAGTGTGGCCGATTCCTCCGTGACTCATGAAATCAAATATAATTTCATGGTAGAGGCATGAACTTTCCATTTAATGGATATTAGATGGGATTTGATAGTTTAAGTTTCTCTTGTCATGCGTATCCTTACGAACTATATTTCATTATTTCTTGATTTTTTTTCTTCTATTCCGAAAAATCTAAACATTCGGAAAAGTTCTAGCCTTCTCTATTGGGAGGAGCATTACGCTGTGATGCCGCAAACAAAAGCGTGGCTTGAGAGAAAATAATCCTCGAGTGTAGCGTCAGAATCCTTTAATTCAACATGCGAAGGCGGTAAGTTCTGCGAAGAAAGCAGGAGTGAAGGATGTTTAACCTTTTCGAAGTGCTTCGTGCATGTGGATTAGTCCCAATTAACAACGTTGAATCACAAGTTACTCCTGCCCTGCCTATCCACCCATGTGCGCAGGTTATCTTTTACCCCAAATCCAAACGCAGAGGGTGGATGGGGGAACGAACGAGCAAACCGAAGGAGATGGGGCCTCCAGTGTGTACTGCTTGTTGGATTTAAACCAGCAAGGGTCTTGTTGGCAGTCACCGGATAATACAAGAGACGTGCCATCTTCCATCTATCATTATACCATGTAAGGACGCATTTTAATACTAGATGGGGTACAAATCTATTTTCCCTGGGATAATAAGCAGCCTGCTGGATTTCTGACGATAATCAGAAGGGCGCTCCAACGTCAATGAGAGATGAACTTGAAATTGATGTAAAACACCAGGAGAAGCCTCCTTTGATGCCCCCTTTCTCCAACTTCTTTGTCGGAGTCGGGGTAAGCCGGCTAGTATTGAAGATATCCAACTAATTTTGTAACTATCAGTTGGATTTCAGCATTTAGACTAGCTTGGATGTTATCTAAATTGCAGAGTCTAATGTTAGACGCCAAATTTGGAAGGAAGCGCATGATTCAATGACTATTACTATTATGATTGCACAGTTTTAAAGGGAATTCCCAGTGCATCCTTCCCAATGCTATCGCGATTTTATGTGATATTTCTACTTTATTACCTGAAACTTCTCTGCTTGCGCGCGCGCGCGAGAGAGAGAGAGAGAACTCAGATCTTCCAGCATCTTCTTTGAGATCAGCTCCCATCTATTTGATGGATGCTGCGCTTAAACCCCCCCCGGTCACCACCTATTCCTTTCACCAACTCAAAGGAGGTAATACATAATAGAGGCATTACCCGCCGCCCCATTTGGTTTCGTCAGCTTTGAGTCATGCACGATAATAAAGCATCTTTAAACAGTATGATTTAGATAAGGCGGCTGGAACGGGTGGACAGTGGTGTAAACTGATGGTATAATTGCCATCACAAGCACGACACCACCGTGCAAAGGCAAGAAAACCAAAGTCGCACCTGAGCTTATTTATTCACCTCAGAAAGAAGTCCTCTTCATCATTTCTTCTCGAACGGATTCTCCTCTTTCCCATACGCCTTCAATTTGTTGACTATTTGTCGTCGACTGCCTTCCTCCTCAGCCTTAAAGCCGGAAGATTAGTAAATTCTGTGAATAGCTAAGTTCTGAGAGCCATGAAATTTCAGTTTCAGATGAGGATTAAATGTCAGTTGTCCGATGGTCCATGTACGTTTGCTTCCATGATCAGAAACCTTGTTTTCCTCTCGCTCTCTCACCTGTCTACACTATTTGCTTCACAACCTCCCCTTCCTTACCTATTTGCTGAGATCAATGGGTCCAACAAGACCGTCCTATGTCCAATAAATGTAATGGCTATGATGTAGGGTGGGTGAGTGCGTTTGGAAGTTAGCTATGCATCGGATTCTACCGTTTCCATGTGACGTTTTTTACTCTCTCTCTCTCTCTCTCTCTCCCACATCCATCCAGCTATGAACAAAATGAGTACCTATCAACGGGTCTATTCTTGAAAATGTTGCGATAAACGGATGTCAATGTTTCAGATTGGGTGCGGCTCCTGCTGTCCATGAATAAGATTAGAATAAGGTAGATAATTTCTCAAAGTATCCGCCCGCCCACCGCATATCTTTCCAAACAAAGGAGACATCTCACACAACAGTGACCTCCGATTCCTCCCCGCCGGAAGCAGAAACAGTGAGCCAAGTAGGTTCTTCCGTGCGCGGGGTCTGAGACCAAGCTCGAACTGAGCTTCTCCCGCTGCCCACATAATTTCCCTTTATACTCCCATCTCCCAGACGGCGCCGCACAGCAGATAATAGGTCTTAATTCTGACTAGCTCTCAAATAGGAAACCTGGCTGAAGCATCAAATCATCCCGCGAAGACCTAACTACTTTTTGGCTCCAAAATTCAGCGGCATAGATCCTATGTATCTTTCAGTTTCATTCGAGGCATTTGGGGTACTAACAATTTGCATACATTCTTTCCTAACGGCCAAGTTTTAGAATTATTTATGCAGTGGAACTATGAGCGAGAGAACAGACTATGCTAGGAGAAAAGAGCCATCTAGTTCAGACAGGAAGGCTGTTTTTGGCGTATTACGAGCACAGAGGCTCTGTGATCAGATTCTATACATGCACGGATATCCACAAACAAAATACAGTTAAAAAAGAAAGGGGACATGTTCGCATGGGTCGCCATCTCTCACTTGAGATCAAAAAATGAGTTATTCCCCTCGTCTACATGAAGTGTACAACACCAAATACTGTACCACATCTCCGTATTTCGCTTCGACAGACCAATTTACCATAATCAAGGTCGAGTGATTCAGAGATCCAGAGAGTCAATAATCTGAGCTTAATGTACACTAGAGTCGGTACCTCTCTCTCTCTCTCTCGCCGGTTTTGTCTCTGGACCTAGCAATTCAGACAACGATCCTTACGACTCTCCTTAGCTAATTGAGCGGAATTCCTCAATTCTATTCCGAGATATATATGTTGATCTACTATCTTATACAAAAACAATTGGTCAGGAACCGTGAGATGGTGGGTAAAGCCAAAACTCCTGGTATTGCCGGGAAAATTTTCATCTGCCTAGGTTCTCAAACATCTCCACCCCCACGTTCAAAGATTACGAGGCTTGGGTGATGTACCGATACGTTATTTTTCCCGGGTAAACGTGAATATCTGGAGGAAAACGAGATGAAGAAGTTATTCTCGCTCCAGAAAGCTATAGGATGCCACGCCCCACCGATTGGCCTTAGCATTTTCCTGTGGTACGCTGTCCGGTTCTTTACACGGTCTTTCCTATGTTTATAAATGCAGAGACAACCCTCTGATATGTACTTTAATTCCAAGGAATATGAACATATAAACATATGGGTTCACCGAAGGCATCCTCGTCTTTGTATTGCCTCGATTCAAGGGAGAAGAGGTTCAAAATAATTTTCCTCTTCGCCGAACTGTTCGTGAGGGCAAGACTTGCCTGATCCGAGAAGTATACTAGTGCCCTCTAACCGCGTCATGAGGGCCCACACTGAAAGCCCTTCGGTCCGACCAAACGACTATTGACGTGTGTAGTTGCCTATCATGGATGACCCCGCTCTCTGGCATTGCTTCTGTGACTGTGCTAAGGGAGATCAAGATTGTTTCTTCCACATCTGTCTAGTTATTGGGCACATCTCTCGCGGCTAAGCCTTAAAGCCTTGCTGATCATACGGATTCGTCATGAATGAGATGGCATCTATGATCTGTGCCACCAGTTGCGGCGTAAACCGGTTGCTACTATTTTCCCTTGCTTAGGTAGGAAAATATAGAATATCCTCGAAATTTTTAGCTCATTTACTTAGCCTGTTGTGCATATCAACTCTAATTTTTTTGATTATATTTGAGCTTCGGTGTTTCATTTGGAAACCAGATACCTAATGTTTGGATCTTTGCTACTCTTTATCCTATACACTTTGTCCCATTAAGTTCCCACAATAAATTTCATCGGATTTAGCATTCATCTGTTGTCATAGATAGCATTCATCTAATAGATAAGACTGTTTTTCTCAACAGCCTGAGCCCTTCCTTCCAACCAGGCGGATAGCGTGAGAAAAACAGTGTTTGAGAGAATAACTTTGACACGGGGAGAGAGAGAGAGAGAACGGAGACGGAGAACAAAACATAGGTAACTGGATTCAAATGTATGAAGATGAGGGTCTATGTTGACTGGGTTTACATAATTTTATCGAGTGTACGGATCAACCGACTAATCTGACGATTTACAATTCCGGAGGCCCCATAGCACTAGGAATACATGGATTTTTTGTCAAAAAATAAGAAGAAATTGCTGCATGTCATTGGTGATGGAGAAGCATCAGCAAGAACAGTCCACCCGGCTTTGGGGATCCATAGGTTCTATTCTTCTGGTTTTCCTTAATATCTTCTAGAGTTTATTATATTCTCCGACCATTTTGGACAATATACAGACATGAATGCCAGGCAGCGAACTGAACCTCGGCCGGCCAAACTTGAATTATTACATAGGCCAGCACGTCTCTGCGAGGGCATTGTTCCCATTTGAGGGAAAGAAAGGTTGATACGTATTCCCGGAGCCTCCTGGCTAAGAGGGGAAAAAGAAAGAAGATACAGATATATATATATATATATATATATATATATATATATATATATATATATATATCCTTATGAGCAGCTAAGGAAATTGCAAATGTCTCTCTAGGCGTTACAGTAACCCAGATTGAACCAGATCTCATGGAAGGAGGACGAGAGAGTAAAATCTATTGAATGGATCAATTTCGGGATTTTTCAAAGCTTAGAAAATCGATCAAAATCGGGGAATTCTAAAGTATATATATATATTTTCACAACAGTTTGCGATGTAGAATCCTTTCCTGTCGTCATCGTCAAACGCCTTCTCCCCGCACTCCCCCGCGCCAGACGGCTACTGTCACCTTCTTTCCAGTTCCACAAAAGCCCTAGCGGTGCTCTCTCCAACCTCCCCTCTACAGATAAAACTAGAAGTTCCGGCGTCGCCGTCCCCTCCTCAAAGCCACCATCCTCTGAGTTCACTTGCGAGAGAAAGCGTGAAATCCAGCGGATTCAGGGCCTTCCAAGTCCTCACCGGTGCCCGTCAGCCTGGGCCTTCCAAGGTTTTCTCTACGCCATCTCACGCCTCCGCTGCGGAATCTTCTTTCGAGCACCTTTGACCTCTGCTCTTCTTCGCTCTATTTCTCTCTCCCTAACTATCTGTCGATCTATCTATCAATCCTTCTATCCGTCAACGTATTTATCTGACCGCTTGTCTGCATCAGTTACTGATCTATTATTATTTATGTAAGCCATTTCTCTCTGGCATGACTGCAGGTTCTTTGGCAGTCTGATCCTGAGAAGCATCAGCATCATCCAGAAGATCCTTGGCGTCTCATCGTCACCCATCAGAATCTCCTCCATCCCCCAGAGCAGCGAACGACGAAGTAAAGAATAACAGCTAGGTTTGTACATCAAATTGTTGACAGAAATACATTTCCCATCTCCGATCATTTCGTTTGGCTTGGATCAAGCTCCTGATTCCCCTATTTCTTGGAGCCTCTTCTCCCTCCCGACGGCCATTGATGACAAGAGAAACAGGCAAGGGGGAGGAGGAGCAGGGTCGCAAAGAAAGAGGGGAACCCTCTTCGGCTGCTTCCTAAATAGTTGCCATAAGATAATTTGTGCCCTCAACTTCCTAACCATTTTTGCATCTTCCTTCAGAGAGAACTGCAATATTTATCACCAAGGCAGGAATTATTTACACTGCTGCTGGTGCTGCTTCTACAGCGACCCCCAAATATTATCTGAACTCTGGAGCGGAAGATAGATTGAGAGAGAGAGAGAGAGAGAGAGAGAGAGGAGAGCAGAAAAGAATATGGATACCAACGTGGACAGCCCCTCGTCGGAAGCCGCTGGCCTCAACACCTCCTCTTCGGCTGTCCTCGGTGGTGTCGGGGTGGCCTCCTCTTCCTCGACCTCGACGCCGTCGCCCAGTCGGTACGAGGCACAGAAGAGGAGGGACTGGAATACCTTCGGGCAGTACCTCAAGAACCACCGGCCGCCGCTGTCACTGTCGCGGTGCAGCGGCGCGCACGTGCTGGAATTCCTGCGGTACCTGGACCAGTTCGGGAAGACAAAGGTCCACACACAGATGTGCCCCTTCTTCGGCCACCCTAACCCTCCCGCCCCCTGCCCGTGCCCTCTCCGGCAGGCCTGGGGAAGCCTAGACGCACTCATCGGCCGTCTCCGGGCGGCCTACGAGGAGAATGGCGGAAAGCCGGAAGCCAACCCCTTCGGCACCCGGGCCGTTCGGCTCTACCTCAGGGAGGTCCGCGAGCTTCAAGCAAAGGCAAGGGGCATCAGCTACGAGAAGAAGAAACGGAAGAAGCCTTCTCAAGGCGTCGGGAATCAGGGCCATCCGCCACACACCTCATCCGCCGGTGCAAGCTAAACTCGGAGACGATGGAATCTTCGTCTTCAGGAAGAGCACTTGACCTTGCTTTCCACTTATGTTAGTATTATCCTAGTACTACGGCTATTATTTATGCTGCTGCTATTGTTGCTCTCTAGATCCTCCATAATTCCCCATTTCCTCTCTGTTGACTCCAATGAGGAGATGCATGTGATATTGCGGATACGGCTATCTTTCGTTCCCTCCACTCCCACACCCCCTTCTCTCTTCCCTCCCTCTCTCCCTCTCTGTTTTTTCATAAATTTCCTGTGTATGTTGATTGAATCTTGGTTTGCACCTGCTGTTCTCGCTGTCGTCGTTTTCCTTTGGTAAGTATCTTAGTTTTTCGTCTGCTGCTGCTGCTGCTACCCCTATGACCCTTGATAACGTTGATGATATTATTATGATCAAACATCAACGTTGCTCCTTGGGGTTATGACGGTTACAGTACGCTCGTGAGTGAATATCTCCGATGACAGGAGACTTGCTTGAGTCCCTCGTCAATGGTCTAAAATCCCCTCTATGCTCCTCATAGCTCATGTGGTAGCAACAGCTGCTTGATGCATATTCTAATGTGGTGAAACGAATGATGGTGATGGAAATGACGATGAGGGAAGGCAGAATTATACCGGTCGTCGCTATCAGTGACCATTCTGGAAATAAAGACCCTTTTTCCATTTCCCAGGTGAAATATGTCAAAAACCACCCCATCGATGCAAGTAGATGCGAGAACTTCGGTGTTTTCATCATCTTTGCTTCCCTTTGCAACATCCACAAAAGTAACAAAAGGGTGCTTCGGAAGGTTGCATAGCTTGGAATCATGACCGGTCCTGCTCGATCATGGAAGGGTTGCAGCAACTCCAGGGGGATTATATGGTTGACTTTTTCCTTCCATCCGCTTCTATTTTGCTTCCTTCCCTTGGGATCTGATCCTCTAGCAAAATTTTGGGTTTTCTCCAGAGTTAGATTTGTTGCCTGTGTTGTAGAGTGGCGTTTCAGAAGACATCCAAGAAGCTGACCCTTGGCCACCACAACCTTATCCTCTCTCTCTCTCTCTCTCTCTCTCTCTCTCCCTCTCCCTCTCTCTATCTCTCTTATCTCTCTCTCTCTCCCTCTCTCTCTCTCTATCTCTCTCTCTCTCTCTCTCCTTCTCTCTCTCTATCTCTCTCCTTATCTCTCTCTCTCCCTCTCTCTGTATCTCTCTCCTTATCTCTCTCTCTCTCCCTCTCTCTCTATCTCTCTCCTTATCTCTCTCTCTCTCCCTCTCTCTCTATCTCTCTCCTTATCTCTCTCTCTCTCCCTCTTTCTCTCTCTCCCCTCTCTCTCTCACCCTCCCTCACTTACTCTCTCCCTCTCTCTCTCTCTCACTCGCTCACTCTCTCTCTCTCACTCTCTCTCTATCTCTCTCTCCCTCCCCCTCCCCCTCTCTCTCTCTCTATCTCTCTCTCTCCCCTCTCTGTCTCTCCCTCCCTCACTTACTTTCTCCCTCTCTCCTCTCTCTCTCTCTCTCTCTCTCTCTCTCTCTCTCTCCCTCTCTCTCTCCCCATCTACAGAAACAACAATGTCTTCCAATGTACCATCGAAGGTCTTCTTTGAGGCCTCTCGTCAGAGGCTCCCTTCTAGTGCCATTTCCTAGGGAGAAAAGAGGATTTCTTCTCAGAAAACGGGGGAATTCCTGTCCCCCTTCTTCTCTTGAGATAGATTTTAGTATATTTATCAGGATTCCATACCTTCTAAATGACCCTGGTGAAAGCATGGCGGCGCCTAAGAGCGGAGAGCAAGAAGAAGCGAAATTGAAAGAGACGGCGCAAAATCTAAGCAGACGTACTGTAAGTAAGAGAAGACTATAAAATTAATGTGGACGGACCATAGTTGAGGTACAACAAGACGAAATCAACATTCGTACTGGTTTCTTACTTGAATGCTCTACATAATGAAATACTCTTTGCAATGAATTGCATGTTGGCGATGAAAAGGTTAGACTTCGGCGGGATCTGGTGCTTCTCTACCTTTGACGATCAATGTGGGCAACTACCCTCTGCACGCTTAGTTGGGGATCATCTTGGACTGATCGTTCAAAACCGACCGTGTCCTAAAAGAATTCCATGCTTCCTGGGCGTCGACTCCTGATTATTTGCGTATTTTCTTACAGGTTCGAGGAAATGTAAAGTTTCATGGAATCTTAACTACTCCAAGAATCGTTTTAACGGTAATGGTGGTAGACGAATTATATTGGAGTCGGATGTGGTTTTGAGACAACCCATTCGTGTGAAGCCAGCCATTTGCGGTTTTAAAACAATCGGTTTTCTCTCTCTCTAGCTCTCTCACCCTCTTTCTCCATCTCACATACGCTCTCTCACCCCTCCCTTCTCACCCTCTTTCTTCCACTCACGCACGGTCGCTCTGTCTCTACCGTAAAATAATGTCCCATAAAGTTCTCAGATTCATGCCGATGAGTTTAGTGATCACGTTTAGACGATATAGACACAAACCCAATCAGAACAATACGTAGATCATGCGTATTCTTACCTGTATGTTCCATTCATTGAGGCACATGAGTGATTGGTAACACTGCGAACCTATTTTCTTAAGCGTATAGTCTGATGACCTAGTCATAATCCGGAATGTTGAGAAAACGGCAGAAACTATCTCGATGCAGAGCCCAGCCGTGTGTGGTACGAGCCAACTTTTCCTAATAAGGTATGAATCATTTAATGGCTATACCCAGATCCATCATTTTCCGCTCACGGTGTACAAGGGAGATGTGGCATGAGAATAGCCTATCGAAAATAGAGTCATCTGCCCGTGCTTATTAACAAGCGGATGCTTGTCATTCTACTCATTGATCATGTTTTAATGAGCCCTTTGCGGCCACATTGACCTCGACAGCATGAGAGACATGTCCTTTGGCGTATACTAGTCTCTCGAAGGAATCGTTAGAACAAGCTTCTTTTAGGCTTCTAGGTTGCGCTACTTATCTCTCTCTCTCTCTCTCTCTCTCTCTCTCTCCAAGTGTGTATACGCCGAAGTCAAACATACAGACCGTAGGTGTGCATGTACGTGGACTGGCCTCGATTCTATGCTCGACATCTGCCCGCCAGAGAGCTTGAAGATCTCATTCATACAAGGTTGAATCACCCGAAAAACCATGAGCACTCAATCCAGAACGTGTACAGACGTAAATACATACATACATTCATACATTCATACATTCATACATAGATACTCACGTAATGGAAGTTCAAAAGAGAGGAGAAGAGAAGAGAAGAGGGAGGATGATGATAGCGGTGGTCGTACGCAGGACGATCTTCGAGAGAATCCCGCATTCGTCGCTCGATGTTAGAATCCAAGAGAACGGAGGAGTAAACGACGGAGACGCCGAGAAGGCCCTTGCTTTCTCTTCTTTTCTCTTCTCGCTCTTTATTTTTCGGCCTCCGTTGTGAAATTAGACGTTGATTTGACTGGCACCGTACCCCGCCTTGCAGAGGGAAAGAAGGGGGCGGAGATCGGAGAGGAACTCGTCCCCCCAGTCCCAGCGGCCCTCCGCTTCCTGTCGGCTCCGGCGAGTATTCCCTCCACGGGGGCAGCAGCCTAGGGCTCCTGCCTCGGTACGTAGTACGGCGAAAGGGCGGTCGCCACCTCACAAACGCGCACTCGTGGTTGCCTCTTTGACTCCGCTCACGTCTCGTCAGATGAAAAGCGGATGGGCTCCTCTCGTCTCCTTTCTCAATGTCCCTTCTCTTTTCCATCTCTTATCGTCTCTTTTCTGTGCTTTCCTCTCTCTCTCTCCCTCTCTCCCTCTCATCGTTTTACATTTACAAAACCTGGAACTGAATTATCACCTCCCCGCCTCCTCTTTCTGTACGTTATCAAATCGTAGACTTTTCTCTGAAATTTACTATTCTTTGACTTTTATGTACGATGGCTTGGGTTTCTCGGTGTATATTCCCACCACGAGTAGATCCTTCCCACAGGAAATTACTGTTTATGGAAGACTGTACGATTCAAATCGCGCTAGAGCACCTTACTCGTTTTTCTTGAATCCCACCATATAAGTTCCGGTGACCCTGTAAATTTGTCGACTTCACTAAAGGAATACGCCGCACACCAATCTCTGCGGCTGCATCCACTTGAGTTCCTCTGTATTAGATCTCCACCGGTCTGCCTTTTCACAGATATAAATATATAGATCGATAGCAAGAGAGAGAGAGAGAGAGGCGGTGAGGCGAAGGGTACATGGTGAAAGAGTCAGTCATGGCATTATTACGGTGCGTACGAAGCACAGGTCAGCTTGGCGGAGTAACGAGTGGCGGCGCAGAGCCTGGCGTTTCCAAAAGGACGCGGCAGCACAGGAGAAACTGAGTGATGCCATCTCTTCGTAGAACAGACAAGAACACCGAGCCTGAGACGGAAGGTATGCGGCCTTTGGCTTCTCCCTCCGGAACTCTCTGCATGTAAATCCCGGAGATGTTCCTGGATAAGAAGAATCCGTCGTCTACCTCTCTGCGCTGCTCTCTCTCTTTCTCTCTCTTTACCTCTCTATCTATGTGTCTGCATGGGTACGTAGGAGGGTCGAGTGGATTGGATGGTAGTGCAAGATTGTCCGGCTGATCGGGTGCGCGGCCATTCAGAGAGAATCCCTCTCACCCCCAATGGCGGATATTGTTCACGCCCTGCCTCGTCGGTTCCTTCCATTAACTCGCCGGAGGCGTCGCCGGAGTGCCTCGCCGGAGGGGACAATGAAAGGAGAGGACTCCCCGAGAACGCCGGCAGATCGCTCCAGCTCCCGTGATCCTCTGCGCCCCGGGCCCCCGTCCTTTTCTCGACAAATTTTCCGCCATCTACTGTGTACTCACAGACACAGATAGAGAGAGAGAGAGAGAGAGAGAACCGGGGGAACGGAAAAGCTGAGACCGGCGAGGTGGGTGGGGCGGCATTTAGTGAGAGAGAGAGAGAGAGAGAGAGAGGTGGTGACGTCGGAGGCATCCGGAAAGTGGGCTGGTCGGGGCAGAGGATCTGTTTCTGCAGAGCGGTCAGCTTGACTAGTCCTCTTTTACAGCGCACACGCGGGCGGGTCGTCTGGGGATGATTCCGATTCTTCTTTTATCGGAAACTTTCCCTGCTCTGCCCACAGGTGCTGACTCTCTGCCCCGGCCCCACCCCACACGTGACAACAAGCCTTACGCCAGCGATGACACGCACACGTGCGAGACACGGAGAGAGAGAGAGATAGAGAGATTTAGAGAGAGCAGGTGGGGGAATAAAAATAATAACAAGTGGGCCGGTTGAAACCATTTCGAGAAGTGACCACCAACATAAAAAGCCTAGGCCCAGGCTCAAGTTAGTAAGAGCCCATTATCCCGCCCATTATCTGACCCATTTATCTTTTCCGGTATCCGGCGCGTACCGAAACGGACGGCTCCTGATGCGCGATCCACTAACCAGCAGCCGTCGATCCCCATTCGGATCCGTGAGGGGGAACCTCCTCTCCCCGTAGGAGATGCCACGTGGAGGCGAGGAAGACGACAAAATCATCTGTGACTCCCAGCTCTGATCCAACGGCCAGTGGAGGCCGCCGGTGGGAGATCTCTCCCTGGGCCCCGCACAGGGCGGCACGTCACTAAGCCAACATGTCCGTCCGCATCCCGGATGGAGACGTAGAGCGAGACAGAGAGAGGGCCGACAGCTCGACGACTGCCGAGCGGTGCATTAAATAATAATAACAATAATAATAATAATAGTAAGTAATAATACAGGTGATTATTTATAGTACGAGAGCATATTTCCCAGAAGAGAGAGTTTACGGAGAATACGTGGGTTTAGGGATAATGCGGGGGTGTTTTATAAAAAATGTGATCACCGTTAAGTGATTAAATGATCTCCTCGTGATGATGCAAGTGGGCGGCGATGTTCCTCCTCTGAACGCCGCCAATGGGGGGAGTGCTTGATAAAGTGGAGAGGGTATAAATGGAGAGCTCCCCCACCTCCTGACTGCGGATCTCAGATTTTTTCTTCGTCGTCTTCCCCCTGGATCTCGGAGCTGAAGGCCCGGGGGAGAGGGAGGAATGGGATCCCTCCCGGGGCCTGCTACCTCGGCCAAGTCCCTCGCCGTCGCCCCCGCGCCGCCGTCCTCCTCCTCGCCCGCCGGGAGGAACGTGATCGACGATGGAGAGCTCCGTCGCCTCTTCGACTCGCAGAGGCGCCACCTGAACCACTTCTTCGATCAGCTCGACCTCTCCCAGACGCGGGCCTTTGCTCAGATCCTCCTCGACGCCCCCGGGGCCATCTTCTTCTCCGGCGTCGGGAAATCGGGCTTCGTCGCCCGCAAGCTCTCGCAGACGCTCGCCTCCCTGGGGTTCGTCCGCGCGGCCTACCTCTCCCCCGTCGATGCTCTCCATGGCGACATCGGCGTCGTCTCCTCGGCGGACGTCGTCATCCTCATCTCCAAATCGGGGTCCTCCGAGGAGCTCCTACGGCTGGTGCCCTGCGTCCGGTCCAAGGGGGCTTACCTGGTGTCGGTGACGTCGGTGGAAGGAAACCCGCTTGCAGCCGCGTGCGACATGAATGTACACTTGCCGCTGGAGCGGGAGCTTTGCCCGTTCGACCTCGCGCCTGTCACGTCGGCGGCCGTCCAAATGGTGTTTGGTGATACCGTAGCCGTGGCGTTAATGGCCGCCAGGAACCTGAGCAAGGAGGAGTACGCCTCTAACCATCCGGCAGGCAGGATCGGGAAGAGTCTCATATTCAAGGTGACCTGATCTGGAAAACTCGACCTCCCACCGATTTAATTCTTAATCGCGTGCCCCCTCTATCACCACCCTGTTTTCCTTCTCTAATTCTCACTTGTTTGACCTGCATTGCATTCGTTTGATCATAATTTCCATTGAATTGGTAGAAGGATGTTCTACTCTTCCAGGTTTCCCTAGTCCACGGTCTGTGAATATATGCGACAAGTATTGGCACTTCATCGAACAGTAAGTTGGGTCAGATAGTAATCATCCTGATTAGCTGTATGCACCTTCCTCTCCCGGATATGCTGCATTAGCTCTGGTGAAGCTTGGTAGGTGTTGTCTATTGGACTCGTCAGTGTATTGAGTGCTTGCATGTCCTAGCTAATTATTTGCCGACATACAGCAGGGTAATGTATCTTGGACTCTTTGAGGAGTGATGCCATGGGTTTCAAGCTTGATTTATTACAAACGAACGCGGGTTCCCTTCTGCGTACTTAATAAAGCGTTTCCTTTATTTTTTAGCATATTTATTTTTTCCATCGAACCTTAATTATGAACTTAAACTTGCGGCTTTGCAACGCAATGAGGCCCGACAGTACTCCTTGGATTTATGTAGTTTTTCTTCCTACGCTGGACAGGCCTGTAACTTGATAGCCTAGTGGAAGAGATCTCAGAGTAGTTGGCCACATGTTGAAATTCGATGCCCTAGTGTGCGCATTTTTTAATCAGCTTCGTTAACTGATTTGGAGTCAAATCTATGGAACGGCCGTGGTGTTTTGATTCCTCAATCGGAGTGTGATTGCAGGCCGAGCTGCTCACGACTATTTCTGATTCTGTTTTTGTTCTTGATTTCAATAATTTAATCTCATGGCTAATCCAATTCACCTCCTGACCAAGGGTGATTCTTATTCTTTGAATTCATACGCGTGCAGGTAAAAGATGTCATGAAGAAGAGGGCAGACCTTCCAGTCTGCAGAGAAGGAGATTTGATAATGGATCAACTCGTTGAGCTGACCAGTAAAGGTTGCGGTTGCCTGCTTGTCATCGACGACGACTACCATCTGATTGGAACTTTCACAGATGGTGATCTGAGGCGCACACTCAAGGCCTGTGGCGAACGGGTCTTCAACCTCACTGTGGGTCAGATGTGCAACAGGTGAATCCCTTGAATATATACATATATATGTATATATATTAATGTCAATGTGGAAGTAGAGGAAGATGCCTCATCATATTCATCATTCATTTGCCATGAATACATTTAGAACACAGAAGCTGTCACAGTGTTTCTCATCATATTCTGTTACCCAATTTTCCAAAGTGGCATATTTTTTTCACCGCAGTTATGCATCAACTGTTCTTCGAAATGAACCGTAAACAGTCTCAGATTGTTCAAGGAACTGCCCAAAGAAGAACCATTTTAGACAATCGCTCGATTGTTCCATGATTTCTCTGTAATCAGGAAACCAAGAACAATCACTATGGACGCGATGGCCGTCGAAGCTATGCAGAAGATGGAATCGCCGCCGTCTCCCGTCCAGTTCCTGCCCGTTCTCGACGAGGACAACACGGTCGTCGGGATCGTCACCTTGCACGGGCTCGTCTCCGCAGGCTTGTAATCCCCGTGACCAATTCTTTTGTTCTTCGTTGGAAGCCACCACAATTCTTTCTTTGGTTCTCTTCTCAGCAGCAATCATTAGCGTGTATTCCCCGGTTTGTATCATATGATATGTTGCCCTCAATAATCGCCAGGCTCGTCAGGGTTCTTGGGTTCTTCCCCCCATGGAACCTGCCGACAGGCGCGACTGATGAATCTTCCAGTAATGGGAGGAGAGGCGTATGCCCATGTCCCCTTGGTGTGATCTGTTTTCCTGCTGATGTGGTGAGATGCGGTTGGACGTTGGATTTAGTCCACGGCCCTTGTTCCGGCCGAATTTAGCAATTTTCTGGTCAACGGATGATTGGATTCCTAGCTTGGTTGGGGACCAGGACCGGGGGACCTCTTCCTTTTCGGTGGTGCAGGTTTTTTTGAGCCTAATGGGCCGGGCCCAGATACGTTGACCGAACCAACCACGGTCTTCAGTGATGGGTGGACGCCCAAGTTCAGGTGTAGGCCCAGGAAATGAGAACTGGGCCGCGTAGCGAACACTTCCATTTTTCACTGCCCTCCGTCATGGCCCGGCGTCGGACGTGAGACAGACTCTCTCTCCCTCTCTCTCTCTCTCCTCTCTCCTCTCTCCCTCTCTCCCTCCCTCTCCTCTCACTCTCACTCTCTCTCTCTCTCTCTCTCTCTCTCTCCTCTCACTCTCTCTCTCTCTCTCTCTCTCTCTCCTCTCTCCTCCCTCTCCTCTCTCTCTCCTCTCTCTCTCTCTCTCTCTCGCCCTCCTCTCCTCTCTCTCTCTCTCTCTCTCTCTCTCTCCCTCTCCCTCCCTCCCTCTCTCTCCTCTCTCTCTCTCTCTCGCCCTCCCTCTCCTCTCTCTCTCTCTCTCTCTCCCTCCCTCCCTCTCTCTCTCTCTCTCCCTCCCTCTCCTCTCTCTCTCTCTCTCTCTCTCCTCCTCCTCTCCTCTCTCTCTCTCTCCCTCCCTCTCCTCTCTCTCTCTCTCTCTCTCTCTCTCTCTCTCTCCTCTCCTCTCTCTCTCTCTCTCTCTCTCTCTCCCTCCTTCCCTCTCCTCTCTCTCTCTCTCTCCCTCTCTCTCTAGAACTCTCAGCAGGAAAGTCCTAAAACGACGAAAGAAATTTGTCTACACAATCTATGGAGTACGCTCCCCCCCCTCTCTCGGTCTCTCTCAAGAACGTGTGCATTTTGCAGGAAAGTAAATCCAAAACCATTTCTGGACCCTCTCGCCCGCCACCGCCTTCCGAATCCTGTTCAGTTTTGCTCGATCACGTGGAAGGGATCGCCGAATGGAACGAATTGTCTCTGGTGCCAGGGAGAAAAGGGAGAGCTTCCTTAACTAGATGGGTTTCTGGAGGTGGCATTTTCACGAGGATTAAGCTGTAACTACGTGCATGATGCCTTCGGAGATGATTGAGAGGACATGGAAGAAGGAGAGGCCTGCGGGAGGGGAAGAAGGCCCCGTCAAGATCGCCTGCAGCGAGCGACGCACTTCTGTTCGCAGTCGTAGACGCAGGAGCCATGGCAATGCAGGGGGCAGATCAGCTTCCTGCGCCTGCATGGCCCTCGGGTCCTGCACCGCGCGTACTCCCCGATCATGAAGCTTCCTCTGCTGGACCCCCCGCCGACGCTGCTTCGGACACCGCTTCTGCCACCACCCCCTACCCATGCACCGCCGGTGCTGCTCCCACCCCCGCCGCCCCCGCCGCCCCCGCCGCCCCCGCCGCCCCCGCCGCCCCCGCCACCCCCTCCGCCACCGGCGTTGCCGTTGCCCCATCCCCATCCCCACCCCGTTCCCCACCCCCAGCTCGTCCACCAGCTTTTGCACCCTCCACCACTCGCTCCACCCCCGCCTCCTCCGCCTCCGCCACCGCCACCCCCTCCACCACCACTGCCGCTGCCGCTACCGCTGCCGCTGCCACTTCCAGCGCCGCCGCTACCACCTCCTCCGCCACCGCCACGCCCTCCACCACCGCCACCGTTGCCACTGCCACTGCCGCTGCCACTGCCACTGCCACTTCCGCTGCCGCCGCCGCGACCACCACCTCCGCCACCAATGCCGCTGCCAGTTTCAGCGAGGACGACATCTTCAGTGTGGCTGCCGTTGGTGGTGTTGACGAGCACACCGAAGGGAGTGTACTTCCCTACATCTGCTGTCGCACCCACTTCCAAACCATCGAAGGCCATGGTAAATGTAACAAGAGAGAGAACAAGGATGGGCTGCAGTGACGAGACTGCCATTGCTTCTCTCATCCCCTTGCCGTTTACCTCCTCCCCTACTCGCGACTTCCTGCACAACTGAAGAGAGCTGTAGACGTTAAATAGCCTGAGGACCAACAAGAAGGGCCCAGTGTTGGTGTTTGGAGGGAGCTACAGCCTAGCAGCCAGGACTACCATCTGCTTCAGGCTTTGCGTGATGGTGATGGGGAGGATCTCTCTCTCTCTCTTTCTTCCCCCCGCAACCTACGTCTTTCGCCCTCTATCCTTACTCCTCTAATTACGGCCTAGCCGTCGCCTTCTCTGCTACTCCATCACGGGGTATGATGATATTGCAGGCCTGTCTTCGGAGTCTGTTGAATCTATTACGGGTGTGGAATAAATAGAATCCAAAAATATGGAATAATTGCCCATCATTGTTCTGAAAAGTTCGCCCTTTTCCTTTTTCTGATGGCAGCTGGAAGACGAAGACGCTGAAGCACCACAAGACCCTATTATGGCATCTGCCCATGGGCTTCCGCCGCTCGGATTTCATCGGTTACCCTGTAACCATCTATGGTTTTCCTTACTGAGATGCTGAATGTCACATCACAACGCTGTCACCACCTGCCCTGACCAGATCCGGTGATATCTGCACGACCAGAAGACATGCTTCTGTTTAGAGAAAGCGACTGTTAGGGTTCCCTCGGTCGGAAATGTCCTCGAGTCTAATGCAGAAACCCCATTGGAAGGAGAGTAGAAGGCCTCGTTATTAGGTCGACGGCGTCGATCATCAACGTGTACGTCACGAGGAAAATGCTTGGAGAATCGCCAAACCTTAAATGCAGGGGTGTCCCGGTCGCATACCGTGCACTCCACGGCTCGCGGGTAGCTCAAGACGATGATATCGTTCGCTCTACGCATTATCTGTGATTTACAGTCCACTTTCGTTGGTGGGCGGGAAGCCATCTCTTAGGTTTTTACAAGATCGAGAACCATATGGTCAAAAAGAAACAGTTGACCACGATAACCTCCAGCCTTAGAGATAAGGGGGAGAATCTGCAAGGGCCAAGTCCCATAACGACAAGACCTAAGATCTCCCATCTTCCTGGTTACGGGCATCCAAGTGACAAAGGCCTCAGTTGAATCTCCAGGATTTGTGATGAGACTTTGTCGACGGTGGCCTCTGTAAAAGAACCGCGATCGTGGGTGGAATCCATCCCGCCGCGCGGAAGTCCTTACTGTTGCCGCACTCCCAACAGTGATCATCAATAAGGGAGGGGAGGTGGGGGAGAGAGAGGGAGAGGGGATCAGGAACCGAGCCCACGCTCATGAGGTGTCTTCGTTCCTCAGTACATCAGTACATATATATAACTATGAGGAGAGAGAGAGAGAGAGAAGACCGCTGAACTGTTAATTCATCTCACATATAATCGGTTAACTTTGAGTGACGCAGGGTTGGGATATCTTTCTTAACTTGAAACCACTCAGAAAATTCAACTTTTCAGGTTTGGTCACCCGCGCATTATCATCAACAAATACCATGATCGTGGTGCGTGAGCAATAACCAAGTATCAAAATATTGAAGATATTTGGTCATTAACTTAAAATTAATTATCTTTCACAATCTAACCATACAAGTTTTAAAGGCTATATCAAAAGATGAGCGTTGGAGAGGGAGAAGTAAAAAGTCCAATTGATAGGTCAATTAATAAATAAAATTATTTTGTGGGATCAGTGTCCGGGTACAGAGGACGAGGAAGTCCTTGCCTCCCTTCCACATTGAACGACCGTTAGGAGTTGCGATCACATCGGTCGGCAAGCCGCATAAGATGGATTCCTTTACTAGCGGTGAACTTATCTGTAGGGTTGGGAAGGGGAAAACAGTGACGATGAAGGGACAAGGCGATTTGACAGGCCTTGTTACCTTCCTACTTCATCTCTTCCCATGCCTTCCTCACGTCGTGGTGGCGGCGCGTGGAATCTTTAACCATACAATCCATGCAGCCGGCTTCGAGGAAGGATCCATCACCGCAGTGAGGAATGCCATACAGAGACTAGGCCTAGGGTGATTTGCCTTCCCGGGCAGTTAAACGTTCTAAAGCATTCCGACAGGTGGGACAAATCCTTGTCGAGAAGAAGATTGCCCTGAGGTTCGCACTTTTACAATTTTGTGCATTTCAATTTCATTTTTGGTTTTTCCTTTAACTTGTCAATGTTTTCAGTCAAAGACACCCACTTTGCAATTGTCTGAATCCATTTATGTGAATATTTACTTCAGTTAAATAGGATTTCGCTCTAAATTTGTTTGGTTGTTTTACTGTCGCCAGGGTGAAACTTGTAGGCGGGCATTTTCTCCCTTCTCTCTTGTTTTCTTATGTTCCTGCAGCGTTTTCTATTGACTTTTGTCCTGTGTTGTGCAAGTTCTAACATCTCCAACGTGTCATCAACTAGAAACTACTTGTGGTTGGATGATCTAGAAATGGCGTAGACCAATTGATGGTAGTGTGGAGCATCAGGAGTGGCTGTTAAGCAAAGATGACGATTTATTTTATCCTTGTTTTTTATGTTATTTCAATGAATGTCTAGAATAGACTTCAACACTACTATTAATCATCATCTCAGTGGATGACCTGAATTCACTTGAATCTAAGTTTGATACTTCTACTGAGTTTAATACCTAACTTCACCTGAATTCAGTTAATACCTAACCAATATGATTCGATGTTTTTCACATCCCATCTTGAACGGTTTGTTTTCAACATAAATGTTGCCTAATTTGGAAAGAATCCAAGATCTATGTTCTTATTTGACTCAAACAACCAATTAGTTCAAATGTGGATTGAAATAATATGCATTGAAACTTACGTTATGCAACACATAAACACATTCTGATGTTTATGAAGTATCAAGGTTAGTGCCAACTATCTTGAAACCCCCAAATTTGAGGTAGAGAAAAACCACAGCTTATGAATTTTAGAGTAAAACTTAAGGCATTCAAAAGGGCTAATTTGATACCATAACCCTCACAAATAGAAGATAAATATCCTGGCCTCACCCTTGATATGAAAGAGCCATAATTTGTCAACTGTTATGTATGACCATAAAACCATTGATCATTGGCATTTGTGATAATAAAGGTTGTTTCTTCAAGACACAATAATTAAGGTTTTAGATTGTCGAATATAATACACCACTAGTGTCTTGTATGATATTGCAAGTTGTATGAGGACAATGCATGAATGAATAAAGGTTTACATTTAGTTTCCAAGTTGTAGATGTTCCCTCTATTGACCCCAGAAAAATGATTACATTAATAATAATGAATCCATTTTAGAATAAAACATAATCCCACACTTAAAGTTGATGACAAAAAAAGCTCAAGTGGTGAATCAAGTCAAGATCTGTGAATAGAGAAACATAGTCTCTAAGAAGGTTGACAAAGGTGGTGTTCAACAAGTTTAAAAGTCCACAAGAGTCTTACAGCTTCAGCACATCTAACTTATGCATTGGCATGTAAGGTAGTGAGGGTAAGACAAGACTAGAAGAGAATGTTACTTCAAAGGCCTAGTGTTTACTAACATTGTAGATGAGGCCAAAGACCATTCCTAATGCTAGACCCCCTGGAAACCCAAGCACAGCTCATCACGAATAGTGGTCAAAGGAGTGACAAATAGATGTAAGGAAGGAGGTAAGCTAACCACTATTAATGGGAAAACATCAAAACATGTCTAATTAATTAGAATTTAGTTAAAAAATATTAAGTGGAAGATCAATAATGGATCATCTGATCAATGGGTATATCGTTCCTCATTCATTCCCTCTCAAGATCATAACATCTTTTTGAAACCTATTGATTATCACCAAGTGTTTGTTGAAAATAATGCAAAATGGCTAGCATTTTATAGGCAAGCTTAAAAGTAACTAGTTTTGGTTAGTTCTTTTCATATGCAAGCCATTGTCATTAAAATGTCATAGAGCTTTTGGAACCTATGTCATTCATATGTTAATACCTTTAGTTTTGATTATTACCAAAGAAAATTTATTGAAAATTAATTATCTTAGATTTCAAATCAATAAATGATGGATTTCTGTTTTGATTTATATGCCTAACTTATGTTAATTAAACGTTCAATATATTAAACGAACTTTATATTATGTTTATTCAATTATTATGATTTCATCTCTAATGATTAAATCTAAGATTTTAGCCTTATGCTTAAGTTATTTCCTTTAGTATAAATGTTTGAGAAAAATATTTATTAATTAAAGAAGTATCAATAAATAAATTGTTAAGTATATGTTTATAGGGTAATATGACATGTTGAAGCATTTATATATGACTTATGCATCGACACATTTGAGAAATTAGAATATTTTATCTAAATTATATTTTTAATGAGCTAGTGATTATGTTTTACAATTTGTTTTATTTATTACTAAGCTCTAGAATCATAAGTAAACCAATGAGCAAACTCAAACTCACCCGCTGAAGAATTAGAATCTAGAGATGTATTAGAGGAATCGTTTGCATAGGCTCCACATGGTATTAGACAAATTCTTCAAGCTATTATGAGTATAAATCAATAAGAGAAACAAGAATACATTAAATTTTTATTATTGAAAAGTTTATGTCAATGGTGGCATGTCAGATAAGTGAAATAAATTTGATGATCTTGAGTTGACATAGGTACCAAATCATTCCCTATGGAGTCATGAAGCTTTGGTTCAAATTTAAATTATCGATAAGAATATGAAAAATCAAATATTGAAATGCCAAAACATGAAAATTGTACATTTTAGAAAACAACAAGATTTTGGATGAGTGACTTAAACATTAGAGATCTTAGAAAACTTCAAAACTAGTCTATGACAAAAGTCTATTTATGAAGGAAGAGTTAAAGGCTGAAATAACAATAAGAGTTTCATGTATTCAATGTTTTACATGGACAGCATCATACTCTACACTTCAACTATAAGCAAACTATAGTATCTTCTTCATCAACTTGGTTTGGTGATCAAACAACTTTACCATTTCAATTAATGTTGTCTATCAATCCCTAAAATAATTAAATTGTGGTCAGATAGTTGATTTAATTAAGACATACAATGCTTGTAGTCTTATATAGTCTAAGAGGCACTTATGTATTCAAAGGTCTCTAGGAAGAAACATTTGAGAGATTTAAGTTGTTGATCTGATTAAAATCAATGTGTATTTCTGAAATGTTAGTCAAAGCTAGAAGATAGTTTTCTTTAAAACTAGAAGAAACTAAGTGAGGGACAAACTAATATAAAAGTTACATGTTCTTAGTGAGAGAGTGTTTAAAGATCTTACTGCTTCAACCAACCTATTGCACTTATCTCAGCACACACACACACACACACACCCCCCACCTCATATATTGATGTGTAGACTACATGTATAATACATAGACCTATCTGTATAAGAATTCAGCTTATAACTAAAATTTTCAATCATCAAAAAATTTAGAAACCTTAATTACCCCCCTCTTATTATTTCCTCGTCTTAAAATTCCAACATCTTCTACAACAACATTTAGTTAGTTCAAAAAATAGACACTTTGAGGAGGGGTGCATGCTGTTAACTATGAATTTTTTTATGTACTCACTCAAAAGCATGATTAAAACATATAAACATGCCCAATGTGATATGATCCACAACCGTCAATTAGAATTAGGCCCCTCAGTGCCTTAAACATTAACTATGAAAGGTATGAGCATTTTCCTAGTATCAATATTATAAATTATTTTTATTTATATTTTTTTTAAGATGTCTCCATTTATCCGAATGTTTTTTTTGCTCATAGACCCAAGGTATTGGGAGCAAAGTAAGTCAATGCAAGATTGTGAATTGAGGGGGAGGGGGGAGGGAGATGAATTAAAATTCAAGTGAAACATATTGGATGACTTAATGAATAAAACAATTATAAAAAGTATATCCCTATAAAAGGACTTAAACATTCATATGTTAGTTATAATTTTTTTTTAAAGGACTACTACTAAATTCAGTGGTATTGAGTAAATATGATGCTATGTTGACACTACTAAAGTAACAAGACTTGGTGTGGCTCCTAGGACAGTATTTTCTTTTCACCATCTTAAGTAATGAAAATTATGAGATACATTATAATATGATAATTGATTCATTACTCAGGAATTTTATATTTAGTAAATGTATACATTCAGAAGTTTCATCTAATCAAATAAAAAATTCTGATTATCCACCTACAAAAAATAAATTCAGAAGAAAATTTTGTGGACAATGTGTATGGAAAGTTAGACTAGACTAATATTTTACAAATGTAGTTATATACCAAAAGAATCACTTGGAATAGTAACCTAGGATTTTTTTAGGCCAACTCACAATCCCCAAAAAAGATTTGTTGAGACCTCTATATTGGTGGAAAAATACGTATTTTTGACAACAAAGTATGAACTTAAATGAATTTTTTGGTCCAAAGGTTTGTATGAAGTCTATAATACTAGGCATCTACAAAAAGCTTCATATAACAGTATTTTTAGATGGAAACACATGAAGATGAGTCATATATTGATTAATTTTAAGGTCACATTATAAAAATGACACAAGGTGATTTGTAATCTACTTCACAGAGCCTCTCATTGGTGAGACATGCTTTTAGTGTGTAAATTATAATATTTAAAAAAATGAAAAAAAAATCTCAAGAAAGTTCAAGTGAGATTCTGGTATATATCAAAAAGGAAATGTATACATGACCATGGTTTCACTAGCTTATAACTTCATGTTAATGTAATTCATGGGTATAAAGTTATAACTAAAATAGTCAGCACTATATTTCAATTGTGAAGGAGATTAAATAAATTTGATTTGGAAACAATGTAAAAAGGTGTGATTAAACAATGTAAATTGGAAACAATGCAATAAAAGTTATGACATCAAGGCCCTCATACTTGTGAGTGTCTTGTACTATTGGAAAACTTAATGGAAGATAAGATGGGAGAGAGGGTGTAGGCACGAGCCAAGGATGAGAAGAGTTTATCACATTTACATGGTGACGAGATAATCTACTTTTCAGTAGCTTTTTACATGAACATCACAAGGGTTTTATTATTTTATTTATAGCACTCAATATAGACCAGAAATCATTTCCCTTAAAAGATATTATGAATTCCAAATAACTTCCATTCTTCTTTATTTGACATTAACATTAAAAATAAGACAATTAAAAAGTTCAATTTTATGGATATTCGATCCTAACCACCAACAAATGAGTAGGAAATAGATAAGTCCCTTGTATTTAATTGGAATTCTTAGTCCCTAAAAACTATCAAAGTAATATTAATTCACGTTTTTAATTAATCACAGTTAGCATCTTAATTGAGGTGAAAAAGGCCTTATCACCCTTAAACACTGACAAATGGGTAGGAAATTGAGAAGACCCTTTTTTTTGTTAATTGGACGTCTAAGTCGCTAAAATAAATTGAATTACTATTAGTTCACCATTGTACTTAATCACAACAATAAAAATAATTATGTCAATAAGACTGAATATCCCTAGAATAATCCTCTTTCTCTCTCTCCTTTCTTGCTCTTAGTAACTCCATTTTCTTGTTTCCAACTGCTGATGGTTTAGACGTGCCAGTTCTTTTTTGATATTTGCAGTTTAACAAGGCCGAGTGTGTCCACAGAGGAAGAATCCTTTCTCTTTCTCCCTATCTCTGACTGTTGGAATCGTGGAGAATAATCTAACGGACTCCAAATGGATGAAATGTGGGAAGCACGTGTATCTAATGGGTTCTCCGACGGGTAGAGTTGTAGAGAATAATCTAATTGGAGGATTCTCCAAACCATATACATCTGGCATGTTCCTTCTATTCTTACCTCTCTCCCTTTCTATCTATCGCGGGTGTGTTGACACTGTTCTCCGCTGCAATATTTTGAACGAAGACGCTCGTCCCCAACACCAACTCCATCAAGTCAATCATCCTCATTTCCATCTCCACCCTGGGATTAGTGAGCAGAGGGAGGCTGTCAAAGAGGGGGCCGTTGGTTGTTTCTCCCTTCACACGCCGCCAGCCCTTGTCGGTTGTAAATTGAGCTTAGCACTAATTCACCTTGCCAGCAATAATACAACTCTTCCCCAGTAAATAAATATTGGCTGCGCATCTTCACTGTATGGAGCCATTAGTACATAAATAGGGCTTTGAGAGTCTTGTCTTTCTTCTTTGTCTTCTTTGCTCAAATTAGACTGATGAAGAGAATAAAAATAACACAATGATTCTAAGACCTCGAAGTATGACTTACGAACAAACACGCTTGTAAAAAAATTCCCTTTTTGGAGAGTTAAAAATAAATAATATGATTCCGCAAACAGCCCACAGCACTGATGAGAATAATTCCCTTTTATCAACGTGAAATTATTAAGTTGTTGACCCGTCGCTAATGACCTCTCCTACATATTTTTGCCAATATTTCCTTCTGATGACGTAGTTCCCACGCTATCTTCGCTGAATCAGTGTCGTCTTTGATCAACAGAATGCATGTTTTCGTTCGAAGAGGGGAAAGCACGGTGGCCCGTCTTTATTCAGCGGTCTGTAAAAAGAAACTCCACTCATACAAGCATGAGTGTGTTTGTTCGGTCAGACCTGGCTACATTTATTCTCCAGAGTGTCAAGGCTCTGAGGAAGAGGTGAAACGGAGGGAAGATGGGAGCCACCATGCCGCTACTGACATCTGCAACAGCTGAAACCGCACGGATGAAGGAGATGGTCGTCCCACGTCCTAGAAAGGTTCAGCTCTTAGTAGATGCGGGGGCTCCTGCGAGGGGAGAACATCATCATCTGGTCTTCCCTGTTGCACTTGAGGTCCTGCGATTGGCTCTCCTGGATCCTGAAGGCGTTGGTGATCACCCCGATTGGCATCCCCTTGAACACAGAGGCGTGACCAACGATGGGGCTCCTCATTGGGACAGGGGAAGTCTTGAAGGCCACCCATTCGACGCCGTTGTCGCCGACCTTGTGCACGGAGGCGAAGTACTGAGGAATGACAAAGACGTCGCCCATCTTCACGTTCTCGTCGAAGAGGGTCCTCCCCTCGTTGGAGACGATCTGTGTTCTTCCCTCCCCGCGGGTGATGTAGACAACGGTGTGGGCGTTGATCGTCCAGTGAGGTCCGAAGAGGACGTTCTGCGAGAAATAGGATCGATCAACTACTCACGGTGAAGAGGAGGCGGCGGAGAAGGAAGAAGAAGAAGAAGAAGGAAGGAGCAGGGGGACAACGGAGAAGGACCCTGAAAACCGTAAGATGAGATTACCGATTTCAGGTTGCCTCTCTCGGCGCTCATGCCGATGTAACGGAGAATGGGGAGCTTGTGCATGTTGACAGAGTAAAGGCGGCCCGCCTGCCTCGAGTAGACGTCGGCCTCCCTCGGGTTGTCGAGGTATTGGTGGATCCTCATGTTGCAGTATATCTCCTCCATCCCGTTAGGGTTGGGTCCGTCGCGGCTCCACCTCTCGCGCTTCTCCTCCATAGCAGTGGGCCTGATCATCCTCAACCCTCCCTTGGGGACCTTCACGATGATCCCCCTCTCGTCCTCCCTCTGCATTTTCTTTGCTAGATCCACTGGGATGCCGAAGGCGTCGGCTATCATGTTGGCGTCGAAGGCTTGGATTATGTTGGCCATGCGAGATATTTCTCGTCCTTTCTCACACTCCTCGGACCCCGATCCTCTCGGTCGCCCGCCGGCGAGGAAGAACGACTGCAGCCATGAAAGAAGACGTCCCTGGTGTCAGTTTATCGGTCACATTTATCACTCTCTTGGCTGAGAACTCGACCTTACCCTTTCAGTCTGGTCGAGCTGGTTAGCCTGATTTCGGAGGTCGGTGACGGAGAAGACGACGAGCTCCTCGTTGCCGTCATTATAGCACCAGTGAACGGCACCGGGGGGGATGGCCACGACATCACCCTGCTGAATCCTGTGGATCTTCTGATGCTGATCCTTCTGGCTCTCCTTCTCTGACTCTTCCTCTCGCCTGGAGTAGGCTCCCCCCGCGGAGTGGAAGGTCTCGGGGCAACCCGGGTAGGAAATCCCCATGAGACCTTGGCCTGCCGTTACAACCATTTGCATCGGGTTTAGTTAAATGACCCGGCTAAGAAATACCACGAGCCTAGTACAGTGGATAATCCGAGGTTACCTTTCTGGATGTAGACCAGGCGAGGCGAGGGAGAGTAATTGGGCAGAGTCATCGACTCCGACTGGATGGTGTCGCGCATGGCGGAGACGCCGGCGCACTGGAACTGGTCTTCGTTCTCGTCCCACAGCTCCGTTATGCCACCCTCGGACTTGAAACTGCAACACGGGCGAGTGGTAGATATGTGCTGCATGCGGCACTGCCGCGCGTCGCTCCTGCGCTGCTCCGAGGTACCGTATCCCACCGCTGTGTCCGCGGCGATCAACGCAGCGAGGAAGAGATGTAGGAGGAATGGAGAACACCTAGCCATGGCGCCGGAAAGCGAGAGAGAGTGGGAAGAAAGGGCGACGGTCTCCGTAGGGAGGGAGGAGGGGGTGTCTTTATAGCCTTAAGATGTGATGGGCTGGTGGCAAGTGGCGGCTGCATGGCCTGCGGGTCGCTACGCAGCATCCATGTAAGAGCGATCTCCACAAGGATTCCCCGACAGGTGTAGAGCTCCCACAGTACCCCGGCTGATGGAGTTGGAAGAATCTTTAGCTAGTTTAGAAATTAATGAACTATGACCTTCGATGGAGCATGAGGCAATAATTAACCGGCGCATCGTATTGACGTTCTTACTGAGCCAGGAAGTGGACTGCCTCGTAGCTAAGGGCAGCTTCTAATATCCATGTCCGAGGCTGACGGCCTTTTTCTTTTAGGCTAGGAATGGCGACACCTGTTGGAATGCAAGGGAATTTCTAGTGTTAGAGCGGATGCTGTACAGTGAACCTAGACGCCACGAGACGTCTGATCTCCCCGACACGTCATCCGTTTGCCCCACCTAGTATTTTACGCGGCGCCACGACAACTTAAAGAGGCCACGATGAAGGGCTGAACGGGAGAGGAGAAAAGGCCTCGCTAACCGTCTCCAACAAGTGCTTGTTTACTCTCCCTTTTCTCCCGCTATAAATGGCGACATCTATCTCGTCCCCTGCATCTTGATCCGAAGAAAGCTTTGTTCGCTTCTTAGATAGCCAGCCATGATGACTTACGGTGGGTTCTCCCTGCTCTCCTCCGCTGTCTGCGTGCTACTCCTTTGCCAGGGTTCTCTCGGCCAGCTGCCCTTCGGACAGGGGAGACAACCCCGCCAGCAGGCAGAGAGGAGGAAGTGGCGGCTCGAGAGGCTAGAGGCAGTAGAGCCGTCGAGGAGGGTCTAGGCCGAGGCGGGCATGACCGAGTACTAGGACCAGAACGAGGAGCAGTTCCATTTGGCCGGCGTAGCTCCCTACCGTGTTGGCTTTGCAACCCAGGAATAACCTCAAGTACTTCAAAATCAGAAAGGAAAAAACAAATCGGAAGTAGAATCAAGAATGCTCAATTAAATTCAACAACTGAAAAGTGCAGCACATTTCATCGAACACACAGTCTCTTATTTACATACCCAATAGGAAGAGGAGAGAGGGTGAGTCTAATGGCCGCTGGATGAGCTGACACCGTGTCTCACATGGCCACTTATCTACCGTTATAAGTCTCAGTGATGTGCGGCCCAGATTAACCCTACAAAAGAAAATAACGACCTGGAGATAAGAAAAATTCTCAAATCGCTGCTGCCGGAGAGTTCGTCGGACATGGTGAATTTTCACAAAGCTAGAGCAATTTCTTTAATCTCTTCCTTATTCTTGTTCCTCCGTGCAAAGACTTTGAACTCCAAGGCACCGTCACATCTCTTGAAATTTTTGTCTTCCAAGAGCTTTAGTGAGAATATCGGCCAGCTGATCCTCTGTATTGATGTAGAGAATTTCGATCTTCTTATCTTCAAAACACTAACGAATGAAATAGTATCGAGTGTCAATGTGCTTCTTTCGATTATGATAGACTGGATTCTTGCTCAATGTAATGGCCGATTGATTATCCACCATCACTTTGACTGTCTTCGTCTTCTCTTCTTTCATTTTGCTGACCAAGTGGTTCATTCACATACCTTGGTAAGTTGTCGCCGTGACTGCAATATACTCAGCTTCACACGAGGATAAGGCAACAATGTTTTACTTATGTGATGACCAACTGATGGTCATCCTTGTAAGAAAATAAATATGACCAGAGGTGTTATTCTGATCATTTGTGACTCTTGTAAAATTGTTATCACTGAACCCAATTAGTTCAAAATTTAAACCACCTTTCATATAGACGAGCCCATAGTCGATTGTATCTTTCACATATCTCAGAATTTACTTGACCCCACTAAGATGATCTGAAGTGGGATTCACCGTGAATTTACTTAAAACTCCACTGAGTAAAGCAAATCTGGTCTTGTGTGTGTCAAGTATCTCAGACTTCCAATGAGGCTTCTGAATTTCGCGGAATTCACCCTTGTGCCTACTTTCTTTTGGGTGAATTTTCCTCGAGCTTTAAGCAGTGTGAAAATAATATTAATGTCTCCCATCTTTGCATGCTTTAAAATCTTTAAAGCATAAGTTTTCTGAGATAAGAAAATAAAGTCTTCATCTTGTTTGACCTCGAGTCTCAGATAAGAGCTCAATGATCCAGGATTAGTCATTTCAAATTTCTTTTTTCATCCTTGACTTGAAATCTTCAATACATTTGGGACTAGACCCTATAATGATTAAGTCGTCAACATAAACTCTGACAATTAGGACTTCATTACCTGATCTCTTGAGATAAAGAGCTTGTTCATGATTGCTCTAGTCAAATTCAAGAGAGACCAGACACTCATAGAGCTTGAAGTACCAAGCTCTTGGAGCTTACTTTAAGCCATACAAAGTCTTCTTCAATTATAGGACAGAGCCTGCTCTACCCTCCATAATGAACCCATTCGGCTGCTTCACATAAATCACCTCTTCAATCTCTTCATTCAAGAAGGCGGACTTGACATCAAAATGATGAATTACCATCCTTTTAGAGACGCTAAAGTAATTAGAGCACTTATAGATTCAAAATGAAACATTGGGGCAAATAATTCTTCATAATCAATCTCTTGCCTCTATGACCTTTCACAACAAGTCGAGCCTTGTGTCTAATGCTCTCTCCTTGTGAATTTTGCTTCACTTTGAATATCCACTTTAGCCCAATTGACTTGTAAATTGGTTGGAGGTGGCACAAGCTCCTATGTTTGACTTTGGTCAATGGCCAACATCTCTTCTTTCATGGCTTTCCTCCACGCTTCTTCACGAGAAACTTTAATATAAGAGTATGGTTCTTCACTAATGAACATGCAAGCTTGATCATCAAGTGAAGTTGAGATCATGTCTAAGTACAATTCAGCCATGGACTTGTACTTGTAGTTGACTTTCTTTAGAGTCACTATGAGGGGCTGAATTCACTTCTCGAGGAGTAGAGACCTCTACATCTTCAATGTCAGCATCAGTGTCTTCTTTCATACCTTAATCAGACAGAAAATTAGGTAAGAAGGTATAAGAAGGAGATATTTCACCTTGCTTTGTCCAATCCCACTTGTCATTTTCTTTGAAAAGGACATCTTGATTGATGTTGACCTTGTTAGTTACTAGGTCATAGCATCTGTAGGCCTTGGATCCAATCTCATAGCCAATGAAGACCATGGGTTAACTTCAATCTTTCAACTTGCTTAGAGGTCCTCTAGTACATTTCACATAGACAATTGAACCAAAAACTCACAAGTAGTCAATGTGGGGCTTTCTTCTAGTCCACATCTCATAGGGAGTTTGACCCTACAAACTTTTAGTAAAAGACCGATTAGTGATCTAAATAGTAGTACTTACTACTTCTCCCCACAGCTCTCAAGAGAGCTCCTTAGTCTTCAACATGGCTTGGACCATGGACATCATAGTGCGATTCTTCCTCTCCACCACCCCGTTTTGTTGAGATGAGTAAGGTGCAGTCAATTGTGTTTTAATGTTCTGCGAAACACTATAATTAACAAATTCATCAGACATAGATTCTTCTCCTCTGTCTGATTTGAAATTCTTGATCTTCATTCTCTTTTCTATCTCTAATAGAGTCTTGAATCGCTGAAAGGCCTCAAATACATCTAATTTTTATTTCAACATAAGTTGGATGGGATAATTGGCCCACAGATGTCAACAAAGATGAGTTCCAAAGGCTCATATGCTCAAAATGAAGAGGCCTGAGAAAATGGTGTTCGGTGTTGTTTTCCAGCAACACAATTACGGCAGAGATGATTAGGTATACTGATATGTGGAAGTCCATCCACGAGATGCTTGCTGGACATCTCCTTCAAGGAATGAAAATTAATATGCCCAAATTGAGAGTGCCACAGCCAATTCTTAGAAATGTCACTAATATGATGTAAACACTGATCCACCATAGTCAACTTCAATAAATAAAATCTTCCCTCGGATTTGTGCACCTCAGCAAAGAGACAATTATTTTGGTTAAAAATGGTCAACTTACTCCCTTGCATCATCATGCAACAGCCTTCTTCATCCAATCAGCCGAGACTGAGCATGTTGGCCACTAATTGAGGTACAAATAGCACGTTGGGAAGTCAAAGAAGTCCACCATCTTTTTGATTAATGAGAAGATCACCGGGTCCCTGAATTTAAACCCTTGAATTATCTCCAAAATTAACAAATCTAGATATAGTGTCATCTAGATCTTCAAAGAAATTTTGACAATTGGACATATGGTTCATCGCTCCAATATCAAGATACCAGAGATTGGGATCAGAGAGCTCACCCTCAAACCCTTGTAGTAGCAAACCGTCGTGTTCCTCCACAACGGCCATTAGAAAGAGGAGATTTTGCAGCTGGACCAGAAGAATCAGCCACATATGCTTGTTCCTCCTTCCCTTTCTTTGCGCTTCAACACTCGTAAGCAAAATACCCATATTTTTTGCAATTGTAGCACTAAATTTGTAATTTGTCGCAATGTGTCTTTGCATCTTCAGGAGGTGGTTGACGACGTCTGCCTCTTCCCCTACTACAGCCGCGATGTCTGCCTCGTCTGCGAGATGAGGGCTCCTTCTCACTCAGAATTGGGCTTTGCTCAGCACGTGGGCTAGCAATATCTGCTCCTCCTCCCATGACTCATAGTCGTTGAGCCACAGCTCATGGACACTCAAAGAGCCAATGACTTCGTCCAACATCATCTTTGTAAGATCACCGTATTACTCCTAGGATAAGGTGAGTGCGTCAAACTTTGATAGCGTCGCCCTCAAGAAACGGCACACAACATCTTTCTTCCCCAATGTCTCGCCTAAATTGTGAAGCTCGGAAACAATCTTCGTGAATTTTATTGTGAAATCCACCACTGATTCATCTTTCTGCATTATGAGAATTTCAAGAAATGATAGCATCTCCTCTGGGACTATTCTGAAGATTGTCGAAAAGGCAAGACGATCCTTCTTCTTAGGGACATTATCTCCTTCGATTGCCTGCAACAAATCATGTGAGTCCAAGAATACCTCCATCCGCATCGTCGAGACAGAAAGTGCTGGCAACGTAATCTCCGCTCCACGCTTGCTGAAGGTACTCGCGTCATCTCCAAGAATACTTAATTAAATTCAACAACTGAAAAGTGCGGTACATTTCATCAAACACAGTCTCTTATTTACAGAGACCCAATAGGAAGAGGAGAGAGGGTGAGTCTAACGACCGTTGGATGAGCTGACACTGTGTCTCATGTGGCCACTTATCTGCCGTTATAACTCCCGGTGATGTCCGCCCCAGATTAACTTTACAAAAGAAAATAACGACCTGTAGGAAAAATCCCCAAATGGCTGCTGCTGGCGAATTTCCGCAGAGCTGGAGCAATTCCTTCAATTCGCCGGACACCACCATCGAGCCCATGGGACTTGTCCTGCCCTACTACTCCAACGCCCCTCGCCTCGTTTACGTCATCCAAGGCTACTTTCCCTAGTTCACCTTTTAACTTCATTCTCATCAATGCCTCTGGAAATCCTCCCTAAACGAAAGCTTCTTCATCCGCGCAGGACGTGGAATCGGTGGTTTAGTGTACCCAGGTTGCCCCTTTCAACCGTCCCAGTCTCGTGAACAAGGTCGGGAACAGGAATCCCGTGACCGGCACCAGAAGATTCAGCGCTTCCGTGAGGGAGATGTCATCGCCATTCCAGCCGCGTAGCATCATGGAGCTACAACGACGGGGACTCGCCCATCGTCGCGGTCACCGTTGCCGACACTCGTAACTTTGCAAACCAGCTCGACCAAAGGCTGCGAGTAAGTTTTTCGTCAATGAAATCGTAATCTACTCAAGCTTCAGACTCGTGCTTGTAAGGAAATAATGAGATCCGTTGTTTTTTCGTGTGGTTTCCTTGTAGAGGTTCGAGCAGGCCGGGAGCCAGCAACGGCGAGAATCGTACGAGGGCGAGAGTGCAGTAGGGGAGGCCTCCTCCGCAGGTAACGTCTTCCGTGGACTCGACGAAGAGGTCATTGCCGAGGCATTCGGCATCAACAGAGAGACTGCCAGTAAGCTTCAAGGCCTCGATGACCGAAGGGGGAATATAGTACGAGTTGAGGGGGGGCTCCGGCTCGTGAGTCCTGAGAGAGGCTACGAGCAGCAGGAAGAAGAAGAGGAAGAAAAAGAAGAAAGGAGGGACACAAACGGGCTCGAGGAGGCCCTCTGCAACATCAAACACAGAGAGAACATCCGCAAACCGGCCAGCGCCGACGTGTACAGCGAACAGGCCGGAAGGATCACCAGCCTCAACAGCCAGAAACTCTCCATCCTAAGGTTCCTTCGGCTGAGCTTGGAAGGTTGATTCCTCAAGCAGAACTCCCACTACGCGCTCCACTGGAACATCAACGCCCACAGCATTCTCTACGTTACCAGGGGTCGCGCCCGCATGCAGATCTCCGAGAACCAGGGCAGGAAGAGTTTCGACAGCGAGGTGCGGCGGGCCAGATCGTGGTCATCCCGCAGAACTTCGTAGTGACGGCGCAGGCTGGGAACGAGGGGTTCGAGTGGGTGTCCTTCAAGACCGAGGATAACGCCCTGGTCAGTCCGCTGGTGGGGAAGGCGTCCGTCTTCCGCGGCATCCCGGCCAACGTGATCGCCAGCTCCTGCCGTGTGTCGAACGAGGAGACGAAGAGGATCAAGTACGGCAGAGGAGAGGAGTTCCTCGTCTTCCGTCCCCGGGCGCAAACTGGTCGGAGTACCGCCTGAGGCGGTCTTAGATGTGTGACCATAGTGGACTTTATTTCAATAAGGGCGTAGTCGGCTCCCTTTGTTGCCTTGCTGAGAATAAAATAAATAAGGAACGGTGTTTGACAATGGAGTTTACGTGTATATTTAATATCATGGCTATTTTACTCTAAATTAATGTTCTATTACTTCACTGCCGTCCTTTATTGAGACAACTACACTACTCAAATAACATTATAAAATTTTCATTATGATATGCTAAAGCTACTGGATCAGTTGTTTACATCCAACTTTATAAAATTTTACAACAGTTGGTATATGTTTTACTTGCGAAGTCTTTGGAAGTAAACATGCCTCAGATTTAGTCAACATTGGTATTCATGCTGTAGAGTGAGCCTATCATCCATGAAACAAAGTTCATGCATACTTTTAACTACCGATGATTTCACTATAATGTGTTCATTATTGTTTCTTGGCCGCAAGTCAAGTTTATTTGGAAACAAGTTTGCAGTTAGAGATTCATGCTGAGAAAATTTGGGCTGTGATTGAAATTTTTTTCAAAAAATAAAGTCAATAGCTCTTATTGAACAAATATTTGGTGAAAACAGATCTGCAGAAGGGAAGTGCAAAATTCATTTGGAGATGGTTGTGTTTGAAATGGTATAAGAAACGTTAAAGTGGCCTTTGGTTGAAGGATTTGAAACTTTGACTCATACATCCCGTCTCTCTAGTCAAACTAGCGACAGCAAACATGGTTTGAAACTTTTCACCCAACGAATATCAAAATATTTAAATTCAGCGTCTTGTCACTAACAAAGAGTGGGATTAGAAAAGAGAGTTTTAGTTTTTGTGGTATAGGAAAGAAAATGAAGGTAGTAGACTATATGATATTTAAATAAAAGATTTATTTATTTGTTAAGATGTTACATTTCATGTGAAATTTCTTGGGGCTCAAATTCTTCCCAAAGTTAATATCTGTAAATAAAATTATAAATAAATGGATGTAGTTTTTTTTTAGATCAGCAGTACATTGTTAGACAGTAAAACAATGCTTAACTTGAAGTCAACACCATTCCATCAGCAAACATAAAATCTCTGCGAGAAATTTATGAATTCTCACAAACATAGAACTTATACGGTATCAAGATTATAAAGGGAGATAAAGTTTCAAAATAAAAGAAAGAAAATGTTTGATACGCCTCAAATAAAACTAACATGAGAGGTTGAGATTTTCTTATGAACAAGATGTTACTTTTGCAAAAGGGGTATTCAGAGTCAAAACATGATTATATATTTCTTCAACACTTTTTAACTTGTTGCATGGTTTGAAACGTTTAAAATAATATTATCCTTAATAGCCAGATAAATATGAAATATTTATCAACTTGATGTTAAATGGCTTTTACAAGATGAAGTATATAGTAAGGTACCCAAAAAGGCTCAACTTGCATGCAAATTCTGGGAGTACTAGGTCGTGCATCCACCAAGAACATTTCTTCCCTTAAGCGTAAGCGTAAAACTGAAGATAGTGAGGCGTTTCCACTACATAAGAAAAAACTGGAATTAGATCTTGGAAATGATCGAATCCAACTCATCATAAGCTTTTTTTTTTCCTCCTATTCATATGGATCAGAAGCATCCAGCAGTTGGGAAATTTTAAATTATTTTTAAAATTTCAGATTCACTATGCTACTGATGATATTCTTATTTTTCGATTTCATTATAATCTTAGACTTGCTCTGAGGACTAGCCTTGTTCAAATGCAAAGTGTTCCCCGCACAAATAAATCACAATGATATAATCGTGTTTTCTATGGACGATGGAACTCTTGAAATGGATTAAAGAAATTTAAATTTTAAACTCGGAACATTGATATTTCTCACTGATTATTGCCTATCTATAATGTCTTTTGTCAAATTCGTTTATAGATTTTTGTATGATGCACCATTGCATCAGGTAGGCGTGCTAAGTTAATGTTTTTTTACCTGTACGTAATAACCACCTTTAAGATATCGTTTATGTTAGTATACTTTCAATTGCATCAACTTTATATTATTAATCGTTTATGTCAGTATTAACAAGGTCTTAGTATCAAAGTTTCCGAAGTAAAGAAAGTACTCAGAATAACATATTTGCATCATGAAGAAGCGATAAAATCTCATGCAAATCATCCGTCTAAGACGTGATTAAATAATTATTTGAACCTAAATATACCTATAAATTCGACCAGTTTGTTTACTTAAATTTTTGGTCAGGGGTTGTAAGTTATGATGCAGGTTGCTTATGATTTAATATTAGCTAAAAGTTATAGCCGGAGCCACGGAGCCTGCTGATGTTCAGGTTTATTCTACATTATCTCAAAGCACTGTTTTCTGCTAGTCTCTGCTATGATTTGTCTCCTCGAGCCCCTTGGTGGTCCTCCTGTCCTCAGCTTATCTCCGGGCGCGTGAGCTGGACAGTCTCTCCTGCCACGCGAACCCCTTGGTGCTCCTCCATGTGCCCTTCCGGTCATCCTGTTCTTGTGGGTGCCTGGCGGTCTCCCTGTTGGCGCCGTATGCCTCCGCAAATATCTCAACGTCGAGTACCCGAAACACGTTACCGGAGGAGGCCTCCTCACTTGGTATGAGTCTCCGGGTCAACGGCCCCTGGCCAGCTCAGACCTCCTCGAAGTGGCATCAAAGCGAACATATCGTAACTCGTAATCACATTTTCTCAACTGACGTAGACAGGGACCCGGACACCGAATTGCTAATTCTCAGTTCTGGTCGAGATGGTTAGCATCAGCTGTAGTGTTCCAGAGAGCAGTAACAGTGAAGGAGAACGGAGGAGGCGGCGAAAGCAGGGATGACCCATCTGAGAAGCGAATGCATCTTGCTTGGGATGAGAAAGGAGGGGATGCCAGAGGGGTCAGGATGTATGGAATTTGAGAGTGAAAGTGGACGTGGTGAAGCATGGACACATGAAGGAGACAGCTGCAGAGGTCTTGTCCCATTCCTAACTCGGCCCTTCATCGTGGCGTCTGTGATACAGGCGTCATCTAGGCGATACGTAGCCTGTTCGTCGCGGCATCCTTTCACCAAGCCAGCAATTCATCCACCCATCTGACCTCGTGGAGATCGCTCTTACATGGACTGTGTAGAGACCCGGAACCCATGCAGCCGCCACTTGCCACCCAGTTCATCACATCTGAAGGCTATAAATACGCCCCCTCCTCCCTCCCTTTGGAGATCGTCCCCGTTGCATCCCACTCTTTCTCGCCTTCGGGGGCCATGGCCAGGTGTTCTCCATTCCTCCTACCTCTCTTCCTCGCGGCGCTGGTAGCCGCGGACACAGCGGCGGGATACGGTACCTCGGAGCAGCGGAGGAGTGACGCGCGAGAGTGTCGCATGCAGCACATCTCTACCACTCGCCCGTGCTGCAGTTTCAAATCCGAGGGTGGTGTGGTGGAGCTGTGGGACGAGAACGAAGACCAGTTCCAGTGCGCCGGCGTATCCGCCATGCGCGCCACCATCCAGTCCGAGTCGATGACTCTGCCCAATTACTCTCCCTCGCCTCGCCTGGTCTACATCCAGAAAGGTAACCTCGGATTATCCACTGTACTAGGCTCGTGGTATTTCTGACCCGGGTCATTTAACTAAACCCGATGCAAATGGTTGTAACGGCAGGCCAAGGTCTTATGGGAATTTCCTACCCGGGTTGCCCCGAGACCTTCCACTCCGCGGGGGGAGCCTACTCCAGGCGAGAGGAAGAGTCAGAGGAGAGCCAGAAGGACCAGCATCAGAAGATCCACAGGATTCAGCAGGGTGATGTCGTGGCCATCCCCCCCGGTGCCGTTCACTGGTGCTATAATGACGGCAACGAGGAGCTCGTCGTCTTCTCCGTCACCGACCTCCGAAATCAGGCGAACCAGCTCGACCAGACTGAAAGGGTAAGGTCGAGTTCTCAGCCAAGAGAGTGATAAATGTGACCGATAAACTGACACCAGGGACGTCTTCTTTCATGGCTGCAGTCGTTCTTCCTCGCCGGCGGGCGACCGAGAGGATCGGGGTCCGAGGAGTGTGAGAAAGGACGAGAAATATCTCGCATGGCCAACATAATCCAAGCCTTCGACGCCAACATGATAGCCGACGCCTTCGGCATCCCAGTGGATCTAGCAAAGAAAATGCAGAGGGAGGACGAGAGGGGGATCATCGTGAAGGTCCCCAAGGGAGGGTTGAGGATGATCAGGCCCACCGCTATGGAGGAGAAGCGCGAGAGGTGGAGCCGCGACGGACCCAACCCTAACGGGATGGAGGAGATATACTGCAACATGAGGATCCACCAATACCTCGACAACCCGAGGGAGGCCGACGTCTACTCGAGGCAGGCGGGCCGCCTTTACTCTGTCAACATGCACAAGCTCCCCATTCTCCGTTACATCGGCATGAGCGCCGAGAGAGGCAACCTGAAATCGGTAATCTCATCTTACGGTTTTCAGGGTCCTTCTCCGTTGTGCCCCTGCTCCTTCCTTCTTCTTCTTCTTCTTCTTCCTTCTCCGCCGCCTCCTCTTCACCGTGAGTAGTTGATCGATCCTATTTCTCGCAGAACGTCCTCTTCGGACCTCACTGGACGATCAACGCCCACACCGTCGTCTACATCACCCGTGGGGAGGGAAGAACACAGATCGTCTCCAACGAGGGGAGGACCCTCTTCGACGAGAACGTGAAGACCGGCGACGTCTTCGTCATCCCTCAGTACTTCGCCTCCGTGCACAGGGTCGGCGATGGCGGCATCGAGTGGGTGGCCTTCAAGACCTCCCCCGTCCCAATGAGGAGCCCCATCGTCGGCCATACCTCCGTCCTCAAGGGGATGCCGATCGGGGTGCTCAGCAACGCCTTCAGGATCCCGGAGGGCCAGGCACAGGACCTCAAGTGCAAAAGGGAAGACCAGATGATGATTTTCTCTCCTCGCAGAAGCCCCCGCGTCTTCTAAGACCAGAGGCTGTCATCCACTACGTTGGGCGGCCATCTCCGTCTTCCTTGGAAGTCTGGAGAATAAATGTGGCCAGGTCCGGCCAAACAGACGCACTCATGCCTGTATGAGTGCAGCCTCTGTTCTAATAGAGTGCTGAATAAGGATGGGCCCCACCGTGCTTTTCCCCCTCTTCGAGCGTAATGCTCGTGCTCCGTTGACTGAAGACGACGTTGACTTCCAGATAGACTGCCAGACAAAAGATGGACCCCCTCGTGCTTCTTCCTTCTCTGTCGAGCCTCACGGGATTTTAATGACCGACCATCTGGTTGACTCATACAGCAGCTTCGTTGAATTAGGGTGCGGACAGGTGGACAAGGGACCAACGAATCCGCATTATTAGTGCGGCGGGCTTTTGTCCATAAAAAAATGTTTTTTAGGATTATATTGGCGACTAAGTTGACTTTTTGATCCCGGTGTGCGCCGTCACGTAGCTGGGAGATCTCGATACCTTTGTCCGGACGCGTCAGCATGATTTTCTAGAATTATCTAATTTTCTGTGGGCATAATTATTTTAAAAAAAATACGTACAAGTCGTAGTTTTCTTCGGTCTCGTATCTCAGAAGTCAGCCCCCCGCCATTTTCGGTGGGTATTTTCACGGCGTTTTCACGGAAAATGGTAAAAAGGCACGATATCGGGTTCATCCAGTAGGCTGCCGACATGTGGCTGGGCCTATCGCACCTCTGGGCCCGCGTCCACGTCAGTTAAACACAAGCCCTTGTCTGTCTGATAAGTACTGCCCTCTTCACCCCCACGGCTTCTCGATTCTTGTACTGCCGCCGTCGTCCAGCCCCGCATCCATTGTCCGCGAGCTTGAGCTGCGATCTCTTCTTGTTACTGGCCATGGCGCGTGATCCAGTCCGAGTTCTCGTCACCGGCGCCGCAGGTCCGCCGGATCATCTCTCTTCTTCTCGCACTCTTCTGAACTGTTTCTCCGTTCTCTGCGATCTTCACAGTATCTTAGATTTGCGAGAATCCCTTCACGGAGATGCTTCATGTTTGGGATCTATACCAGGATCTGGCGTCCGATCTTGTTTCCTGAAAGATGCTTCTGGTGCTGAAATCGATCGGAATCGTGTTACTGATATTTTTTATTTTCATTCTAGCCCGCGGAATATTTAGGGACAGTTAGGTGCACTGGTTCCCCTCGTGATCCGTGTTATGGATTGGGAAGAAGAGTAGGAAGGGTTTTAGAGAACACCGATGATGCTCGATCTAATGGTTAAACACCGTGTCATTTTTTGATACTGTTCTATCCGCATAAATTGGGCGGAGGGAACGTTTCCCTGGTGCATGTTTGGTAAAACTAGGGCAGATCCATATTTTTCCCTGAAGCTTGAAATTTTGTTAGTTAAGTCGTCCCTGTTTGGCGTGTTCCTACTTCCGCGAAGCGCCGTCTTATTGCGCGGGTGCGGGTGCCGGTGCCCATTATGTTGCATTCAGCAATAGGCCGAATGGAACGGATTCATCGACCTCTGATGCTTAGAATTGACATATCCTGAAGTATATTAGTTATCCCCCCTTTGTCTGCAGCTTTAGGTTATTGACCTGCCATTTTTTTCTTCTGAGCTATCTTATATCGTGAGATCAATCCCTGATTATTATTTATGGAAGAATGGCCATTTCTTCGTGGATTTACCGAATCAGTTTAAGGGCTGATGGATTTTTCCTTAGAGACTGTACCTTATTTGAAAGTGTTCATCTGCTCAACTGGAGAACTGTTCAACTGTGTGTACTCCTTGTGCAAGTCCGATTGGAGGCATTGGCTAACATTCGTGGCAAAAGTCCTAACCATCACAGCTCCAGAAACATTTCCAATCCTCTACCAATTTCAAGAGTGAATAATAGACTGAAAGAAAATCATTTATGAATGATTTAGGTAATCATCTGTCGTGAATGGCACGTGGGTTGCATAATGAACTTATTTGGTCGTGGAATCAGGATTTGGATCGGAAGCGCTTTTCATGCTTGGCTTATTATTTTCTGGGACTGGACCCCGCCGATGTTCATTTGTCTTGGAGTTCGAGTATTGTGTGCGTGGAAGATAACATGGTTTCTAATACTATTTCTTGCTTAAAAAAAAGTTCATTTAATACAAAACAAGGTTTCTTCCGACATTCCCACACAACAATGCTTAGTTTTTTTGACGCTTTTTGGTCACAGAAGCTGAAATGTTGGTAATTTTTTTCTGTCAAATGATTCTGAACCTTGGTCATTGGTACGAGGTATTCAGTCAGCAAACCTTCCTTCTTTTTTTTCTTTCCATAATGCGGATGTTTAGTTATTTTGGTGTCTGAAGAATATGTTTTCAAAATCAACGCAGTAGTATAATGGATAAAAACTAAGAATAATACTGTCACTTTGAACAGGGCAGGTTTATGTAATTATCTTTAGCTCTCGAGTAAAAGTTTGATTGACGTCTATGTATTTATCAAGTTTCAATTTGTCAACATCTTGGTTACTTTTCAAGGTCATGACTTTGTCTATGTTCATCGCAGGGCAAATCGGATATGCTCTCGTGCCTATGATCGCCAGGGGAGTGATGCTGGGACCTGACCAGCCTGTCATTTTGCACATGCTTGATATCCCACCTGCAGCTGAAGCTCTGAACGGAGTGAAAATGGAGCTGGTTGATGCTGCGTTCCCCCTACTTAAAGGTCTGTTCTTATCCCCTGTTGCAAGATAGAAAATGTTAGTTGTATGTATTCTACGGCTGCGGCGCTTCTTTTCACCGGAGCTCCAAAATCACGCCTGTCAAAACTAAAATCAGCTCTTCTTTTTCAGGTGTTGTTGCCACTACTGATGTCGTTGAAGCCTGCACCGGTGTCAATATCGCAGTCATGGTTGGCGGATTCCCCAGGAAAGAAGGGATGGAGAGGAAAGATGTCATGACTAAGAACGTCTCCATTTACAAGTCTCAAGCATCGGCTCTTGAGAAGCATGCTGCCGCAAACTGCAAGGTATGCAATGCGTGACTGTGGTAGTATTTTCTTGCGTAAATTCACTAAACTGAATCCTCTGATCACCGTCGCTATGCATCTCCTGGCTACTCTCTCGAGAGGGAATTATTTATGATGATGAACGACTATTCTTCGTCCAGGTCCTCGTCGTGGCTAACCCAGCGAACACCAACGCCCTGATCCTGAAGGAGTTCGCCCCATCCATTCCCGAGAAGAACATAAGCTGCTTGACCCGACTGGATCACAACAGGGCCCTCGGCCAGATCTCAGAGAGACTGAGCGTCCAAGTCAGTGACGTCAAAAACGTTATTATATGGGGGAATCACTCGTCATCTCAGTACCCTGATGCAAACCATGCCACTGTCACGACACCAGCCGGAGACAAGCCCGCCAGAGAACTCGTCGCCGACGACGAATGGTGTCATCATCTTTCATTCCCTGCACAACTCCTGATTCCTGCTTGTTCATCTCCTGAACCCTTTCCGATTATGGCAGGCTCAAGGGGGACTTCATCACGACTGTTCAGCAACGGGGGGCTGCAATCATCAAAGCGAGGAAGCTCTCCAGCGCGCTGTCCGCCGCGAGCTCTGCCTGCGATCACATACGTGACTGGGTCCTCGGGACTCCAGAGGTTGCTACTCTGATCGCGCCCATCCTGTGTCCTTGCTTTATATGTATCTTGAGATCTCTGCGACCAATACCCTTTTTCTTCTTTCAGGGAACATGGGTTTCCATGGGGGTATACTCCGACGGTTCGTATAATGTGCCTGCTGGGCTCATCTACTCCTTCCCCGTTACCTGCAAGAACGGCGAGTGGAGCATTGTACAGGGTACGTGCCGTCCATCATTTCTCTTAGAACTCTACTGTTCTAGTCGGCTAATGGGTGGACGACATACTTTCGACCGAGATCTTGGGACCTGAGTCCCCGGGAAGCTTCAGCTCTCTTATTCGGCGTCTGTGATGTTGGCACAGGGCTTCCCATCGACGAGTTCTCGAGAAAGAAGATGGACGCCACGGCGGAGGAGCTGGCCGAGGAGAAGGCGCTGGCGTACTCCTGCCTCGCCTGAGCGATAAATCCGTTGGCTTTTCGGCTCCGAGGAGTTACCACTCGGCTTTCCCCTAAAAATAAACCAATCGGCCATGCTAGAGACGATTGTGCATCGACGGGGCATCCGCTCTTGATGGGCCCGCTCCAGGACCATCTGTTTAATGCGCCGTGAGAGACAAGTTCGGCTGAATTAATCTTCATCCTACTGCTTTACCTGGTATATACACACAGAGACAGAGACAGATCCAGAGACACAGACAGAGACACAGACAGGGAGACAGAGACAGAGAGAGCGAGAGAGAGAGAGTTTTGTCTGGGCGAATTCTCGGAAATGAGGCTCTGACCCAGCTGAAGACTCAACGGGTCAAGCTGGGTCAGCTTGGAAAAGAGGCCTACGGCCGAGCCGCCGCCGGAGTGATCTTCCGCTAGAGCGTGTGAATCTACCATCCCCGCTTCACCCTCATCAATCTGGTGATATCTTGGGTCAATCTGGGCCCACCCGGGCTCGTCCCCTCCCTGATTTTCCTTTTACTCACCAAGATCATGCGGCTCTGCTACGTACAGGTGTGCCCTCGGTGGGGTGCAATTAAACGCGCAGCAAAGTGCGAACTTTACGCGTATATAAAGTAATTTATTGATTTTACTTATGTGCTGTGGACTGTGGGAGGCAATAGCGTTCGAAGCATGAGTGGAGGAAACCGTAGGAAGTAAGAATATGAGCTTTCCTTTCCGACGACGCCTCCCGATATTTCCCCGGTTTCTGTTCCGGAGATCGGCGATTCTCGCCGGCGGGCAGTTCCGGCGAGTTCCTAGACGCTGAAGCTTCTCTCAGGGAAAGGGACCCTTCCTTCCGGGTTTCTCCTTCTTTCCACGGAGGATCCACAATTCCCGTTCGAGCCAGGGCAAGGAGAAGCGGCGGGTGTTGTTCCTGATGGTGACGATGTCATAAGCTCGGCAGCTCGGGGAAGTCTCCCGCTTCCATGAGCAACCGGAGCCAGAAATCCATATCGTCCTCGCCGGAAGACGCGCTGGCCTGCAGGTCTTCTCCCCGTTGGCCGGAGGAGGAGGGGAGGGAAGAGCCGCCGGACTCCGAGAAGTTATCCGCACACGTCCCTGGAATCTCCGAGGACATGGGTGCCGCCCACCAGAGGAACTCCGCCATGCCCGGGAACTCCAACGAGCCGTCGTGCTCCTCATCCTTGACTGAGGCGGCGTTGGACGAGTCCGTGGCCGCCGACGAGAGCTCGCTGCAGGACCGCCACGGAGACGGCGGGGCGGGCCTCAGATCTCGGAGAATCGCGTGCTTCGTCTCCTCCTCCGCGGCAGAGGAGGCGCCGCCGCCGCCGCCGCAGGACTCAGAGTGGGCCTCCTCTCTCGTCGGCTTCTGGGAACCCGGTTCGGGAATGGCCTTCCTCCGCTTCTTCAAGTGGGTGTGCCAAACGTTCTTGATCTCGTTGTCCGTCCTTCCCGGGAGCCTCGCTGCAATGGCAGACCACCTGGTACACAGAGGAGAAGGAGCGACGCTCAAGGCGCTTCCCGGCTGCGTCCGAACGTTAATTTACCCCCATCTATCTGAATGATGGGTGGATCAACTCTATTACATAAGTTGAGAAACATCCAAATTTGGCATCGTCTGCTCCATCGATGCTCATAGCGTCCAGCTAACGGAAGCTCTCTCTCTCCCTGTGAATTAGCGGACGGTGGGAGTACCTGTTGCCCAGGAGCTCGTGTAAGCGGACGATGACATCTTCTTCCTCCTTGCTGAAGTTCCCTCTCTTGATATCCGGGCGCAGATAGTTGGTCCACCGGAGCCTGCAGCTCTTCCCGCACCTCAGCAGACCTGAGACATCCCAAGAACAATCCAATTTCAGAGATCTCGCCGCCGATCTCCACAGCCCTGATGGATGGTTGCTGCCACCCCCCTGAAAGATAGATAGAGATAGAGAGAGGGAGAGAGAGAGAGAAGGTGGTGATTACCGGCTTGTTTAGGGAGAGCCCGCCAATTCCCGTGGCCGTGCCTGTGAATGTAGGAGACGAGAACCTGGTCCTCCTCGACCGTCCACGGCCCCTTCTTCAGCCCCATCTTCTCGCAGCACGGAGCTCTCACCATCTTGCTCTCCTCCCTTACCACCCTACACCAGTGGATCACCGACACCAGTCCCTCTTTCTCTCTCTCTCTCCTTGGCGCCAGCTCTTGGACAATTGGGGCATGTGGAGTAGCACTGAGTAGCGCCCTCACCGACGCCCTCGGCCACTATTTATTATCCCTCGGGGCTCAACACGAGCGGAGAAAGGCGACGCTGGCCTTCACTGACCCTCTTTCCTTGCAAAAAGGTCATATCGTTGAAGCAGTGTTTTTACGGGATTTTTTCACTAATTTCCCTTCTGCGACAAAACTCTAAATTAATTTCCGTCCCGATCAGTCGAGAATATTCCGTCTTATAAACGGAAAATGTCCCACGTTGGCCGAGTCGCAATGACTCGTTCACACTGCGACCCCGTCACGGGGGGACTTATATATAATTAAAATGGGACACGGGGTACGGTTCCAATCACGACCTCTTTGCTGAATCAAACTTAACTGCACACGTCAGCGCTTCATAAGCCTCCGAGGACTGAATGACGTGTCACCGTGGGAAGCCAAATCATGGAAGGGCCTCGGATGGGCCCAGTCTGACGTGCAACATTGACCTCTATCTGTATCGTGTGCCTTGGTTAACAAGTGATTCGAAAGGGTCTGATGAGATTGAGAAGAATGAATATTATAATCGTAATAATCGAGTTATATGCTTTGTTAGTGTCTCTATTTTTACATCTCCACATTTCGTCGTATTCATTTGAACGATTGGGAATCCAAGAACTATTCATAGTAAGATCACGTTCATAATAGTTCCAACTTATGAGGACCCCGCGACCCCATCCCTTGAATCCCCCCACACTTGTACGGTAGAACCAGCCAGGCACGAGCTTCTTGACCAGAGATTAGTTAAGATCGGACCCTTCCGGCTGTTCCCATGGGTCATCCGACTTAGAAAATGACACTCTTACGGGCTACCTTGGACTAACGGGAGCAACTGAACTACCTACCGAGGTCTGAAAAATCAGAGCCTATCGGAGCACTGAGGCGCACCAGCTCTACCTTTCCACTGTGTGCGTGTGTACGTGTGTACGTGTGTACGTGTGTACGTGTGTGTGGAGCAGGTGGCCTAACCTATTTGGCCGCCAGCCGCCCACCGCGCCGTCCACTGAGCTCGAAGACGAGGAAGAGGGGTTGCACCGCAGGACGTGTCGATGGAGTCCTGTCTAAGAATGATCCGCATGGAATGGTTTAATACGATTGAAATGAAAGCTCCTTTGAATGATTATTCTACTTCGCGAGGGCGCACAGCTTTAAAAATTGCCTGGTGAAAGATGCTCAGCTTGCAAATCTTTGACCCTCCAACCTCCCCACTTCCTCGCTTCGTACTAACCCTTCCCTTCTGCCATTTTCCAGTAAGCTCGGCGATTCAAATTCGCCTGGCCGGGGTGCAGGGGTTCCCACGTGCGTAGACGGCACTGGGGAGGATACTCTCACAATGTGGGGACGGACGATCTCCGGGGATGTCCACTGAGTGGAGCCGGGGAGCTTTCCGAGAGCTCCGCCGCAGGGAAATTGGGAGGTCACGACCATGAACAATCCGGAGGGGGGCAATGTCATAACACTAATCTTCGGCTTTTTCAGTATCTTGGAGGATCTCGGGAACACGGAGATGCCCGCTTTAATGGCGACGGTCGAGTTGTACTTGCCCTCGTTCTCCTCTCCCACCTTCTTGTCAAAAGAAAAGAGGACGTCGGAGATTGGGTAGGTAGTACGTTGCGTCTCCGCACCCAACAAAGTCCTGATCGGAGTCGGAGCAACAAAGGTAAGTATGATGTTCAAGAAAATAGATCTTCAGAGCATCAGACAATGCGGAAAGTCGAGTGACTCGTTTGGAAAGAGCTTATTTCATTTCTTTCCTTTCATGGGAGGATCTGGGGATCAAATATTTCGGCCGACCTTGGGAGGATTGTTCAGATGGAAACCGCCAAATCAGTCCGCGGTATAACTTTCTGGTCAGTTCGATTCCTCGTGTCCAACAAGTAGGTGTTGTCTTACGTTGACGTAGCACGTTGTCTTACGTTGACGGACATAGGGGCTCGTCAAAGTTGACGAGTGTTCAAGGATCGTGTCTGCCCCACAACAAAGACCCCTAGGACAGGGCACTAATCTCTCTCTCCCTCTCTCCCTCCCTCCCCCTCCCCCTCCTCCCTGACTTTTGGAGACTCTAATGACAGTGAAAGCCCGACCAGAGCTAGGATATGCGGTCGAATGTCATCGATTATCCGCCGGTTCAAGCACGAACATCTCCCGCGCCGTCGTTTATGACGGAGGAAAAAATATGACACCACACAGACGAGCCGCTATTCGAGTCTGCTCTCTCAACGTCGATGGTCCCCTAGACACGGGAAACGCCAAACCATCATCTAACATAACGAGGAGGATGATTCTCTAACGGAGCCTTGCCGTCAATGGCCGGAAATTTAAGCACGTTCATAGTAGGTCGCGAGGGGGGGGCGGCGGAGTCCTCGACTCGTCTTGTTAACGTCTCCATCCAGCAACTGCCTCAGAGTCCACTCGATGATGTACACGCGAGCTCGAAATTTCTGACAGTTTGAAAAACCGACGTCTGAACCGCCTCAAAGTCATCGTCCCTTTACAGTATATTATAGTTTTCAGTTTTATCAGCAAGCCTACGAACGCCAAACAATACAGTCGCTTGGGTGCAACCTTCACAAGAATAGTTCAGCCTGTGAAGCTGAAGATATCTTAATATATCAGATGGAGCACGGCTCAGATTATCCCGCCGCCGCCGCCCACGCCAGCTCCTCATGGGAAGCCGATCTCGGAGCTCATTGGAGACCAATTGGTTGTGGATCAGTGAAGAACACATGGTGGGGTAGACTCATGGACGGACTCTTGGCCGCTTCAAAACCTATATGAAGCACCAATTGGTCCTTTAAGTCTGGAAGATACTCACTCCTCTGATTATCTATACCCACTTGACGAACATGAGCGTCTCTGATTCGTGGTCTTTTGTAGATACCTGTACTATGTTTCCTTCTTAGCGGTGCAAATGACCCCTGGCCTAATTTTTTCAACGCCGTAAGCTTTGAAATCAAATCGCAGAAGGTAGGATAGATCTCGCATAATCTCTAATTGGATCAAGTCCCAACTTTGGCAACTCGGTGTCGAGGCCAAAACCCTAGTTTCTACCCTGCACACCAACCCTCTCTCTCTCTCTCTCTCGCGCGCGCGCGCACGCGCCCGCGCTCCTACAGGTTGATGAATATAAAGGCCTGACTCAGGTCAATCATATTACAACTTGCGGCGTATGGGGGCTCCGCTTGGGCCCATCTTTCGAGCCAGCTTTCGAGCTTCTGAAGGTCCCACTGCCTTTAAACATTCTGGGGAAAGCTTCGAATCCACTTTTTCTTGTTTCTCACTTTGAACACGTACGTGAACGTGTGAGTCAGGCCCAGCTTACCCTACACCGGGACTCATTGCGTCCGCTTTAGGGCAGACTTTTCGGCCTTCTTTTCATGCCTCGAGAAAAGGCTCGAGGGCTCGAATCGCTCTTCGCAGGGAACAGCCCGTCACTACAGGTCAAAACGTTTTCTATAGCCTTCTATGAGTCAATATGTACGATGCTTGTGCAGCGCATTTCATGTGCCTCGCATCAGGAATTAACAGAGATTATGATCTCACTTTGGTGCTCAACAGCCTGCTATTAATGGTGAAAGAGGCTCTTCATGGGCAGCTCAGCTACTTCATAGATGAATGCAATATAGCTACGAGGCGATCCCATGGTTCTATGTCTTTGAACATGGTGTCATTTACTCACACTATTCTACGCGTCGCCATTGGTGTCAGGCAACAGCGACGTGATATCTGAACGCAAAAGTGAAGATAATCCTAGGTCTCTCGCAAGTTGTTCGGACGGGGTCAGATAGTCCTATTTTTTTGGATGTGCCTCAGCTAGAGCTTTTCCTCATCAACTCTCAAAGTCAAGCCCGCGAACGAACACAAGATGACTCAGCCTGTCTCTGCACAGCCCGTCGACTTACATCATACGTTTGTGCTCCAAGTAATAGTCTGACGGATTCATGGCCTCTCTCCCCCGTTCTCTCTATTTATCTATTCATCTATCGATCTGTCCCTATCCTCTCTCCTTCTCTTCCATGCTTTCTCTCTCCCTCTCTCTTTCTCTCTCTCTATGCCCTCTCCCGTCCCTTCCGACCCCTCTCACTCTCCTTCTCTCTCTTGTTCATGCATGCACGAATCGTTCTCCGAGTTCTACGGTTGCTTCGACGAGGGGGGCGGGAAAAAGTCGCCGGCAAATCAATGCGACAGGGAGAATTTATGGACTGTGGGGGCATATGAAAAAGGAGATAATTTCTGACCCCGACGACCTGATCTTCGTCGGAGATTACAGGGGTCAAAGTCAATAGCGCGAGCCTGAGAAATCGGTCACGTTCGCCCTACCCAAGAACACGCACATACGTTGGTTGACCTGGTCTTCTCCCCAAGAGTGAACGTCCCCCCCTCTGGATTTGGGTCCCAAAGTCCAACTCAAGAGAAAGGACGATCAGATGGGCCCAACTTGCAGCTGCTGCTGCTCTCTCTCTCTCTCTCTCTCTCATATTTTCATAAAATCAACAACCACCCTGCCTAATTAATTATTAAATATATTTTTTACCCTTTATGGGCTTAAGAAAGCATTAGGCGTTGACGGGCCGGGCCTGGCGAAGCCCAGATCAAAGTCCGTACGTGTTTAATTCTGTGCCCAGAAAATGGGCTTCCGTATAGACCTCTGTAACCCAGCCCTGGCCCAATAAGGAAAGATGAAGGAATGCGTTAACAGGGCTATATTTGCAAATTGTATCTTACCCGGGTAAATAAAATATAGTTTTAGGGATTAAACGCGATGTTTCCAATTATTCTATCAGATGGAGCCGTCATTGCCAACGGTATCATGTTCCAGCAGTTCTAAATGATATCAACGGTGAGGATGCGATGGTGTGGAATCGGATCCCCGCTCCGCGGACGGTCCCGATCTGCCGAAGAAGCCTGGCGGCGGGCGGGCGGGCGGCGGCTCCGCACCCTTCTTCTCCCAGGGAGGAAGGTCGATCTGTCACTCTCAGGGGGAGTTTCTTCGAAGCAGAAGCATCATCGGAGGGACCTCGTTTAGGGTTCAGGCGACGGTCGGGGGAGGTCGCCGGGGGTGGGAGAGGCAGCGTTCGTTGTGGAATTGTGAGCTCGTCCCCTTGTGTCCGTCGGGTTGGATTGGCGAGCTCTGTAGGATGAGGCCTGGCGATCAGGGACTTTGTTGCCTTGTGACGCTGCTGGCGGTGGTGGGGGCGTTGGCTTCCGAGGAAGCTTACGTCACACTGTTATACGGAGATGAGTTCCTCCTGGGTGTTCGCGTGCTGGGAAAGTCAATCCGGGACACGGGGACGAAGAAGGACACCGTCGTCCTCGTCTCGGACGGCGTTTCTGACTACGCTACGCGGCTCCTTCAGGTGTTCCATATTGTTTTGAGCCAAGCTTCGATTGTTTTGTCCCAGCAATTTTTTTGCTCTGGGCATTGGTTCAATGTCATCTCATCTATTTATCGCCCCTGATTTGCTCGTTCTAGTAAAAATGTTACTAACTTTTTATTCACTTAAATTCAAATATTTAGGAATCTTTTCGTGGTGGAAGGTTTAACAATCGAAACATATCCTATACCCGGTTGAAACCAGAGACCCTGTTCTTATTTACGTTGAAAAAGGTTTGGGCTGAGATCAATTGTATCAGTCTGCAACAACTGTCCATACATCTTGCTATTGGACCTTTCCCAAAGATCATATTGGTTATCATCGTTAGATCATTACTCTGTATTCTTTTGTTCCAAATGTGGGTTGTACCGCATTTTTATTTCTTTAACTTTTTTAAGGGAAGTAAACGGATGTACAATTCAAATTATGGTGTGATCATAAAAAAACCGTTCAAAGATTCTTGTCTAGATGAAGGTTTTGGATGGATATGCAAGCGACCAAGGTTCCCAAAATGACAAATTCATGTCATTGCCCCCACTTGCAGTGTTTATCCTCTGTCATCCTATCTCAAATAAAAGTGTAGACCCTGTCTGGTGAGAAACTTTCTTGTTAATGTGAACTTGTTCCTCCCTCTAAATATTTCTCAATGAGCTTTGTCACCGAATGACAGTCGCAGCCTCTAAATATTTCCTCTCCCTCTGTCGATTTTCTTGAATCCTTATTGACTAAGGCATTGGACCTCAACATTGACCGACTGTTACACTTCTTTTTTTCTTATCATGGTAAGGATATTGCAAAAAAAATTGTCATTGCCTCATTAATACAAAATTATGCCTCATATGAGCTGGAGACCATTTGCGACGTTCTTACCAGAGTAGTTATCCCGCAGATGTATTTGGCCTTATTTTAAACATCTTACCAGTAGAGTAGTCTTTTCTTTTTCGGCCATATTGAAATGGCATTCACATGGAGTGTTATTTGAATTACAATCTCACAACATGCCTGGCAGCTGATACGTGTTGTACTTTGAACAACTGTTTCAGGCTGATGGTTGGATTGTTGAACACATAAGTTTATTGGAAAATCCAAATCAAGTGAGACCAAAAAGATTTTGGGGAGTCTACACGAAGTTGAAAATATTTAACATGACAATGTACAAGAAAGGTAATCAGGTTCTTGGACTCCTGAAATAGCATTGCCAAGTTAGCTGCTATTTTAGGAAAACGTGCTACATTCAGATGGTTGACTGAATTTCTTCCTTTTGCAGTTGTGTATCTTGATGCAGACACCATTGTTGTTAAGAGTATAGAGGATCTATTTAAATGTGGGAGATTCTGTGCAAACTTGAAGCATTCCGAAAGGCTGAATTCCGGAGTCATGGTCGTTCACCCATCTGAAGTTGTTTTTAAAGATATGATGGACAAAGTGGCCGTCTTACCTTCTTACACTGGAGGTTCTCAGTTGAACTTATGGTCCTTTTCTATCTGTTGTTTCTGTAGAGTGCCGTCTGTGGTGCACTGATGCACTGATTCAAATTAGAAACATTAGTTATACCAAGAAGTATACTTACTGTTGCCAATTGAAAATGCACTTTGCACCAAATAGTAGGTATGCCTAGTAGATTTGGAGGATGAACTTTTTTTCTGCAGAAAAAAATTGGATCCGGGATCGTTATATCATTTTTTCCATGCTTACATTTTTCTTAGGTTAATGTGATGTCTTTTAGGTTAAAATTTTCAAAATATTTTACATTTAAGGTTATGTTCAATATCTCAGATGGACCACTTTTCAATGTTAACAGGTGATCAGGGTTTCCTGAACTCATACTACAGGGACTTTGCAAATGCTCATCTCTTTGAACCAAACTTACCCTCTGATCCCGGGAATTCTAGAACAGTGCCAGGGATGGAAAGGCTTTCTACTCTATATAATGCAGATGTTGGGCTGTATATGCTTGCAAATAAGGTAGTTGCATTTTGGTGCATTTTTTCGCATTATATGATTAGCTTTCCTTTTAGTTTCTTGCTATTGGAGGTCTTACACGTCGATATCTAATCAGGAGGAAAAGAATAAGCAGTAATCAGCAGGAAAGAGTATTCCATAATATTTCTCGCAGTGATCAGCAGGAATAACGTGCATTGGAAGCTAACACAGATCTTAAAGAACCAAAAAAAATTATGATTCTGTGGAAACTTCCTCTCGATTGATTGTTTATCTTTCTCAATCCAATCGATTGGCATATCTTCCCGAGGATCAAAAGACAACAGTCTATCATAAATTCGGGAACTCATAACAGATACCATGAAATCTGAATATTTTCCTTTACTGCTGTCAACATTTGACCCAGTACCCCAGATGTCTGGCAAAAACTGTCATAGATCTATCATGTAACCTTATTATCACCACATTTGCCATGATGAAAGACTGTTTCTACACTTTAAGTTCTCGTACTAGCAACTTAAATAGGGATTATGCTCACGTTTGGTCTAGTGTGCTTTATTTCTAGTTTACAAAATGAACGTGGGTTTCTCTTGAATACCATTCCCATTTCCGTTTATTAATTTAATTGGTGCCAAGCTCGACGCTTATTCTATGGCTACAATTTTTTTGTTTCATATCATGTTTAGTGGATGGTTGATGAGAAAGAACTTCGAGTCATTCATTATACACTTGGCCCCCTTAAACCGTGGGACTGGTGGACTTCTTGGCTCTTAAAGCCTGTGGATGTTTGGCAGGTATTTTGCTCGCTCTGATCATTTGTGAAACATTCCGAGTCTCCCTACAATCGAATAATCTCTTCATTTTCTTGATGCTGTAGAACGTTCGAGAACAGCTTGAAGAATCTCTTCCTGGAACTGCTGGTGGCACTACTTCTGAAGAGCAGTTGGTGGTCAAAATTTTGGTCTTCCTTCCACTATGTCTTTTATTATTTTTCTTCTATCGATCCCATTTTCAGGTAAAGAAGTGCCGGCAGTTAATATTGCGTAAATTGATGGCTGGGTGTTCATGTAGGCGCATTGAAATCTATCTGTTTCTGATTACTGCAGATAAAAGATGCTATATATGGTTGTAGAAGCTCCATATGTGATTATGCCAGGCGTGTCTACTGTGAATTTAGAGCTGGAGCCACTCTTCCCGTTTACTCTTCTGTTGCTTCATCTTCTATAGCGAACTCCAATAGCCAGGTAAGGTTCCCTATCTCCGCATTAGTTCTGATTACTACAAGAAACTGGTGGAGTTAGGTGCACGTCCCTACGTGATTTATGCTGCTCCTGCATTAAAATATCTACTGCCTGTTTATTTTTATTTTTATTTTTACAGTTCAATGTCGCAGAGAATATCTGTAAAATGGTATTGCCTTGCCTCGGCTTGGCTCCTTGGCATAAGGTGGTAGGTTACTGTCTTGATTTCCTTGGTCACCTTAAAAAAACCTTGATCCAAAGGAGATGCTAACTAAAGAACCCTGAAAGATAATCTTTATATATGTGCAGCGGAACACATAAATAATAAGTTTATTTGTCAGCTGTATGCGTTGCATGGTACTCACCCTAGAAATGGAGGTCCCAAGGGAAGCCAGACGGTGGGGGTTGCCTCTCCAGTGTGTACAACTAGTGAAAGTCGGAACTTTCATCGACATTATAGAAGAAGGAAAATTATTAGAACCATATTATTAAACATGTGCAACTTCGTGATAGTATTTGTGGGAGAATAAGTTCATAAAGCAAAGGGATTTAGTTTGAATTTTCATCGTTCTTTTAACTTTTGAACGTTGAACTACATCAATTCAATGGAATTAATGGCTTGTTTTTAGTACCAAAAACTGCATATTTGATGGACTTAGTACCAAGGTCCTGGAGTCGCCCCCAGATGATCGACATGAGTGACAAACCCATCACCACCCGTCGGCTCATCCCAAGATCATTTTCCCTCTCCAAGAGCGTTGGGATTTTTGAATTTGGTGATCTTTTCGTGGGGTTGGAGGAGGCGTTGTTCCTCATCCAAAAGAGGTCCTAGGAACAATATGGGAGATGAAATTATTCTAAGAAATGTTCTCTCTAGTTGACGACAATAACTTTGTTATTGATTTTGGGAGGTTCGGCCTATTAATTTTGACCAAAAGTGTGAGAAAAACGCATAGATTTCCAAATTCTGGAGCCAGAATCTGAATTTCCAAAAGTGTGAGAAAAACGCTTGGAATCATGCTTGTTTCATCTACTCCGGGAATGGGTTCATGACATGACATTATTCTTTTTCATCTTCGTTGTTTGCTTTTTATCTTGACAGTTTTCAAATGGCATTCACTCCAAGATACCTTCCCATCTGGGTGCCCTCTCCATCATCGTCTGCTTCTCGTCTGCTGCTGTGTCCCTTGGCCTGGCGTTTGTGCTGATACCCCGCCAAGTGATGCCCTGGACAGGTTTACTGCTCATGTATGAGTGGACATTTGCAGGGTTTTTCATGTTGTTTGGTACCTTTCTTCGGCTAATGTACCGGTGGGGGAGGGCCATGGGAACCCAGCTAGGAGCCGCCTCCTCCCACTCCGATGCGTCTGAGGCATATGACTCCGGCAAAGGTCCGCCGACTAGGAGCACTTTCGCTCTCCTGTCAATTCGACTGCCTCTGGATTCAAAGTATGAATGGACCCTCTTTCTGCCCTCCCTTCAGGTCATCAGCGGCATTCATCTCACTGCGACGTTGGAGTTTGCTTCTATGGACTGGGGATGGCATTACTCGCCATCATAGCCCCTTCATTGCCCTGCATCTTTGGGATCACCGCTCTTTTTCCAAGGTGAGAAGGAACCCTCTATCTCTCTCTATCTATGGATGTATGTATGTATGTATGTATGCATGTACCGATTCCCATTTGGGCTCCTGATGTTCTTCTTCCCATAATTTCGATTTTTATATCCATTGGTTTATCTAATGTGTGTGTGTGTGTGGGTGTGGGTGCAGACTGGGGCTGATGGTGGGGGGAGGTCTGATTCTCTCATCATTCATGACTTATGCGTCGGAGCAGCTGGCCATCAGAGCCTTTGTGAGAGGCCTGGAAGAACACGAACTGCCCAAGGCCAGGGGGCATGCTTATAGAGCTTGACCCCTGGAGTTGACCTTATATGTAATTGTGAAATCTTTTTCCCTGTAAAAATATGGTGGTATTAATTCGTTCTCACTTAGCTCTCTGCGCTGATGTTTATTTATTTATTTAATTGATCCTCACTTGGCTCTCTGGCTCATCTCGCCAACTCAGAGTGTGTGTGTGTGTGTGTGTGTGTGTGTGTGTGTGTGAGAGAGAGAGAGAGAGAGAGAGAGAGAGAGAGAGAGAGAGAGAGAGCTAGCCAAGAAATATGAACCCCAAGAAGCTGTCCAGAACACAATGGACCCAGATAGATATTTTTTCTTCACGGGCCATCGACAGATAGAGAGCTTGAACACGAGAGATGGGCCCAGACATCCCCACCCAGCTCGCTATCGCAGGCTGAGGTCGGGATCGTCGTCGTCCTCCAGCTCAAGTTCACTTGGTCGGACCCTCTTCGCCTCTCGTTGTGCTGAGCGCCCACCCTTCTTAGGCTTCCCTCTGAAACTCAAAAAAAAAAAAAAAAACAAACAAACAAAAAAACCATAAAAAAAACCAACTTTCGAATAAGACCCACTGAAATCATTAGTATTAATTATACAAATAATTATTTCTATTATTTTAATCATTTTCTGAATTGTCGGAAAAAAGATGTCATCTCTACTGACTGCCCATTAGCAGGGGTGCCTCCTCCTTTGGACCGTCCTGGGCCATACTCCGATCTTCCATCTGAAGGACAGGCGGGGAGGGGAGGAAGAAGAACACCCAGAAAGGGAAGGTAAGAACTTTGCTCGCATCGGTGGCTGATTTCATGCTCCAGGATAACCACATCTGGTAAGTTTTAACTTACCATCGCGTCCAATTATATGCTCCTCGACCTGAAATCGAACAGACATTTCATAAGATTTCTAGAGCAAAACCAGGTCCTCTTTCTACTCTCAAAAACCCAGAAGATCATACATACCACTTAACTTCCACAAAATACATCAAGAAACAGCTTTTTCTTTTTATTTTTTGTTATTAAAAAAAAAAACTTTGGAATCCCCCCCTCCCCACATCAAGCCTACGGGCAGCGAAAGAAGAGCAAGTAGATGCTGTGATTTATAGTACAAAACGCATGAGAGCGCAAGGGAATAAAAGGCTGTTAATTTCTCATGATGCTACTGAGTTTACTACCATGCTGGGCACATCGAACCAACTAACTAAATCACAAAATTTAGCGTTATAAACGCAAATCTGCTTAGTTTTAGGCTCATTTAGATCAATAACGAGGAAAAGGTTGAGTCGCATACTGCAGGTGAAGTCACAGATGACAATGAAAACAGTCTGTCTTCGGGCTGAAACTTCCTGGAACGTTTCAGGCTGAAGAGGCAGAAAAGTCAACACAACGTCAGATTGACAAAAATGTAGTGAGCAAATAATAACATAAATCGGCGTACTGAAAGCACTGAGGAACAAGGAATAGGACCAGTTCAGAGCCATCAACCGAGAATGCCGCATGATAAAAAAATCGATGAGCTGGGTGCTTCGGAAGCTTATTCCCACACTAAAAAGCTTTTCACTAGAACACCAACTCTCATCTCTGTCTAATCCTGAATGAGGGAAAATTTCACAAGGGGAAATTATCTGCCCTTCTGTGTATCCTGAGTTTTTGATAAGAACCCAGATCAAAGACGGGCTGTTTTGTTTTGTTACCACTGGGTGTGCGCAGACTGGGTAGCAGGAATCGAACGAGAAATCCTGATATTCCCATGAAGAGTAACTACAACCTCGAAACTCGCGTTAATAGAAAGCGTTGCCTGAATACCTTAGAGTTCACACGAGTTAGAGCTAAATGAGCCAGCGTCCAGCGAGCTACAAGTCAGACACTGATTAATGCTTTGGTCTGAGCGTGCTAATGGAGACAAAGCATTCTTGCAAAAACAAAAAAAAAAAATATCCCGAAGGGAGAGGAATCGCAGTCAAACATGATCAAACCGATCATCTGACAGTCTCCATCTCTGCAAACTTTGGATCCTCAATTTTATTATTCCCTGAAAGAAATCGTCTGGTTCATATGTGCCTCACTCTACACTTCATAGTATTAAGCCGAAGTTCAAAAACAATGTAGTATTGTTAATATGTGCCCCAATATCCCGCAAACTTGTCCCGGGATACTTTGAGATATATCTTCCTTCAGATAAGGTCGACACGCATTCTCAGAGGGTTTGTGCAGGTGGCTGCACGAATCCCAAAACGTTGGATAAAATACCATCAACAAAACTGACCCAGATAAGGAGCACAACTTCACTATTTTTTTTCAAAACAAGCCCATTATTTCACTAGGAAAAGGGTCTTCGTCACTTAGGATCAGATCCATCTTGTCAAATAAAACTAGAAGCAAGGAAGATTGGAGTGATATATGGGCAATAGATTGCAGTCCACGGGTTGTACCAAGACGAAGAGCAAAAAGGGGGTAGAAACAATCAATGCCATTGAAAAGCATCCTCAGATGCCTCATCAGCACGAGAAGGTGAAGCAACGCTGTTACAGTAAAGTCCTCAAAAATCAGTGCTACTATTCCTCCAAGGCAAGAGGAAGAGGGAGAAGAGCCACTGAAGTAATCACATTTCATCAAAAACTGCTTCTGCCCCAACTGGTTCATGGTGCTTAAATGGGTTCAAAGTGAAATTCAAAGTTGGTCCTTCTTAACAAAAGTCAGCAGTTTTTTAGTCATGTAAAGAACCAACAGCCATCAAACCTTGCAGAGACAAAGACACCAATCAAAGACGCTGTTATTAAAGATACATCAAGTTACTGAAAGAGGGAGGCCTCAAAGAGGGAGCTCCAATTATCATTCAACATATCCTCACTATTGAAAACACGGTTAATATGCACATCAGATGGCAAAACTAATACGTAGACATTCAATTGCAGTTTGTGGATGATATGGAAGGTACCGGTGGCTCAGGTATAGAGTTTCCAGGGGTGTTCAGGGTACGATTCATGAAATGCACGAGTCAATACAAAGTCACATTCATTGAACTCATGTTGCATTCAGGGTAGTTATAGAGTGATCACATGGATATTATTATGCTGCTCAATGGAACATCAAATTTCTAGTAAACAAAGTTAAAAAAGTTTCTAGTAAGCAGATTGGCCAGACACGGGTGGATGAGCATCCCAGGTATTTGGAGTGAGGTCAAGGAACAAGCAAGGAAGGGCGCCATGGATGGTTGGAGATGCCACTAATAGTTCAATTAATGGAATATTACAAGTTAAATCAAGCTCCATTCTCTTGGTTGGCACAGATAAGACATCAAGGAATGATCCTGCCTAAGATGGAAAACAAAAGAAATAATAGGTACCAAAAAAATTCTGGAAATATCGAACCAGTAGCAGAATCAAAATCACAAACAACGGACACAAGTAGCCCATTAAAATGAAATATATCGCCAAAGCAGAGTTTGGCAACAAGGGAGGAGAGCAGAGATTTTCACATTTTAGAGAAGAGCTCCATCGTCATCATGGTGGCAAGGCCAAGAATGAAGTCCAAGCTGAGATGTCCTCATTCCATGATGGTGGAGTTTATGGATGGATCCAAAGTCAACGCAAGATAGGTATTTGTCGGTCAATCACTCAACTTTGGGATTTGCATGCTCAACATCTTCAGGAGATAGTAGAATTGTCAACGAGCATAAGTAGGCTTCTTATCGACCTTGACCTGGTGGTTGAGGACAAGTGAGTTCTCCTAGAGGAATTTAACTCATTTCACATGATGGGGACTAAGTTTTTTTAGTGAATTAAAGTATCATGAGGCTCGGTGATCAGAATAGAGGGTAAAATTCTGTGGTTTGTAATAGCCCTGATGATGGAAACCTAGAATAATAACACCGAATTCTTTCTCAAACAAAGAACAATGTTGCTTACCCTCACTGACTTGATAGCTGAAAAAGCAACTGAGAAATCAGATACCCCACCTCAAAAGCAACTGAGGAAAAGCCACTTCGATTCAAGGCACCACTTATCCTCACACCAAACATATCATACCCCACTTCTGATAGTTACAGCACGTAGACAATCACCATTTTATTATTAATCTCGGTAAAACCCTTAACAGCAATGGCACTCCGAAAACATTCACTGATTTTCATTCACCAAGGTGATGCAACCCTTTAGATGAAACAGGCAAGAAAAAGTAAGCAAATGGAAAGTGGTGGAAGGGAAGAACAAAAAGAGGCGAGGGAGGGGATGGAAGATAACATGGGAAAAGAACGAGCAAAGGACATCTATTTCATCAAAAAACAACGGGCATGATGTCCACAACGTGTTTAAATAATGTCAAGTAGAATCTCAGAACTTCATTTGTATGAACTTCAACAGTATGTATGTTGTTTGGGAACCCAAAGAGCCTATAGTCATTAAACCTTGGAGAAAGAAATAAAAATATTAAGAACCCTACCACTGTTGAACTTAGAAATCGGAAAGATACATTGATCCTTCAACCGCCGTTCCATATAGATACGCCCACGGAATCAATAATCATGATACCCATCCGAATTCAACAGCTTTGGTTGTATATAAAGACAAGAGTGAGTCTTCCCCCTCCCTCTCTTGTAAGGTGGAAAACAAAGAATTCTGGATAAGAAAATGCCAGGGTTCAAGTGACATACTTCGCAGTGCTCTTGGAAGATGATAGAAATCCTTCAAACCCTTTCAAGACATTCCCACATTGGTTCGAATCTTGTAGGTAACTAGTTTCCAAGTCATAAACCTTCCACAGAATATCATACATCAGAAGATACCATACTAGTTTGTGTGCTTGCATAAACGAAGTGTGTATGCTGTGTAATCAAAAGAATGAACCGTTCTGTTTACCAAGAAAAAAAAAAAAACCAAGTTCATTAAGCTGAACGTAGAAGATCGAGTATATATATAACCATAGTAAGATCTCTTCCTTGAACCCCACGACTTAACAGGCTGCTGATTTTTAATAGACCAACATACAGATATAAACATATATATATAGCGAGAGAGAGAGAGAGAGAGAGAGAGAGAGAGAGAGAGAGAGAGAGAGAGAGAGAGGGAGCCGGTCTAGTTCCCGCTTCCCATTTTTCGACCCATGACCCACAAGGCGGAAGAAAATAGCGGATGAGGGAAGGTACACTCTTTAATGTTCAGAGTTTCCTAAAATTGTCTCAATTGGCAAGGATAGCAACCCAAGATAAGAACATTCCAGGGCACTCTCTGTACAAAGTACGAGGTAAAAGTAAGCATTAGGGAATCGAATGAAAGCACACGTGGGACGAGGATGATTCTTAGTAGCTGCCCATCGCCGCTCCTCTCCTCCTCACGCGTGCAACGATTTTTGGCCGAAAAGTCGGGGAGAAAGAAACGCAGAACGAAGCTCGTACCTGCTTCTCAATATGACGGAGCTCCTCCTGAAGCCGGTCTCTCTTGCTCATCAGCGCCGCCAATATGGCCGAGGGATTCGACGCCCCCCTTTGACCTAAACGAAGAAAACATGGCGGGTTCACCAACGGCCAGAGAAAAGAGGGCCCGAGACAAGACCCCAAGCGATCGAAGCAAAAGCGGACGAAAAGCAGCCCCTCGACGCGAGCTCCCGCGAGGAGGAGGAAGAAGGAGAGGTGTGGTTCTTCCCTTCCGCCGGCTGTTCTGTCTCATTCCAAACATTACCTTCCGATTCCATGCCTTCCCCGCGCGAAATTTGGAGCCCGCCTCCCTCCCAAAACCGCGCCAAGAAAGGGAAACCCTAGCTGGGATCTCCCGCGGCCGCCCCACCCACCTCCGTCTTCCTCCTCTAGGGCCTTAATCTTCGGCCGGCCGCAGCTGGGCTCCTCCTCCGGGCGTGTCCGAGCCGCCCTCCCCCAACATCAGGAGACAGACTCCTGGGCCCCACACAACCTAGGTCGGGCCCACAGCCTAAATTTAACCTAAATGCTAATATACATATAAAAACAGAAATAAAGTCAGCCGCCGCCGCCGCCGCCGCCGCCAGAGCAGTATATCAATACCCTATAAATGCCTAATTATTATTCTTATTATTACTTTCCCTTCTTTTCAGCCCGCTTCCAGGCCGATGAATAAAAATCCCAGAAGCAGACGAAGAAGGAGAAGAAGAGAGCATCCACAGGAGAAAGACGAGGCCTTTTTTCTCGGAGCAAGAAGCAGGCGGTGATAGCAATGACAGTAAGCCAAGCCAAGCCAAGCCGAGCCGAGCCGAGCAGGCAATACGGGGCCAAAATTTCACACCGTAATTCTTCCAGACGACCAACCAGTCGCAGGTCTGAACCAGCCGGCGGGGCAGGCCCTCCTCCGCCTCGCCGCCGGCTCGGCGGTACTCCCTACTCCTCCCTCTCTCCCTCTCTCCCTCCCTCAGCTGGCTATGGAGCTCGCTGGTTCTTGCTCCTCGTGTGTACAGTGGTGCGGGAGCGCGCTGGTTCTTGCTCCTCTGCGGGGATGAACCTGGCTGGGGAAGAGGAGAGGATCAGAGGAGGGCTTTCTTTGTGGTTGGATGGGGTCGTCTTCATCATCATCCGAGGCCGCGGATGCAGTCTTCCAGGTTCCTCCGTCCGAATCTCCTGCCTCCGAGCCGGGCTTCTCGGGACCTCGCGTCGAGGTAGCAGAGCAGCCAGACGACCATGAAGAAGACCTCCGCGACGGACTGGACCACGGCGGCGAAGAGCGAGCCGCCGACGGCGGTGAGCACCCATCTCCCGCTGTTCCAGCAGATCATCATCTCCACCTGCCGGAGGAGGAACGCCCGATCCGCCATGCCCAGCACCTGCCGGAACCCATCCCATAGCACCTCCGGGCCCCTCCGCCGCTGGTTGTGGTCCGTCACCGCCGCCCACCAGCTGAAGGCGAACACCAGCGCCACGACCCTCTCGAGCAGGCCCCACGCCAGGAGGAACCACCAGAGACCTTTCTCATCCCCGCCGGACCACTGCGTAATGGGGGACGCCGTCAGCAGGAAGGGCATCAGCTTCACCCGCACGAACAGCTTCAGCACCGCCTGCTGGTCGTTCACGTCGGAGAAGAAGAGGATGCAAAGGAACTGCGCCAGGACGTCCCTCACGACCCAGCGCAGGAACACGAACACCAGCGCGCGCCGGATCCCCAGGCAGCACCCGCCGTAGATCGTCCTCGTGAAGGACCGGCGGCGACCCAGCAGGAACTCCGCCACCGCCAGGAAGACGATCCCCACGGCGCAGGAGTAGAGGGAGAGGAACCCGACGGTGGCGAAGAAGTAGACGACGGAGAAGAGGCTCATAAGGTAGGCCAGCACCATGGCGTCGCGCCGGTCCAGGTGGAAACCCTGCCCGAAGATCCGGATCTCAATCTCCGCCGCTGCCCCCTCCCCGTCCTCTGCTGTTGTTTCCTCCTCGCCCGCGCCGTCTTCGTCCTCCGCCAAAAAGAAAAGAATGGGCAACACCGTGGGCTCCGAAACCCTAATCTTCCGAACCCCCGGGAGCCACGGCCTCCTTCCGCCGCGGCCGGTGTTCATCATCAGGAAGGTGGAGGAGTTGAAGAGCCAGCCGCCGTGCCGCCGGTGGTGGTCGCCGGTGGCGCGGTCGATGTCGGAGAAATCGTCGTCCAGGGTGCCGACGCGGGAGAGATGGAGGAACGGTGGGCGCCCCCGGGGCCGGCGAGAGTATCCAGGGCCGTGGTGGTGGTGATCCCGCCGCCGACCAGGGTCGCCTCTGCTGCCCCCCGCGGCGGTGGCGCCGGCGGAGGAAGAGGAGAGGCGGCCAAGGAGGGACTGAACATCCGGATTGCGATCCAGAACGTGCTCCACGCGGGCGGCGGCGATGTGCAGGATGCAACGGTAGGTTAAGAGAAGAAGGGAGACCGAGAGGAGGACGGGCATGGCGGAGCAGAAGGCACCGCAGGAGCGGCGGATCACCCCGCCGCCGCCGCCGCCGATCGGCATCCCGCCGCGGATGAGGCCCTCTTTCTTATCCCTACTTTCCACTGATGGTGGTGGCGGTGGCGGTGGCAGCGGAGGTACGGGGGGGAGGAGGAGGAGAGGGCTCTGGAATTTGGGGGAAATGCAGACGGAGAGGATTGGGCCGCCGCCCGATAGTTTTTAATAATTATCAGTCTATTTCGGAGGCATCGGGCTTTTCTGTAATATAAAATACTTCCAGTGCCTATTCGTCATAAAAAGAAACAAAAAAGAAACGAAGGTGGATGTAGAAGAGCAAATCTCACCCACTTGAGGGGCTCCAGTTCAATGGGCCCGCCCCATGAGCTGGCAACCCACTAGAGTTGACCAAAGGCGGACTTGAAAGCCCAGTCTTCCTCTCTCCGCCCCCAAAAAATAAGTTGCACAAGTAAAAGTAGACAACGGTCAACGGCAGGGTTTTCTCCCCAACAGACGCGAATCAATTATTCTAAAATCAATGCAAGGCGTCCGGGGGTCCACATGATAAGTCAACGTCCCCACATGGAAGTCGTCGCCGACAGGCCGGCTAAGGCCACCCACCAAAGAGCTCAATAACCCCGAGGCCGAAGGAAGTCAACGTTCAACGACCAATTCATTCACAACCACCAGGGTATGACCAGCACGTCCGCCCAAACAGGCTGCATGCTCAGGTTGACGACGAGACGGCCTGCTTCAGACAAGTGCGCATGATCTCCCCCAGCTTCGAGCAAGCATCCAGACAGAGCTCCGTCGCCTGTTGACCGAGAAAATGGCAATAATAAATAGCACCAGAACTAGCACTGCTGGTGGCAACAGCAGCAGTGATGGGCATTAAAGAGAGGGTCTCCACCTCATGAATCCTGCCCGTTGACCATTCCCCGGTGAGAGTCAACTGGGTGATCTCGCGGCGAGAAGGCATGAAAGCGACCGTGAGGCTGCCATCCTGGCAGTCTTCCTCCTCTGCGGCGGGGTCAATGATGAGGCTGTTGCCGATGCACGACTTCAAAATGAGCAAAAATATGCAGAGGATGATGTAAGAAATCCACATGAACTTGCTCTAAAAAGGTCAACGGGAGGAGACCCAGCCTGATCGATCAATCACCTTGAAAACAGGTGATTGAACAAGCAGGTAGTTTCCCAACAATCAGGAGCACCGATGCTAAAAGTCAAACACAAGCACAATCCAGGAACAGGCGAACCAGATGAACCAGATGAACAGGAGGCAGGTTCTATCAGACTCGATCATTACTGCCATTAATGGAATCACACGGGGAAGCAAGATTGTCGCTTGGTGATCATCAGGAGATGGAAGCAGTCGCAGCATGGATGGCCAAGCGTTACATACCACAGAAGCTGAAGCAACGAGATCGTACATCATTATTCCTGCATCCGCAAGAGCGAGGCTGGCGCAGGATATCACCGCCGGAAGATCGCCTGCGAGAAGCTCAGGTCAACCCAGCCCACCCGCTAGGGTTCGGAAGATCGATGCAGAGGGAAGGATGGCGGATGAATGTGATGCAGGGAGGCGGGAGGACTCACTGCCGCCGGATTCTAGAACGAGGGCGAAGACGTCGACGGTGGTCTTGGGGAAGGACTCGAGGAGGACGGCGCCCTCCAGAGCTTTGTGGAGCATCGAGGAGAAGTCCTTGTGATCCGACTCCTGAGCATGGTTCGAGATTCATCGCGAAGATAATAAGCAGAGGATGAAGACACCCACCTCCTCCATCTGGAGGAGGAGACGAGGAAAAACCCAAACCCTAAATACCTGCCCGCGGGTCGCGGTGGAGAAGGTCGCGAAGTTCACGTTGCAGTTCAGGCGGCCGATCCCACTGTACTTCATGGCCTTCTTGCTCTCTCGGGGGCCAAATCTAGAGAGAGAGAGAGAGAGAGAGAGAGAGAGAGAGAGAGAGATGATCATTTCCTGAAAGGGGCTGAGAATAAGGGTTTGGGTTGCAAGGAGCTCACACGGAGACGATGACCTTGGTGGAGCCGAACTCGGCGTATGCCGACCCCGAAGCGGCCCTCGCCGCGCCGGTCCTCAGGACTGCAGGGCACCGAGAAAGCAATAAGCACCCTACCCATATTAAACGCCGGAGCAAGAGAATCACACACGCAGAAGCAATAACTTCTGATCGCCTTCATCGTCATCATCATCATCGAGCTTCGTAAGGGCGGGCGGCGGAGGAGGTGGGTGGACGCAACTTACATGCAGGCCTGCACTGGTGGAACCCTCGGCCGTCGGAGCGGACCCAGTTGTCGTCCTGGAGTGGCCGCCGCCGCTGCTGCTGGTGCCGTCGGAGGGCATACGACGCTGGGGACGCCATCCTCCAGAGGACGGCCAGAAACCCTAAACCAAACAGACGACCGGAGTCGGAACAGTAGAAGAAAGACCAAGTGGCTGTTTTCCGCAAGAAAGAAGGGAAATCAGAAGAGGGCGGGGAGGCGATCCCAGGAACTCCGGCGGAGGAGAACGAATAACCAGAAGAATAGAACGACACCGTGATCGTATGGTATATCCCGCTGCCCTTTTCCTTCTCCCGCTCACTCCTGCGGCGGCGGCGAGAGCCCCGGAGTAGAAAGCCCCTCCCTAGCTACCATTAGCGGTCCTCCATTAACCATGAAGTTGCGAGCTCCAGCTCCCTCCCTCTTCCTCCCAGTTCGCCACCATTAACCAGAGACGAAGGAAGAATCGTCTCTGTTTCGGCGATCAACAGGTAGGGAAGAAGAGGGTCCAATCTCTCTGCTACTCCTAGATTGATGGCGGAAGACCCAGAGGCTCATTCGAGAGTTGCAGGGTCCAAATCCATGAAGGTCATATACCGATCCAATCACCCTCCCCCTGTACTCGGAGGAACTACCGAGAAAGGGGCCCGCGCCGCCCCGGCGAAGGGGAGAAGGGTGAGTGGTGAGCGTACCTGGAAGCTCGGCGCCGGCGGCGGGCGGCGCAGCCGAGGTGGCCGACGGCGGCGGAGGAGGAAACAGAGAGGGCCAGAGAGCGGAGAGATGTTGCTTCTGGGCCCGTCGAAATGCGGCGGCGGGAGAGGAGAAGAGATACCACACAGAGGAAGAAATATGGACGAATATACTCAGCACACCTTAAGCGGGTAAGTCGCTCCTCGCGCCCCCAAAGAAGATCGGACGGCTCAGACGGAGTTCCTTTCGTACAATCGGCAGGCTCAGCCGTCCGATCACGTTCATAACACCCAAGAGTAAGTCTTTCTGGTACTCTTCTAGCCTCCATCTCCAGAAAAGCTCAAGATGGCGGCAAGAGAGAAAGCTGGGTTGGGTTGGGTCGGGTTGGGTCGGGTTGACTATTACCTGCCAGGTCAGCGGGCCCGGTCTCTGAGGACATCCAGGTCCATCTCGGTGGGGTCGGTGGCCTGGATCTCGTAATGGACGCCGTCAAGCTCGCGCCGGAATCTGCTCTTGGATGTGGCATACAGCATCTTGGCTCGGATGCGGGATATGGAGGGGGACCTGGCAGAGGAAGCCCATCAGAACAAGGAGAAAACTGGCATCAAAGTCTACAAGCCAAGCCATGAATCATTCATCAATGGAGGAACATTATCGAATATGTGTAGCAGTTCACTCGAATTCTCCGATGGCAATCAGAGATGGGTACAGCTCAATGCAGGCAGATACTAGCAGATGATAGGCCTGAAAAAACGAAAAAAAGAAAAAAAAAGAGGGTTCATGCGGGGGATCGATCCTCCTGGTTTGATTTATATCCATTCAATGGCTTGTTGGCAAAATTCAATGACCAATTTGTAATGTCCGGGGAGTAATGATTGTCAGGTTGAATCCCTGGCATTCTGAAATCAATCGTTTGGATGGTAAACCTAATGATTTGAATACAGTACACTAGTCGGAACATTGCGAAGGGTATTGTAAGTAACCGAGGCATCTCATGTTGAGGAAGAGAGCGCGTGGGAAGTCAAGATGAGGAAATAATGTGGAATATATGAGAGAGAGAGAGAGAGAGAGAGAGAGAGAGAAGGATCAGTAGAGAAGAGAATTTCACCTCCCCACCATGACAGACAAACACAGATGAGAAGACACAAGGATTTCACTTTTGGAAGCTTCTTTATGTTTGGACACAATCTTCCCCGAATCTAATGGACTGAATCCCGGCATTGAACTTCACATATGTGCAGTATATCAGCATCAGCATTTCTCAAGGGAAGTGCTCACAATAAGCTACTGTAGAATCTGGTCAATATCAGAACAAGATCGCTGTTGTAGAGGACCAAAATTGGGCACCATCAGGATCCTTGGTCCTCGAATGCGACTTATGAGCATAAAAGAGATCGAAACCAAGGTAATCTAGCAGAAATATCTGCAAACTATGCCACATTGATAATATCCTAGTGTAACAGGTATTTTTCCATTTTCAAACGAATGTTTTCGGTATAAGAAAGCAATGTACAATTTCTACGTAATCATAAAAGAATTAAATTGTTCTTCCCCCTTTCCATAACTCAAATGAAAGTCATATTTTTCACACTAACTAAGAGTTTTGTTTCTTTTCACCCACACAAGTAAGCATCTGATAGAAAGATTGACTCAGTGGATAAAAGGGGGGCACCATCAAATCCGAGACAGTACCCCGACACGAATCGACCAGTCAGGTTGAAAGAAAAGAAAGATTAGACTAACACAAAGTGGATAAAAGTTAAAGAAAAGAAAGAAAAAACAGAACAATAAATTTGATCAGTGGCAAAAGCATAAGATATTCGAAGATTACATTAACTGAGAACATGGGTTGAGCCAAATCTTTCCTATCTAGAAGAAAAACATGCATGCAGAGCATAATGGCATCATAAAAGTAATAATGGATGATGACTTGGGCACCGGTTAGAGGCAAGAATCAACCATGCAATAAAGAAAATCTTGCTCTTCTGGCAATTTTCTTCAGTCACAAAATCAAAGTCATAGACTGCGTATCGGCAGTCATCATCTGGCAAGGAAGCTATAAAGTCATCATAGCTTTCCCCAGGGTCTCCAGTCTTCTCAACTACGACCTCCTTTGTCTTTTCATCGATCATGAATATCACATAGCGATGAACTTTTTTCCTCTTCAGTTGCATGAAAGTGTTCATGCTGTGGTCAGCAACTCCCATCCCCGAGGATGCATTCGACTGCGAATCAAAACGCCCATGCCATGAGATTTACAATCACTTCACTTCAATTCAGCGCAAAAAAAATCAAATACTCTAAAATTACAGTTTACGTAAACATCAGGAAACGAAATGCTTCGTGTCAGCAACATATCTCTGAATCACGAACAAACTGAGATAGCACCTCTACAACGGCGCAGAATTGATATTAGTCCAGCTACGGTCCACCCCAATTTTAGACTAGAAATAGGCGAAGGGATCCTAACAACCCCGATATCTGCCAACAAATGGCAACACAGCAAAGACCGATAAAAGTGAGCAGGCCTACGAACTTCTTCGTGACCGACTCGACAAAACAGTCAGACACCGCAGTGAATATATATATAGATATATAATACAATAATATACGGCAGCACATATCCACCATCTCCGCCAAATCATTTGCGTGATCTAGAGGGGAAAGAGGGATTGGACGGGAACCGGACCGAACAAGCACTCTCTCACAAGAGTTCAGAACGGAAACAAGCACAAGGATCGGACATCCACAGGAATGGACGCAACCTACACCACCGAGAAAGAAGCAGTGACAGCACCAGACGCACGCGCTCACCATTCGAAACGACATGGGCCACCTGAGCGCCTCTACCGATGGAGTTGGAAGGCGATGATGACGATGGCCTCCCCCTGAAGATCGCTCGGAAGGAGGAGAGACACAGCGAGAGAGAAACAGAGAGAGAGAGAGAGAGAATAAAAGAGCGCTGCCTAAAGAGGAAGATGCGGCGCCGCGTCACATCTTGGTTCGGCTCCACGTACGGCTGTGCTTTTCAAAGACCACACAATCGAACCGTCCATCTTGTGGGACTCCTGACCACACGGTCAGGATTCCGTGGGCGGCGGCGTCGAATCGGTGGATTGGCTAAAGAGATGATGAAGACTCCGATTCCCGTGCACCGACGCCCAAGCCAGGGTTTGACCTTGTGGTCCCCTCCCCGATAGACTGTCCGTCAGATTAATAAAGAGCCAGCCGGTTTGATCTCTCTCTCTCTAAGATGCAAGTCTGCGTATACGTGATGAAGAGAGAGAGAGAGAGAATCAAGTGGAAAAAAGAGAATAATGGCAGATTTAAATCGAATTTAACCCAGAAGCAAAAAATGTGAAAGATGGTCGGGAGTCGTTGACCCACAGAAGCAGAAATAGTCAAACAGCAACACAACAATAGTACGGCATAGGGGGCGCAGACCCCGGCGCAGAAATCGTGCCCAGAAATAATAGCAAACGCGAGACTCGTTGACTTGCTCTGGACCCATCAGCGAGTCCATCCTTATTCCTCTCCTCCGTTGTGGGGTGGGGGGTCACAGCCGCGAGCTCTCCGGAGCTCTAACCTACCGCCGGAGGCTCTGCAGAATATACTGCGCGTAGAGGTCCCTGCGGGCAGCCCACATCAAAGCAAAAAATTATGAACCGGCAGAGATCTCCGATTCGACCCGCATATATTCTTTTTCCTTGGTCCATTTTCGAGAAATAATAAGAATTAATCGCGTATAATGATGCCCAATCATGGAGTGCTTACATGGAGTACTGGATGGCACTGTGAGCGGTGCTTGCCGGCAGGAAGTCGTTGACCGCGACCTCCTTATTCTCGTTCTTCTTGTCTGCGATGATCATGGTGCTCAGATGAAATGATATGAGAGCGAGAGAGAGAGAGAGAGAGGAGCATACAGTCTTCGAAGAACCGGCGGATCTCGGCGAGGCGGTGAGGAGGGAGCTCTTGGATGTCGTTGTAGTGGCGGTACTCTGGATCGTCGGCGCAGACAGCGATGATCTTGTCGTCCTTCTCCCCCTGATTTATTTAGATGGTCGCTTGTGAGAAATCGTGGGTGGGTCTCCGAAAAATCTGGAGATTTGCCTCGCAGCGAGGGATGGTCAACCTGGTCAATCATTGGCATGAGTCCGATGGCGCGGGCCCGCAGAAAGCAACCAGGGAGAACCGGTTCCTGCTCGCAGTGCAAGCAGCGCAGATTAGCAAATAAACCGACAAAGAAACTGCAATCGGTCGGAAGAGGGTATTGATCTCAGTACCTGCATGAGGATCAAAACATCCATGGGATCGTTGTCTTCGCAGAGGGTTCGAGGAATAAAACCGTAGTTGTGGGGGTAAACGACAGATGAATACAGGATCCGATCAACCTGAATTGGTCAAACATCAGAAAGAAAGAATCCTTCGTGGACTTTACATAGCTATGGATCAGTGGTGCACCTTGATCAAGCCTGTTTTCTTGTCGAGTTCATACTTTACTTTACTTCCTTTTGTTATCTCCACCACCTATTACAGATTGACAGAACGTCGAATAAGCAGACGGAGAGACCCGAAAAAATTTATGCAATCTTCAAAGCACGATGGCATCCACCGAATCAATAACGATATAGTCTCTAGTATTGGGAGCACACTCAATCTTGGAGTCGTTTTCACAGAAAAAAACCAAGTCGTGTATAATGAAAGATCAGTTTAGATAGAGCGTGAGAAGCACGCACCCTGAGGGTCAGTCCAGAATTTACAGAAACTAGGGGACCAGAATCAAATGGTCACATGATGTGAAATGATCACAAAAAAGGCAAGTTTGTGAATCAAAGTCAACTGCTAGGATTATCAAATGAAAGAATCAAATGTGTTTCATCCCACTTACACAGTTGAACACAGACGGCGCTCCAGGGCCTGCATGCAAAGTCGCATACAAAGTCAACAAAAGTGTAAGAATTAGCTTCTGTCGTGCTTTGAAGCCGTTATGGTTTAGTGATGTCCCTACCTATTTCGAGGTCGTGCCAAGGATGTGCCGCCACCGATCTCCTCGACAAGGATGAGAGAATCCTTTCATTCAGGCGAGGAACCGGGCCTTTCTCACGAGCTGCATTCTGACTTTCTTCACTCATGTTTCTCAATAAGTTCTGAACAAAAAACAGAACAAGTGTAAAGTATCGACAGCTTAAGAAGCACTGAACGAGTGTAATGGAATTCTTATCGAAAAAAACCAAATCCAACGAGCGCCCAGTATACCAAAGCTTATCACTGTCCTTAACACTATCAGTGACCGTCTTCTTTAGAAACCAACACGGCCAACACTTGATGTCATTCTGTGGTGAGACACAAAGCAGAGAAATGGTTTCTTGTAAAGGCATCTCCAGTTGAGATACTTACGCATCTGGACATAGAACAATGTAGCACAACAAAGGCGAATCGCTCCAAGCCTTTGTCATATTTTCAGGCAAGCCTAAGCGAATCCATAGAACAGTAGTGGTGCTCCCAAAATGAATGCCAAAGGGGAAGGAAAAGGGAACCCTCCATTTCTCTTCGCGATCCTATAAAGCCTTGCTGCATCGTGCATGAACTTTTCCGACCCTTGAGAATTAGTTTAACCCAGGGAAACTCCAGGATCGATGTAACATGTCAAAACCATCTACAAATGTCGAGAAAGATGGAATCATCCACAACTGAGCTATTGCCTTGTAAACTTTCAATGTCTTCAAAAAAAAAAAAAAAAAAATCCTTTCTATTCTCTTATGGACAACTTGTGGCCTTGGATCTGAAACACAGGAAGCGGCATCATCATTCAACGATACAAACCGTCGAACGTTATCTTGTGGGGATCTTAACGACCGACCGAAAGAAAAGAATCGATCAGCCATCAGTCAGGGTTTTGCTCATATCGAAGAGCGCCCGTTCTTCCAAACCCGTTGGCTCCATTTGCCAGGGAAAACAGTCTACCCAGACTGCAACAGTGCAACTTCCCTTATAACATTGACACCCCGGTCCTCCACTCGAAGAACATCAAAATGTTCGACTCACTGTGTCTCGTAGGATCCGAACCATCGGACCTCTAGGAGCGCATCCCCCACCCTTAAATGTCGCAATGGAACACCTTAAAGGCAGCCTTGCTCCTCCTACTCGGAAAGAATGGAGAGCACAGACAGGACTCGATAAATACCAAGAGGAGACGTTCTGAATGGGCGAAATCGATCGGGAGAGCAGCGTAGCTGCGAGATCACCTATGATCATCCAGAACGCAAGACGCCATAACAGCAAACTAGGTAGGTAGAATCAAATCCAAAAAACCTTCGGTCGCCGTCCACGGAGCAGCAGCGCCGATGCCGTTACCTGGACTCCACGCGACTCTTCGATCGGCGCGCTGGAGTGAGCGAGAGAGGGAGGGAGGAGGACAACGGAGATCGGATCCGCAGGTGGCCGCCGCAGTGACGGTGGCGCTGCCGGAAGGGGAGGGAAGGTCGGGATCATCCTCCTCAGGGGGGGGGACATAAATAGAAGGAAAAGGAAGAAAATTTCGTGCACGTGTCTTCGTGGGAGTGGATAGTGGGGCCCACCGCCGTTCTGGCCCACAAAAAAAAGAGAAAAGAAAGGCACGTGCAACATCCCCAACTGCAACCGGGGGCACATCGTGCCACGTACCCTCTTCCCCCTCCGTTGCTTCGACTTTGCCCATATAACCTGAATTATTATTATTATTATTATCTTCAGCGGCGCCCCAGATCACCGCGGAGAGGCGTAGCTTAGCGAGCGGGAGAGAGAGAGAGAGAGAGAGAGAGAGGCAGAGAATATGATGGTGACTTTTGAGTCTCCACGTGTAGCAGGGCCTTGCCGAGTGTACCTTTGTGGAACACGTCAGGCGGTGCACGTTTCGGAAGCTAGCAGTCGCGCAGAAAGGGCGAGGGCCACGGAGGCCGGGTACGGCCACGTCACCAGATGACGGGACATGCCAGATGGTGCCAGTAGGGTAGAGTTGGCTCCCGCCATCACGAGAAAAGAAACCGTTCAGAGCCTCTCTTTCTTCTCCTTCCTCGTCCGTCTAGCCTCGGTTACGCTGCCTATTGCCGCCTTCTTCTGATCTTCAGAGCAGAGGGAGAGAGATACGGTTCCTCTTTCTCACTGTCGTCGTTACGTTCCTCTCTTCGGTTCTCTCATCTCCTGTCCTCTTCCCTGTTGAGTGCGCCGCCCTGGGAGGTCGTTTTGGAGGAGACGGATTCGATGGGATTCCTGAGCACGCTGCTGGGAGTCGTCGGATTCGGGGTCGGGGTTCCCCTTGGTCTGCTCTTGGGGTATTTCATCTTCATCTATTCAGAGTCCAGCGACGTCCAGGTGCGTTTCTCCAGACTCGCGCCGGTGGCGATGGCGTGTATCTTAGTCGTCGTCGTCGTCGTTGTCTTCCACTCACGAATCAATCCGCTTCTCTCGTCGATCAACCGAGGCGATCGTGTCCGGTTAATGGGCTGCGTTCTTTCCTGTCGTTGTTTCTCACTTGTTGTATCTATCCCCTGTTTCCCCGCCTCCAGGACTCAGACAAGTTTAGCAGGGGTCTGCGCCGGGGGGCCGTAAATGGGGGCTCCTACCTCAAAGTTTTGTCTTCTAGTGTTCCCATCTCCATGATTTATGTTCGAATTTCCACGCAGGAAGCCGATTTTCATACGCACGAGAGTTCCTATTCGAGTGATAATTTGTTGGCTCACCCTTCCTGCTTTAATCAACTTAAAAAAAACGAATTTCTGGATAGAATTTGGATGTCTTCCACTTCTGTTATTTTATGTTTTCAGTACGTATCTCTGACGGGTGTTGCCCAATTCCCGCAGAAACACGTAGTTCTACAGGGGGGGGGGGGGGGGGGTTGCCCTCCCTGGGGTTGGATTGACTGGATTTTTTTACCTGATCTTCTCCATCCATTTGCTACGGTCCTCAATTTATTTTTATCTCGGGTATCTGATGCTTATGCTGTGTTCCACTCAGACAGCTTTACTTGTTCCCCCATTCAAAGTCGCCGATTCCTCTAGAAGCTTTTCCTAAGAATTTCTCTCATTTTTTTCCGTTGTTTAAAAGCTTAACCCATCCTCCGTTAGCATGGTCGTATAGCTATAACATCAGTATAATTATTTCATTTTTCAACTTGTGACTGCAGGATCCAGTTACTCGCAAAATTCATGATTTGGATTCGAAGACTCTGAAACAACTGTTACCTGAAATTCCATTATGGGTGAAGCGTCCCGACTATGAGCGTGTGAGTGCTGATCCTCACGTCAGAATTCCCTTTGCTCTTTCAATTTCTGTGGTAATGTTAGCATAGCCCGAAATATCATTTGTGATTTTTTTCTGGAGAGATAAGTCAGATAGTCATAATGCTTCGCCTTTTAGATATTTTATCTAGACAGATATGATGCATTTATGATTAGCACCTTGTTCTAGAGCTGGGTTTAGATAACTACGAGTCAGACGGCGATTTATTTGCGAGGAAATAACTTTTTTACAAATTGGCACTGAAGATGTAAAAATTTAGCTCTGGAGCAGGGAATGTAGATCTGGTTATCTCAAACTGATGTTAATGATAACCTTTTAGTTTTCTCCCTCTCCAGGAAATCTTGCTTTCATGACCGGAAAAAGAATATTCTTATCTGAACAATCATACGCAATTTTATTTTTTTTCAGCTTACGGATTCTTCATAATTGTTCGATATGTATTTTAATCTGGAACGTGGCAATTATTTTGGAATATACTACCAAAATTCGTATTATCTCAAGATAATTGGAATATAGGTACCTCGTATTTAGTTTCTACCCCCTTGAAAGGCTTCTGTCTCTTGACTCTCTCTGCTACCTACGTTTGAAGACGCTGGCGAGAAGGAAGCTGGTTTGCTTTGAACTAGTAGATCACGTGTTGCATGTCTATGTTACTGGATTCTCTACATGAAGAGAACTCCAATGAGAAAGTAACTTTGTATACTTTACCGTAAAATTTACAGCTAACGTTACGGGCAGTCCTCTTTTTATTTTTCATTATTTTGAGCCAGTTTAGTGAAATATTATACATATATATATATATATATATATATATATATTATTGACTTTTCTTTCCACGAATGGCATTATTTCTTTTTCTAGGTCGAATGGATGAACAAATTTATCGCTGAATTGTGGCCTTGGTTGGATAAGGTACTCCTGATCTTTACGAACTTATTTTAGTTAAACCAGTGGTTGGCATTTATTTTCCTATTCTCTGAACTTTTTGTGGTTATACCTATTGAATCATACTTGTTGAGACTTTTTTTATTCAGTCGGTTACAGGAAAGAAACATCAGAAAAAATCGTTCATTAGGATTTATAAAAGATTTAGTTCTTCGTATGGTTTAGTATACTTTCATTCTGGCTGATTTTTATTAATTCAGGCAGCTTGCGATATGATTAGAAGCATGGCCAAACCAATATTCGATCAGTACATTGGAAAATTTCACATAAAATCAATTGAATTTGGACTTCTCACGCTTGGTACCCTTCCACCCAGATTACACGGTATGTAATCTTTCTTTTGGATGTTGAAGTGAGATCTGATATTTGGAGCATATGTAGACCCTTCTATCCTTATTACCTGAGGAATATTTCCCCTGTTCGCGAGAAAACAGATAAATGTCCCGGTTTACGACAAACTTGAGTGCTGCCTCATCGCTCCCATATTCATTATTGTCCCTGAGATGAAGCATCAGTCTGGCTCTGGGCAAAGCTGTCCGCCCAGATGCTAATGGTAAATTCTCTAGTTTGGCGTTAAACAGGAGGAGGCCTGCCATTACCCGTTGATGGGGCCGCTTGCCCTTTTGTCCTGCTCCCAAATTTACCGGTGAAAGGAGAAGAAGGAGATTGACACATTGGCAACTTAGGCCATGAAACATGCCCACGTTTCCCGAAAACTTGCCTCTTACGCTGCATAATTTCCGACCCGTTTCCATCGAGGAAGGTGTGCTATGAAGTATGTAACATGCTTCCCAGGCGCAACCAGTTATTTTCAGGAGTCACACAATAAACCAAATTCTTAGGCGTCAAGTTTCAGGTCCTTGCTTCCGCTCACGTGCATAATGAACCTCTACCTCTCTGAAAATCATCGTTTATCTGATTCGTCTCCAATAAATTATTGATTTTATTATGCTCTCCTGCCATTTTAAGATACATTTTTAAGATCCTCCAAGGAATGAGAAGATCCTAGGGAGGTCAAGAATGTGCCACTTGGCTGCAAGAATGTGCCGAGTCCAAGTGGCACGGGGTCCGCTGACTTCGAGGAACTCCGGCACTCGTCCACGATGTGCTCCATGACTCACCGTGGATTCAGAAGAACTTTTGTCCGCCGGGTCACTCCTTGATGACAGCCAATATTTTTTTTACTCTTAGTTCCTCCCCTCTGCAGGTGTTAACTTCTACGAGACAAATGGGAGAGAACTAATTCTTGAGACCGATATTCGCTGGGCTGGCAATCCAAACGTACTCGTTGTGGTAAATTTTCTGGGTTTTAGAGTAACAGTGCAGGTGAGGAGTTCTTCCAGCGCAAAAGAAAAAGAGAAGAGGGAAAGATCGAATAATGATGTCCCCCACAGAAAATTCTTTCTCATAGAGTTTGTCTTTCAGCTGATAGATTCACAGATCTTCATGTCACTGCGTGTTACACTGAAGCCCCTGGTGCCCACCTTTCCGTGCTTCGGGAGCGTGGGCATGTCCTTGACGGACAAGGTAATCCCGGGAGGGCTACCCTTCTTCATACCACTGCAAATCCGGGCACTTTTGTTGAACTGATTCTTCTGCACCTACTCCCACAACATGGTTCCAGCCGCACGTCGACTTCGGCCTCAAACTTGTCGGAGCAGATATCATGGCAATCCCTATCTTGTATAGTTTTGCCCAGGTACGTGCTTCCGCCATCGATTTCAACTCCCGGTCGTTGCGTGGATCTTCTTCGGCTTTCGTCTTTTAAGTTGCTTGTGGTTTTCTTGGGGAAGATCAGTAGTAATGGTGGCAGCAATCAAGCCCTTGCTCTCGTCGTCCATCTTCCCATTCCCTTCACATCCTGCATAACGATGACACCGCGTGGGCTCCCTAGAGGTTCAAGCAGCGAGCATCATGAAAAAGTTTTTTTTTTTTTTTTTTTTTTTTTAATTTTCTAATTTCCAGTCGGGGAGCTAAACGGCGCCGGCAGTCGAATTGGATATAGTAATCTCTTCTTTTCAGAGGATCTTGTTGGCCTGAACGCGAGAATTAATTGTCTGGGAATCACGCGCAGGAAACTATAAAAGAACAGCTTGGCGACCTCTGTCTCTGGCCGCAGACGCTGAAAGTTCCGATTCTCGACGGCTTCAGGTGACCTCCGCCGGATGGGCGTTGACCATTTTTTGCTTCCTCGTCCATTTTCCCAGGAGGATTGCATCTTTGATGTGTGGTTGCAGCGCGATGAAGAAGCCCGTCGGAATACTGCACGTGAAGGTCCAGCGGGCGTCCGGCCTCCTGAAGATGGACTTGCTGGGAAAATCCGACCCGTACGTGAAGCTCAGCCTGAGCGGGGAGAGACTTCCATCCAAGAAGACCACCGTGAAGATGTGCGAGCTGAATCCTGAGTGGAACGAGCGGTTCAAGCTCGTCGTCAGAGACCCAGAGACCCAGGTCCTCGAGCTCCACGTGTTCGACTGGGAGAAGGTCAACCATCTCCCTCTCCCTCTCCATCTCCGTTCCATCGATTGTATTATTGATCTTTCCGATCGTCCAGATGAAGGCGCACGACAAACTGGGCATGCAGGTGGTTCCGCTGAGCCTGCTGAACCCCAACGAGCCCAACTGCTTCACCCTGGATCTGCTCAAGAACCTGAACCCGAACGACCCGCACAACAGACGGAGAAGAGGGAAGATCACGGTGGAGCTGAGATTGGCGCTGTTCAAGGAGGAGGTGGATCCCTGCCCCAGCAGGTGGCTGGACGGAGAGTGGGAGGGATGGAGCAGCGGGGAACGGTCTCTGGTCGACGCCCGATCCCACAGCGACGGGGTGCTCTCAGTGGCGGTTGTCCGGGCGGGGAATGTGGAAGGGAAGCACCACAACAACACCTACGCCGTCGTCGCCTTCAAGGGGGAGCAGAGGAAGACCAAGGTATCACCATCATCATCATCATCATCATCATCATCATCATCATCATCTGATCTGCTGATTAGTTTAAGAATTCTTTGCATCGTTGGGCTCCGATTCCTTCAAACAAAAACAAAAAAAGAACAAAAAAAAATAAGTTTCTTTTGTTATTTATATGATGTTCTTCCGGGTTGAGATTCGTAAAAAGGTTAAACCCATTGATCAGTACTGCGGGAAGATTAAAAATCTATTCTTTGATGAAACCTAGCACTGATCTTACGATCTTATTGCTCAACATCTGGTCACGAGTCAACGTTGAGATTCTTCTCCGACTGCAGATGATCAGCCGGAGCAGGGAGCCCAGATGGGACGAAGAATTCCAGTTCATGCTGGAGGAGCCCCCCGTCGACGAGAAGATCCACATCGAGGTGATGAGCAAGAGAAGGGGTTTCGGCTTCCATTCAAAGGTGAGCTCTTGAACCAGAAAGTCAACGCACCCCGCATTCTCCCACCGGCGAGATTCCACGTGAAGCTCTTCGTTGACGTCGTTGCTGGTTGCCGTTGCAGGAGTCATTGGGCCACGTGGCCGTCAATCTCGTGGATGTGGTGAACAGCGGGCGCATAAATGAGACGTATAACCTGATCAACTCGAGGCGCGGAGTGATCCATGTTGACATAAAATGGAGAACCGTTTGACTCCAACCAATATCGTGGGGGGAGGGAGAGAGGGAGAGAGAGAGAGAGAGAGAGAGAGAGAGAGAGAGAGAGAGAGAGATGGATTCAGTGGAGCTCACTGTGGTGGGGCTATAGATTAAAGAGGCTTTATTTTTGTCTAAAGAGAGAAAAAGGCCACGCACCTTTGAGTCGATAAAAGTTTATTCCCTTCCTCCACAAGAATACACGGACCAGGGACATACATAGTCAGCCTACCCTCCCTCTACCCTTTCACCCCTCTCGCCTCTTTCTTTTTCAGGCCAAGAGAGAGAGAGAGAGAGAGAGAGAGAGAGAGAGAGAGCATATATTCTCGGCAAGTTGCTGAAGTAGGAGTGGGGGGAGGGGAGTTCGGGAGATAAATGGAGGAGGTTGGTGGGTTTGGAGGAAGGCGGAAGGAGAGAGAGAGAGGGAGATAGATAGAGAGAGAGGATGATGAAAACAGGGACTCACGAGAAGGGTGCGTGGTGAGCCTACTCCCATTAGAGTTTGCCAGACTTTCCGGGGAGTAAGTCAACAGAAAAGCTACGTGCCAGGCTTTTCAATCTCTCTCTCTCTCTCTCTCTCTCTCTCGCTAGCTCTTCCTGCGGAGTGACTGCTTTGGACGAGTAGACTCCTTCCTAGTGGGACGGAGTGATTGTTTAGACAGAGAGCGAGCGAGCGAGAGAGAGAGAGGCTGTGTGCATGCACTGAAAGAGTGAGTGTGCAGTGAAAAAGGACACTGATACAGTGTCGTCGTCCTGCAGCAACATGACCAAAGGCAGACAGTGAAATTGCCAGCGTATCTGTCCGTATATACGCAATATTTGGTCGTACGCCCCCGAGAAAAGACGCGCGAGGTTGACTTGCACCACGATTAGACGGTAAGAATCTTCCCCCACTGTCCCACTGTCATCATCATGCGGTCTGGTTCCTGTCATCCTCTCCCCAAACCACCCCCCCCCCCTGCGGATGGCTGGGTAATCCACTCCGTCTCCGGTAAGAAACTCCCCGGCATCGACTGTCTCCCTTCTCTTCGTGGGAGATAGCTAACCTTTTCAAACCTTTTCTTTCTCCGGCGACAGTCAAAAGCCAGGGGAACTCGATTCCGCCTGAGCTCCGTTATCTTTCGGAGATGCATGGTCGGAGCGCCGGTTCCCCTTCGAACCCTATTCCGCTTCACATCCCTCCGCCGCTGCCGTCCTTTTCTGCCGGCGAGCCGGCTCCGTCTGGTTACCCTTTCTTTACGGCGAGAGGTTGAAGGGGTTAATGGCGTTTGTCCAGCTGCTCTACCCTCCTCGTCGGCGTCTCTCTGGGCGTGCCGATTAATGGCGTCTGTCCAGAGCTTCACGGGATGGTGTAACGCCTGCCGGTCCTGTCAGGGCCGGACGCAAACTTATTGTCTCGACTCATCCTCTTCTCGGTCCCCTGGGAATTTTCGTAACCCTCAATGGGTGGTCCTTTGTGCCTTACCCATACTCATTGTGCACTATCAGAAACCCTCTCTCTCTCTATAAACTGTAGCTATTTACTCGTCGCAAGTTGCAGCTAGCGACCAACGACGGGCTCCTTATCCGTGGGACCAAGCTGCAACGGGATGTGTGGGAGCGGAAATGGGATTAATTAAGTGGCGATCGGGTCCAGCGGGAGGGAGGGCCTCCACGTCTACGCCTCGCTCGACGGCGGCGGCGCGGCCGCCGTCGTCCACCCGGCGTCGGCGATGGCGTGGTCGCCCTCGTCTACTTACTCAGTCATTTAAACTGCGGCTGCTGAGAGACCGTGAACGGGCTTCTCTCCCGCCGGAAACCAGAGGAGCAAGTTGCCCTCGTCCACACGGGGGCACCCCCGACGTCGTTGAACGCCCCGAAGGGAGAGAGAGAGAGAGGGATGCAGGCTATTCAATTCCTAATTCCTTTTATGTGTGGGGCGACGTTGACCGAGCATGTAGAACGATATGTTTGACCATGAGAGGCGAAAGTCAAACTTTCGATAATAAACTTAGCCGAGGGAGAAGGAAGACCGGACTGTGAGCGAGTGGGGGGCGTGGTGAAAATAAAGTCGCAGCCCGCGGTGGGCCCCACCGGCGGACATGGCAAACACAATGCACGTGTGGGACGTGACCTGCCAGCAATCACCCTCTCGTCATGATCTCGATCGGGCCACCGCGCTCTCTCTCTCTCTCTCTCTCTATACCTCTGAGGGGGGAGGGGGCGAAAAGGTCTAATCTTAGCGAAAGTTTGACATTACGAAGTACTAAATACGATATCCCTCTCCCTCTCTCTCTTTCTCTCTCTCTCTCTCTAAAACGCAGTGGAGAGAGGGTGTCGGCAGGGGCCCGCATTTAGTTAACTAAAGGGGCCGGTGATCTGGACCGGAGTTATTCCAAAGGCCGTCTCTTTCTCCCCTCTCTCTCTCTCTCTGGCGAGAGCCCTCCTCCGACCGCCCGTTGACCGGATAAATATCCTCTCTGACGCCGTCTGATTCTCACCTAGAGAGAGAAAGACGAGCGAGAGAGAGAGGATGACTCCAATCTTTAAATGATTTCGTTGAATCGGTGGGGAGTTTCTCGCCGCACACTTTCTCCTCCTTTGTCGCATCCCTCCTGCGAATAAAGGCCCCAAGAGATGTACTTATTTACCACAATGGCTGTACCTATCCTGTACTGGGGTGGCATTTGCGTAGATATCAGATAAATATTGGGTTATTTTCACAAGGAGCGGTGTCTGTAAAGCCTCGCTCCACCATTCTCCGGGCCTTCCCTTCCTCGCCGCCGCCATCTTCTTCTTCCTCCCCACCCTCCAGAAGCCGGCGTCATTTATAGCGGCTCTTCACGCCTCCACACCTCCCTCTCTCTGTCTCTCTCTGTCTCTCTCTGTCTCTCTCTCTAGAATATTTTGTTTCCGTTTACGCCTGTGCAGCAAGCTGCTGCCAGCTTCCAAATCTCTGATGGCGGCGGGGCGGTGGAGAGGAAGAAAACCGTGTACATCTCCCCAGGGGTGTCTCGTCGTCGTCTGACCTGGCCTCCCCATCTCTTCCAGGGTCGTCACCTCTCAAGCGAGGGGCGAGGGTATTTCCCCGGTCTCTGTCTGGAGTATAAAGGCCGTCCTCCTCCCCTGACCTCCCCCCTTCATTCTGCCGAGGCGCTGCAAGAAAACCCTAGCGAGAATCCAGGAGGATAGCAAGAGAAGTGCGCTCGTGCTCGTTCTTGTTGAAGAGGAGATCTCAATCGACTGTAAGGAGGATCGAGAGGATCTCTGATGGCGAGCGCTTGGAGGAAGGCGAAGATCGCCCTGGGGCTGAACCTCTGTGTCCATGTTCCGCGGACGCTAGACGATGCCTCACCGTCGGACGATACGACTGGGAGGTTCTCCGACGCGGCGACGAGCTCCCCGGCGTCCACCGGCTCGGCGACGCGGCGATCGAGGCCGATGACGCCGACCGCTTCCGCATCCGTCCTCAGGCTCTCCAAATCCGGTAGCAGATCCTCGAAGGTTCGGTCCCTTCTGCTCGACCATCTCCGATTTCCTTCTGCCCGATTCCTCTACCTTCGATCTGTTTTTTTCTGTGGCTTAACTTCGCCTGGATGTGCCCTTGCCCCGTTCCTCCGAGAAAAAATAAAATTAGAACAGTGAGATCGGTTCCTCTCGCATCCCAAGGATTGGGTTTCCAAAAGTCGGGCAATTAGATCGGAGCAGCCGCTGGTTTTCTCGGCTAGCTCTTTCGATCCTTGTTGTTGTTGTTGTTATTGTTGTTATTGTTGTTGCCGGTGGCGGTGGAAGGGGGGGGGAGGAAGTTGCAGGGTGGAAAGGAAGGGGGGAGGTCTTCGTTTTGGGGGATTGAAGGAAATAAGGAAGGAAGGAGTGAAAGAAGGAAAGGAGGAAGGAAGGGAGAGCCACCTGGCCTGGCATGAAAAAGGAAACTACGACCCTCCTTTCCCTGCTTTTCGATGGTCTCCGCCCTCTGCTCTTCTGGTCAGCCGCGGCACAGTTCTTCCTGCTTCTTTTCCGAATAAAATATTTATCGCCTAGGAGCATGCTTTCTCGCTTATCCCTGTTGAATTCACCCTGCCGATCGACGCCTCCTCCTGCCGCCATGGATGACAAGATATGGCTGACGATCTCCTCTGCTGCTAACCTCCTTCCTCTCCCTCTTGTTGCAGAGGACCTGCGCGATATGCCTGGGCATGATGAAGCCTGGCCACGGCCACGCCCTGTTCACGGCCGAGTGCTCCCACGCCTTCCACTTCCACTGCATTGCCTCCAGCGTGAAGCACGGGAACCAGGTCTGCCCCGTCTGCCGTGCCAAGTGGAAGGACATCCCCTTCCCAGCCCCGGAGCTCCCCCATGGCCGGGCCCGGGTCAACCCTCTGGACTGGCCGCAGGAGGACACCCGCATGACCATCTGGCGCCCTCTTCCCCGCTCCGCCTCCTCCGGCCGCCACCACCATTATCAGCACCACCAGCTCCTGCCCTTCTCTCCGAACGCCGAACCTAGCTTGTTCGACGACGATGAGCCCCTGGATCCGCCGCGTCCCCTGGAGCCGTGCCCGGGCAACAAGGAGCAGGGACGGCGCTCGAGGTCCGTGGAGCTCAAGATCTGCCCGGAGTTCTCGGCGGTTCAGCGCTCCGCCTCGCCGGAGAATTTCACCGTCCTCGTTCATCTCAAGGCCCCGGTCGCCGGAAGAGTAGATTCCCCGGCGAGCTCGTCCGTGTTGCAGACCTCGCGGGCGCCGGTGGACCTGGTCACGGTTCTGGACGTGAGCGGGAGCATGGCGGGGACGAAGCTGGCGCTGCTGAAGAGGGCCATGGGATTCGTGATCCAGAACCTCGGGCCCTCTGATCGCCTCTCCGTCGTCGCCTTCTCGTCCACCGCCCGTCGCCTGTTCCAGCTCCGCCGGATGACGGAGATCGGCGGGCAGCAGGCTCTGCAGGCCGTGAACACCCTCGTCGCCAGCGGCGGCACCAACATCGCGGAGGGCCTCCGGAAGGCCGTCAAGGTGATCGAGGAGCGCAAGGAGAAGAACCCAGTCTGCAGCATCATCCTCCTCTCCGACGGGCAGGACACCTACACGCTCTCCTCTTCCGCCACCGCCGCCGGCAGCAGAGCTGGCACTCAGCAGGCGAGCACCGACTACCGGCCCCTCCTACCCTACTCGATCCGCGGCGGCGGCGGCGGCGGCATGGGGCAGAAGATTCCCGTCCACGCGTTCGGCTTCGGCACAGACCACGACTCGACGCTGATGCACTCCATCTCGGACATCTCCGGGGGAACCTTCTCCTTCATCGAGGCCGAGAGTGTGATCCAGGACGCCTTCGCGCAGTGCATCGGCGGGCTCCTAAGCGTCGTCGTACAGGAGATGCGGGTGGAGATGGAGTGCCTCCACCCTAGAGTGAAGATCACCGCCGTCAAGTCCGGCAGCTACGCCGGCCGGGTGGCGGACGACCGGCGGCGAGGGTCCATCGCCGTCGGCGACCTGTACGCCGACGAGGAGCGGGACTTTCTGGTCTCGCTCAGCGTCCCCCCGGCGGAGCTACCGGCGGCGGAGACCACGACGGCTCTACTGAAGGTGGCGTGCAGCTACCGGGACCCCGCGTCGCAGGACGCCACGGCTCCGGCGATCACCCGGGAGGTGAGCATCCAGAGGACCGACGAGGATGGTAGTGGCGATGGCGATGGCGGCGCCGGGGAGGGGAGGACGATATCGATGGAGGTGGACCGGCAGCGGAACAGGCACCTGGCGGCGGAGGCGATGGCGGAGGCGAAGAGCGCGGCGGAGGGCGGGGAGCTGGCGGAGGCGGTGGCGATTCTGGAGAGATGCCGGAGAGCGGTGGCGGAGAGCGCCTCCGGGAGGGCGGGGGACCGGCTGTGCATGGCGCTGGAGGCGGAGCTGAAGGAGACGCAGGAGAGGATGGCGAGCCGGCAGCGTTACGAGGCGTCGGGGAGGGCGTACGTGCTCTCAGGTCTGAGCTCACACTCGTGGCAGCGGGCCACCGCGAGGGGGGACTCCACCGACAGCGCCAGCCTCGTCCGCGCCTACCAGACGCCCTCCATGGTCGACATGCTCCAGCGCTCCCAGACGTTGACCCCCGCCGCCACCCGCCGCCCCAACTCCGTGCCCCCCATCCGCCCCGTCCGCTCCTTCCCCGCCCGACCCTCCCCGAGGTAACCCGCAAATGAATAATTTTGCTGCTAATGCTGCGGATGCTGCGGATGCTGCGGATGCTGCGGATGCTGCTGATGCTGCTGATGCTGGAGGAGGAGGGAGTTTCATTATTTTTCCTATTTAATTTTGGGGATATTCGAGAGAAGACTGGGCCTCCGGGTGGCGTGGGGGGGTGGGGTTGGCCCTGTAAATGAATAAATTTTGAGAGCGGTGGTGCCCATGCATAGAAAGCGGAAGGGAATGGGGGGGCGGGTTGTGGTTACAGGGAAAGAAGCCCTGTGCCCTGGTATCATCATTTCATTCTCCCTCCTCCCCTCAGCTTTTCCCCTTCCCCTGCTGTTGATGTTTCTGGTGGTGTACATGAAAGCTCAAGGTTTTCCCTTCAGAAAGTCGCGGCGGGAACTGCTGGTTTTCATTTTATTGGGCTTCTCTCCATTATCATCTCTTTCAATTTTATCTCATCATAAATATGGCCCCCATTTTTTCTTTTCCTTTTTTTTAATGGCCTACGTGATCATGGTTCTAGAATGGTCTATAGACCTCATCCGTAAAGCTATCGGATAGGCGGCGTTGACCGGGAAGGTCCCGGCGGTCCCATTGATCGGTTTTTGAGGCTGTGGGCGCTAAGGCCGAGTTGAGACCCCAAGCCAAAGCCAGACTCCGCTTTTCCAGCGGGCGGGGGGCAAGGGACCGAGGACGTTGGGTACACTCTCTTTGCCCGTTCCCATCCTCCGGTCCTGCTCCGGCGGGGAGGCCTGCCCCCTCTTTTTTCTCGATCCCCCCGGGATCTCCCCTTTTTCTCTCGTCTTCCTCGTCCTTCCCCACCGCCTCACTCCCCCTCTCAATTGCCGGCGCTATTTACCGTCCGACGGAAGGCGCCGCCGGATTCCTCGATCCTTATTCCGGCTTCCTCTCCCGAGACACCGCCGCCGCTGCGTAGTCCGCCTCCGGCCCGGCAAACTCGGGCGGCGGGCGAAGGCGTGAGGAGACCCGATGCCCAAGATTAGACCTTCGGATTATGTTAATCCTGCAGAGAAACCCAGATTCATTGGATTCATCTGTTCGATAGCGGTGCAATCTTTGAATACTCGACACAGACTTTGATGTTCCCAGGCTTGGCTTGCCGGTCAAAAGTCGCTGTTTTATGCCCGACCCACCTCTGATTCTGTCTATATACCACCCGGACAGACCCGTTGGTGGAACGTCCTGGGCTTGTCGACGACCCCACATCCCACCGCGCTGGAAGATGACAACACCGTTGACAATATTTAGAATCGTGGAGCTCGGCGGAGGAGGCCCGGCTGCGGCTGGTCTTAACTGCGCGGCCACAAGATCATCCTCTCTCTCTATCTCTCTCTCTCTGTCTTCGGGCGTAGGAGGTCCAATGCTCTAATTTTAATTCCCATTTAAATTTAGTAAGCACAACTCCCCGCGAGGGTAGCTCTCCGCGTGAGATGGGAAAATAGAGTCATAAACATGGCAAGATGGGTTGGCGCCTCCTGGAGTCCTCCGAGCGGCGCCATGCCCGCCCCCACCTCAGAGAGAGTGAGGCGCTGCGAGGGTGTTCGGCTGGGCCTTTAAGAGGGAGAAAGAGGGAGAGAGAGAGAGAGAGAGAGAGAGAGAGGGAGGGAGGGATGGGGGGATGGGAGGGAGGGCGGGGGAGAGTGAATGGAACGGGAAGGCCTGAGCGATCTCTGGACGGCGCCGGCGGTCGGATTGTGAACTGAGAAGAAGACGACACCAGCAAAAAAATGAGGGTAAATCCCGTTGGGTGTTCGGCCGGCGAGGTGGGCGGCGATTTCTGCGGATGCATGAAGGTTTAGCCAAGTATATCGTCCTCACCTCTCCTCTCTCCACCTTCTCCTGCAATTCTTCATCCTCATTCGATCGAGGACGAATTTTCTCAAGGCCGAGATGCCTCTCGCTGAAGATTAGGTTATAAACTGGGAGGATCAGTCGGAATTTTCTCTCCATGTGAGGACCTTGAGGGCAGAGGAGGGTCTGTTTCTTCTAGAAGAGCGATTTGGGTGCTCGGGAACGAAGAACTTCAGATGGGAACTCCGTCGAAAGCAGTGGCCTTCCTCAGCTTAATCCTCTGCGTTCGCCAAAATTTGTCCGGTGAGTATCAACAGCGTTGGCGCAGCTGGCCAATTCAATTTTATCAAAAACATTATTCCCTTCCATCGGCACTTGCTCTGGTTTCGTCTTTTCGAGAAGTATCCTGAGTTTTCGAACGAAGAATGAAGCTCTCTTTTTTTCTTAACCATTAGTTTGACCCAGAATGAACCTCTATTGATGTTTCGATCTCACCCATTTGGCATTGGTACCAAACCTTGGGATGTACAGAGGGGTCAAGCTCTCTGGCATGGACATGCCTCTGTGCGGCTGCTGCGGGGACGAACGCCTCATCCCCTTTGTCAAACTGCTCCACAGCATGCCGATGCGCTCCTGGTACATCCCCGAATCATTCCCCTCAATCTTCGCGAGCTGTCAACCCTTCTACTGTGGAACTAGATCTATATGCCTTTGGGAAAGAGCGGGTTGGGGAGGGGCGGTTTAATGTCAGAGTGATAAATCAGATTATAAAGTTACTGTTTAAAAACAATTTTTGAGGTGGCGATTAACCGCCTCGGAGCATTTATATATAGAATTTGGCATCGGAGGAGCTGATGGAGAAGGGTGGACTTGCTTATGTTCTTCGCCGGAGCACGCTCCTCAAGAACAGGGCCTTAACAACATCGGTTGTTTTACTTCCTGCAACTGCACGTCAGGTAAAGTCACGATTTTGTTTCTTCTGACACTGAATGTTTCGTGATTACGCTTGCTTTAGGTCATTTTCTTCAAAATAATCATGTGGCTTACTGGATCTCGACGCATCTCACGCAGCTCCCTCTCCCTCGGATGCATCGGCGTCCCCGGAGAAGAAGCAGTTGTCTCAGAAACCGCTGGTTCTGATTCTCCTGCTCTGCGTCATATCGGCCACGATCGCGTTCCTTTCCTTGGCATCGTACTGTGCGTGTCGGAAGCCCTCATGGCGGATACAGCTCCCCGCGTTTTCTTCCGATGGAGACCCCAGTTCGAACAGGGAATCGGATTTCCTCTGCCACCAGGCGAGTCTGCTTCCGAAGCCTCCGAATTCCGGGCTCCACCCGACAACAGGTGAAAGAGCATCCCTTTTCCCAGTTTCTGGGGCATTTGATGATTTTCATATCTCGGAGGAAGATCGTCGTCTTGTTCCATGATCCAGCCAGCTAACGTTTTGGAGGGAACACGCGGCGAATATCTGAAGCAAGAATTTGGGCTGAACTGAGCCTGATTTCCTGCAAATTGATTCACTTATTTATTCAGGTTTCCGTCGCAGGGTCTGAACGACGGGCATCGCTCTGTTGCATCGCACAGTTCTCCTACGCTGAGTTGGAGCGCGCTACTGGCGGATTCTCGGAGGAGAACCTGGTCGGCTCAGGAGGAAGCAGCGACGTATACCGTGGCCGCCTGACAGATGGGAGGTTCGTCGCCATTAAAAAGCTTAAACTGGCGGGATGCCCCGGTGCGGATTCCGAGTTCATGACGGAGGTTCCCCCTTCTTCTGTGTCTTCTTCTTCTTCTTCTGCTATTTCTCCGTCGTCGTCTTCTTCTACTGCTTCTTCCTTGTTTTTTGCTTCTTCGTCTTCGTCGTCTTCTTCTACTTCTTAATCTTCTTCGTCACATTTTGTGCTCAGATCGAATTGATATCAAAGCTAAACCATCGCCACGTTGTGCCCCTGCTTGGATACTGCGTGGAGCGCCGGCAGAAGAGCTCCCAGAGGCTTCTGGTGCTCGAGTACATGCCCAACGGGAGCCTCAGGGATTCTCTGGATGTGCAGAGTGGGGGGAAGCCCATTGACTGGGGAGCCCGCGTTGGGATCGCGCTGGGAGTCGCGAGGGGCTTGGAGTACCTACACGAAGCCGCCGCTCCGCGAATCTTGCACCGGGACGTCAAGTCCGGCAACATTCTCCTCGACGACCTCTTCACGGCGAAGGTAGGCTTTACCGAAGGGATGAACGAGCAGCTGTCAATGTTGAAAACTCGTCGTCTTCAACATCTGTCTGGTTCCTCTGCCCGCCAGATAACGGATCTGGGGATGGCCAAGCGTCTGACGAGCGGCGAGCTCGCCGGATGCTCGAGTTCTCCTGCACGGATGCTGGGGACCTTCGGGTATTTCGCCCCCGAGTGCGCGATCACGGGGAGGGCCTCGCTGAAGTCGGACGTCTTCAGCTTCGGGGTGGTGGTTCTGGAGCTGATCACCGGCCGCCGGCCGATCCATCGGGCGAAGAACCAGGGCGAGGAGAGCCTGGTGATATGGGTACAAACAACAAATTTATCCCCTCCGGCGAAATAATCTGCCTGAACCCGCCGGCGAATCTCCTCCGCCTCACGCCATGCAATGCCATGACGCAGGCGGCGCCGCTACTGCGCAGCAGCAAGTTAGCCCCCTCCGAGCTGCCCGATCCCCTCCTGAGAGGAAGTTTCCCCGAGGAGGAGATGCTGATCATTGCGCGTTTGGCCAGAGAATGCCTGCAGTGGGACGCGGACTCTCGACCATCCATGAGCGAGGTCGTTCAAGTCCTCTCCGCCATCGCTCCAGGCAGACCGAGGAGGAGGACCCTCTCAACCAGCGTCACCATGGTGGGTACAAACAACCAGAAGAAGCCCAAGCTCTCCAGGTCTTCTCGAGATCTCATCTCTCTCTCTGTCTCTCTTTGCGTGCGTCCTTGGACAGAGCTCCTCGCCGGACATCGGCGAGAGCGGCTCCGAGGCCGAGCTGGAGCTGAGGGGGGTGAACCCTGGGGTAACACGGGCGACGGCATTGACGGCGATCACAGTGTTGACCCCCCCTCGCCGCTGGACTGCGGACGATGAAGAATCTGTGGACCTCACGGAGCCCCAGTTCAAATCGTTCATACAAGAAGTCGTGTGCATTACGATCCAGTAGCCGATAATTCAGCTCCTCCAAGCTTCCCGTTGACCGGTGGAGCGGAAGGACCTTATTTTGCGGGGAGGGAAGAAACATCAACCCTCCTACGGGCAAGACAGGCGGCGACTCTCTCTCCTCTTCAGTCAACAGCACAGGTGGCGGAGTCTCTCCTCGGCCAGCAGTATAGGCGGCAGAGTCTCCTGGCATGACCGGTTCCATGGGAACCTGTTACCAGGGTTCACCTACAGGAAACACCCCTGGCATCAGCACCGCGGCATGCGCTGGCACGACACTGGAGCGCTCCAGCACGGCGACTGCGCACGACGGTACGGCAGCCGCGCGCACTGGCACGACAACTGCGTGTGCTGGCACACCACCTGCGCGCGGCGCCACAACATCGGTTCCAAGATACTGCGACACGACACACCACTCCGACGTGGTGACCCAAGGCCACGAGGGCAGCCGATGATGTCACAAGCATGACATAATCTGAACGAGGAACGGAGAATGTTATTAACCGGACGTCACTTGGGGTGGGAACCTTTAATCCCATACCGGAAATGTGAGGATGACTAACTAGGGGAGTGTCCATAGAGAAGGATCCCTAACCTTATATAAGAGTACCTTGAATTATCAGAATTATCCTTATTGGTCACCTTTGGGCCGTTGGGGATCTAATCGCCCAAGCATCTGGTTAGAATTTCATGCAAAACCGCTGACATCTTTGTCACAGTTGTACAAGAGCTAGGTTGCAAAAAAGCTCAGTATTCTCTACCCTTCCCCCTTTCTTTTAACATTGATATAGTGCCATGAAAGTGGAGGGTAGAGTGGGTACGAGTGGTACCAAGGGCAGAGAATTGCCACGGCTAGGACTATTGAGACACTTATGGCTCCATTATTGGTTGAGTCTAGCAGCCTACAAGAACAGATGGTGGCCTTGAGGGCCCAAATAAAAGTTCAGACCCATGAGGCAAGTGATACCTTTACAGGGAGACTCAATGAATAAATCAGGTTGATCTACGACCAGATGGTTGGGCGATGACCACATCATATGAAGCTCCAAAAAAAGGCATTAGTATTGAGGAGAAAATTCAACCAACAAAAGTCTAGATTACAAAAATAAATGGAAGAAGTTGTGAGTTATCACCAAAGTAGGTTAGGCAACGCACAAAGACTTCTGGGGTAGTACCCAGGGGTCAAATTATCTTGAGTCAAAGCTCACAAACTCATGGTTTATTGACATGACTTAGTCATTGTATAGTAAACCATGTAAAATTTAAATTTATAAAACTAAAAAATATAAATTTTCAGATATTTAGAAGTATTTTTGAATAAATATATAAATTATAATTCAATAAAACTTTTAAAAATAGTAGTAATTTTTTAGATCAATCATAGAGATGTAATATAATATGATGTAATTATTTAGAATTTTTTTCAAAGAATATTATTTTCTATAAATTTTATATTAAAAAATGAAAATAAAATATATTTAAAATTTACAAAAAAGGAAAATAATGGTGCAAACGTCAGGATGATGTCAACGCTCGATGAATGCAAGTCAGATAGAAATAGAGTTCCATCTGATGATTCTCATGTAAATAATTATAGACGATTTAATTGATCAAATTAAGATTTGTAAAAGCCAAAAGAATTATAATTGAATGAAGTATATCTTAGTAAATTTAAATCACACAAATTATCACTAAATGAAGTAAAAATTGAGTTGAAAGTAAGAAAATAGAGTTCCGGCAGTGTGTTGAGGATGTACCGGAATCTTGGATATTTGAGAGGATTGTCGTGTAATGTCTATGGCCTCAAAGGCTCTTTTTAGACAAGGACAACGTGGGCAATCTTTAAATCTCATTGCGAACTCTAGAGATCAATGAAATGGGTTGTCGAATTATCTTTGATGACTGCCACTCAGTAGAGCAGAAAAATGATGATTTTATAGCTCTCTGATGGCTATCAATCAATGGAGAAGAGCTAGATGGAGATGTGGCGCGTGTTAGGGAGCTTCATCATTAGGTCTATGCAATAAGAGGAGGCTCTTCATCGCATCCAATATGCTCTCAAGAGGTGACGACTTATCTCCTAGTAGATCGTTGTCTTCTCGACGATGGCTTATTCATTAATCAATTGACGATGTTTTACTCGATGAATTCACAATCCTTTTATTGTGAATCGTTTAGTAATTTTCGTAACAATGCTCTATGAATCACTTTGATGAGATTTTCACCGATGATCTAGCGATTCTAGAGGCTTAATCCTTCACCGGCAATCTTCAAGAAAGTCGTGATAATCAGATAAAAAATATGAGTTTTGGCTTTGAGAGGATTTGAACCCACCCTAGTTACCTACCTACATGAGAGAGATTGACATAAGTACTCTAATGCCTTTATCTAATGATGTCATCATGGTATATCTCTATTATAAATAAGGGGTATTTTAGGTATTAAAATCATCAAACCTTTTATGGGGAAGGTGTGAATATATAAGGGGTATTTTAGTTTAGTCTCACATTACTTGTGCGTCGAAGTTTCAGGTGAATATATAGTAATATTACATTTGCAAGTAAGTCTCTTTCTCGTGCATATACGACCTCTCCTTACCCCATAGTCGACTGACCACCAGTGACGTGGAAGGGGAGTGGCGCACATATGCCTCTATCGGTCTTAGCCACTCAAGCCCCTACTCGCGGCTCCTCCTTGATTGTGCTTCCGACCCACTTGCGAGCCCAATTGGCCAATAGGTACCCCCCATTTTGTTATATTTTTTTTTTATTTTTTTTTCTTCATTTATCTCAAAAGTAAGACTATAAAAACCATATAAATTCATATAAAATCACATAATTACCTAAAAATTCACGTTAATTAATTGAAAACTACTTTTCACACTTTAACACAAATATAGGTGTATTTATCATGAGTTAAGGCTAAAATTATATTATTTACTAATTATTAACTCATGATAATGAAGACTTATCAATCATCGATGCATCATTGCTGCGATGTCAGAACTCTATTTTCCTACTTTCAACTTAATTTCTGCTTCATTTAGTGATAATTTGTGTGATTTAAATTTACCAACTATACTTCATTCAATTACAATTCTTTTGGCTTTTACATATCTTAATTTGATCAATTAAATCATTATTATCGCTTACGTAAGAATTATTGGGTGAAACTCTATTTCTACCTGATTCACGTTCATCAAGTGTTGACATCATCTTGACATTCACACTCTTATTTTCTTTTTTCACAAATTTTAAATATATTTATTTTCATTTCTTAATATAAAATTTATAAAAAATTATATTCTTTGAGATTTTTTTAAAAATTACCTAATATTATATTACATCCCTGTGATCGACTTGGAAAATTACCACTATTTTTGAAAGTTGTATTGAATTATAATTGATATATTTGTTCAAAAATATTTCTAAATATCTGAAAATTAGTATTTTCTAGTTTTATAAATTTACTATACAATGACTAAGTCACGTCAAGGGTCACTCATAATTTTTTATTTAAGAGGAAAGTCAGTGGCCTTAGATTAAAACTTATTTAGATAATTAAAAAGATTAAGGCCATCAACTTTGAAGCCCATATGGGCATTTGGGAAGTGAAGACCAATATGGGTGTATGGAAAGACAAGCTAGACTTCCTAGTCTTATGGATGGAAAACTTTGATGTCATCTTAGGAGCTGACTTTGCAGTCAAAGCCAAGCCAAGGATCTTCTTCAACTACAATAGTCTTCTTTTATGCATGAAGCCACACAAGAGAGTGAGAAGCCTCAACTAATCCTAGCCATGTAGTTAAAGCCCAACCTCTGACATGATACTAAGACATTTCTCATCACCCTATGATGTGACTTAGTCATTGTATAGTAAATCACATAAATTTAAAATTTATAAAACTAAAAAATACTAATTTTGGGATATTCAGAAGTATTTCTGAACACATATTAATTATAATTCAATAAAACTTTCAAAAATAGTCATAATTTTCTAGGTCGATCAGAAGGATGTAATATAATATTGAGTAATTTTTTAAAATTTTTCTCAAAAAATTTGGTTTTTAATAAATTTTATACTAAGAAATGAAAATAATTATATTTAAAATTCGTAAAAAAGGAAAATAAGGGTGTGAATGTCAGGATGACATTAGTGCCTGACAAACGCAAATCGAACGAACATGAATGCAAATCGGGTGATTATAAACGAGTTAATTGATCAAATTAAGATTTGTAAAAATGAAAAGAATCATAATTGAATGAACTATAGCTTGATAAATTTAAATCACACAAATTATCACTAAATGAAGTAGAAATTAAGTTGAAAGTAAGAAAATAGAGTTCCAACATTGCAGCAGTGATGCGTCGACGATGTACTAGAATCTTGAGTTTTCAAAAGGATCATCATGTAGTGTCCACAGCCTCAAAGGGTTACTTGACGGAGCGGAAAAATAACGACTTTGCGGCTCTCTAGCAACTATCACCTGACGGAGAGGAGTTAGATGGAGGTGGGGCGTGTGTCAAGGAGCTTCATCCTCAGGTCTGCACAAGAAGAGGAGGCTCTAGATGCAGTTCACGAATGGTGATGAATCTGGTGCAGTGTCGGAAGTCACAATCCGATAACCATCCTATCCTGTCTACATTCTCCTGATGGTAGTGGAGATAAGCTGAGAAAACCCTTCAAGAGATAATTAAACTTAAGAGGAAGGGGTATGGAGCTAACCTTTAGGTTGTGTAGCTCAGCGGGTTGTAACGGAGCAGAGATTCGACATAGACAGAGACATCCGGCGAAGATTGATGCTCAATGTCCACGGTCGGTCCTGGTCGAGAGTCGCTGAAGTTGTCGTCTTAAGGCGTGGCACAGTTGGCGCGGGCGTGGGCCTGCTGGTGGGCCGAAGGGCACGCTAACAGGCGTGCACGGCAAACCGCGCGGCGGCCTTAAGGCACGTGGACGGCAGCACCAGGTGGGCACGTGGGCCATAGGAGCTGGTACGTGGGGTGCGTGCAGTGGCAGCACTTCGGCAGGAAGGCCGAGCGTCAATGGCACTTTGGTAGGAATGTCGACCGTCAGTGGCTCTTGGCGGGAGTGTCGAGCATCAGCGGCACTTCAGCGGGAATGCCAAGCGTCAGCAGCGCTTCGGCGGGAATGCTGAGCGTCGGTAGTTGGGCGGAAACCCAACCATTGCCAGAAGGGTTGGCCTTCTTTGGCGGCGCCAGGAAGCGGAGTAGAGGAAGGAGACGATTTGGCCGACGATACCAGGGAGGGTTGAGCCCTCCTGGTCCAGGCAGCACTAGAAACGGCGCGACAGCGGTGGATTGTCGGGAAACTCCGGCGGGGCCTGTGAGGAGCTTGGACTGGATCTGGCTTGTCGGCATGGCAGCGGGGTCTCCCCCGACAGTGGCGGCAGGCAGGCGTTTGTCGGCGAACGGCCGGCGACTGGGCAGAGTGACGGATGGTGGCTCCGGCAAGTTTAGGGTGGAGTTCTAGAGGAAGAGGTGGCAGTCGAACCAAGAGTTGAGAGACTCCGGCGGAGTGCTCGGTGACAGCTTGTAGGGAGGCGACGTGAGCCCCTTTAGTCACGACGGCATGACAGGGTTCCAACAGAGGCGGCGGCAGTTGCAGCGGCAACCGCGACCGTTTCGTCTGGTGACGATAGTGAACTCCCGGGCGGCAATGAGATGGCCGGCGGTGGTAGTGGTCTCAAGCAGCGGCGGGACTTCTTAGGCAGCAGCGTCACGATGAATGAAGTCCTCGGGGTATCATCAGCCTTCCTCTCCCTCCTTCCCTCTCTATCCTAGGTCATGAAGAAGGAATCACAAAACGATACTCTCTCACAAAAAATACAACGCTCTCTTGAGGGGGGGTCCTACCTCCCCTTATATGGGGCCCACAAGTAGGCTAAGGGGAGGTGGGCCCACTTGAGGCCCTCAAGCCCATAAGCCACAAAAGGCTACAAAGGGGCTTATTGGGCCTCTAAAAGAGAGACCCAACAAGCTCCCCTAAAAGGAGAAAGAGGAGGGCCCTTGTAGGTGCTTAAGTGGGCCTCAAATGAAGACCCAAATAAGCCCCCAAAAGAAACCTAAAAGGAAAGAAGCATAGGTCCCCCCCTTTAGGGGTTTAATTGGGCCTCACAAGAGAGACCCAATAAAACCCTAAAAAAAGGGAGACACAAACAACACACACACATAGAATTGGGCCCGCTAACACATAAATGCGAGGCCCAACAAGTCAACATGAAAATACCAAGAAAGATAAGGGTGAGCTCGAGCTTGTCATTGTCGTAGAGGTGGAATGTCATTGTCCCAAAGGGCTAGGCCGTGTAGCAAAAGCTAGGCTCCTTCGTCTTCGCGCGTCAATTGGGTTGAACTCGGACTGCCGATGTCTCTTGAGCTGATGGAGTTGGGTCCCACTTGCCATCAATCTTGCTCGCCATCAGTTCAACAATTTCAATAACAATATTTTGTGAATCGTGTTGACGAGATTTTCGTTGATAATCAAATTAAAAGTTATGATAATTAGATAAAAATACGAGTTTTAGCTCTAAGAGGATTCGAACCTATGTTGGTTATCCACTTGTATGAGAAAGATTAAAATAAGTACTATAATGGTCTTCATTATCATGAGTTAATAATTAGTAAATAATATAGTTTTAGCCTTAACTCATGATAAATAGACTTATATTTATGTTAAAAAATGATTTGTGATTTTCAATTGATTAACGTGAATTTTTGGGTAATTATGTGATTTTATATGATTTTTACAGTCTTACTTTTGAGATAAATGAAGAACAAGAAATAAAAATAAAAGTATTACAAAAATGGGGGGACCCGCTGGCCAGTCAGGCCCACAAGCAGGTCGGAAGCACAGTCGGGGAGTAGCCGCTAGCAAGGGCTCGAGCGGCTTGGCTTGGGGACCGATAGGGCACATGTACGCCACTCCCCTTCCACGTCACCGTTAGCTAGCCGGTTGTGGGGCAAGGAGTGGTCATATACGCGAGAGAAGAGACTTTGCTTACAAACCTAACATTACTATATATTCATCCGAAAAATCGGCGCACAACCGATGTGGGACTAAACCCGCGTCACACCTTCCTCAGAAGAGGCAGGCGACCGGCGCGGGTTCGAATCCTCCTAGAGTCAAAATTCATATATTTTTATCTGATTATTGCGACTTTCCTACAGATCGTCAGTGAAGGATTAAGCAATGAAAATCGCTGGATCATCGGCGAAAATCTCGTCAACGCGATTCGCAGAGCATTGCTACTAAAATTGCTGAACGATTCGCGATAAAAGGATCGCGAATCCATCGAGTAAATCATCTCCAATTGATCGACGAACAAGCCGTCGTCAGGAAAAGGACGATCCGTCGGGAGACGAGTCACCACCTCCTGAGAGCATACCAGATGCAATGAAGAGCCTTCTCTTGCTGCACGGACCTGAGGATGAAGCTCCCTAGCACGCGCCCCACCTCCATCCAGCTCCTCTCCGTCGGGTGACAGCCGCCGGAGAGCCGCAAAGTCACCGTTTTTCCGCTCCGCCAGGTGATAGCCGCCGGAGACGATTCGACGACCCACTTCATTGATCTCTAGACTTCATGAGAAGATCTAGAGATTGCCCACGTCTTCTTTGTCCAAGGAGAGCCTTTGAGGCCGTGGACACTGCACGACGATCCTCTCGAACACTTAGGATTCCGGTGCATCGCCGATGCATCGCCGTCGCGACGCTGGAACTCTGTTTTCTTGCTTTCAATTTACTTTACGCTTCATTTAGTGATAATTTTTGTGTTTTTAATTTACCAAAATATACTTTGTTCTATTACGATTCTTCTAGCTTTTACAGATCTTAATTTGATCAATTAAATCGTCCATAATCGCTTACGTAAGAATCGTTGGGCAGAACTCTATTTCCGCCCGATTCACACTCGTCGAGTGCTGACGTCATCTTGACGTCTGCGCCCTTATTTCCCTTTTTCGTGAATTTTAAATATATTTCCTTTTTATTTCCTAGTATAAAATTCATAGAAAATCACATTCATTGAGAAAATTTTTGAATAATTACTAGATATTATATTTTTGGAAAATCGTATTCATAGAAAATCACTATTTTTAAAATTTTTATTGAATTATAATTGATATATTTATTTAGAAATACTTCTAAATATCTGAAAATTTGTATTTTCTAGTTTTATAAATTTTATATTTGCGTGATTCAATATACAATGACTGAGTCACGTCAGTCATCATGTTATATCTATGTTATAATGAAGGGGTAGTTTAAGTATTCAAATCTTCAAAGCCTTTCAAGGGAAGGTGTAACATGGGTTTAATCTCACATCACTTGTGCACTAAAATTTTGGGCGAATATATAATAATATCACATTTGGAAGTAATGAGTCTTCTCTTATGTGTACGACCACTACATGCCCCATAATCGATTGACCACTAGTGACGTGAAAGGGGAGTGACATACACGTGCCCTCATCGGTCCTAGCTGCTTGAGCCCCTACTTGCGGCTCCCCTTGACTATGCTTTTAACTTGATTGCAGTTTTGGCTGGCCAGCAGGGTCCCCTCATTTTATTATATTTTTATTTTTATTTATTTTTCTTTATTTATCTCAAAATAAGACTATAAAATCATATAAATTCATAGAAAATCACATAATTAACTAAAAATTCACGTTAATCAACTAAAAACCACTTTTCACACCTTAACACAAATACAAGTCTATTTATCATGAGTTAAGGCTAAAAATATATTATTTATTAATTATTAACTTATGATAATGAAGACTTATCACCCTACAAGAGGTTGAAGGGAAAGAGAAGTGGGTGGGTTCATCCTCAAAATTACCCTTACTCAAGGAATTCCATGATATTATACCCACCAAGTTACCTACCATACTACTATCTAGTTGGGACATAAAACATGCCATTGAACTATTGGCAAGAGAACATCCCCTAGCTAGAGCTCCATATAAGATGTCTGATAAGTCTTCATTATCATGAGTTAATAATTAGTAAATAATATATTTTTAGCCTTAACTCATGATAAATAGACTTATATTTGTGTTAAAAAATGATTTGTGGTTTTCAATTGATTAACGTAAATTTTTGAGTAATTATGTGATTTTCTATGATTTTTACAGTCTTACTTTCGAGATAAATGAATAATAAGAAATAAAAATAAAAATATTACAAAATGGGGGACCCGCCGGCTAGCTGGGCCTGCAAGCAGGTTGGAAGCGCAGTCAGGGAGTAGTCGCGAGCAGGGGCTCGAGCAGCTTGAGCTTGGACCGATAAGGGCATGTGTGTGCACTCCCCTTCCACGTCACTAGTAGCCAGCCGGCTGTGGGGCAAGGAGTGGTTGTACACGCGAGATAAGTGACTTTGCTTACAAACCTAACATTACTATATATTCGCCCGAAAAATCAGTACACAACTGATGTGGGACTAAACCCGCGTCACACCTTCTTCACAGGCGGGCGACTGGCATGGGTTCGAATCTTCCTAGAGTCAAAATTCATATATTTTTATCTGATTATCACGACTTTCCTGTAGATCGCTGATGAAGGATTAAGCAACGAGAATCGCTAGATCATCGGCGAAAATCTCGTCAACGTGATTCGCAGAGCATTGCTACTAAAATTGTTGAATGATTCGTGATAAAAGGATCACGAATCCATCAAGTAAATCATCTCCGATTGATCGACGAACAAGCCGTAGTCGGGAAGAGGACGATCTGCCGAGAGACGAGTCACCACCTCTTGAGAGCGTACCAGATGCGATGAAGAGCCTCCTCTTGCTGCGCAGACCTGAGGATGAAGCTCCTTGACATGCGCCCCACCTCCATCCAACTCTTCTCCGTCGGGTGACAGCCGCCAAAGACGATTCGACGACCCACTTCATTGATCTCTAGACTTCGCGAGAAGATCTAGAGATTGCCCACGTTGTCTCTGTCCAAGGAGAGCCTTCGAGGCCGTGGACACTACACAACGATCCTCCCGAACGCTCAGGATTCCGGTGCATCGCCGACACATCGCCGTCGCAATGCCGGAACTCTGTTTTCCTACTTTCAATTTACTTTACGCTTCATTTAGTGATAATTTTTGTGTTCTTAATTTACCAAAATATACTTTGTTCTATTATGATTCTTTCGACTTTTACAAATCTTAATTTGATCAATTAAATCGTCTGTAATCGCTTACGTAAGAATCACCAAGCAGAACTCTATTTCCGCCCGATTCGCACTCGCCGGGTGCTGACGTCATCATGACGTCTGCACCCTTATTTCTCTTTTTCGTGAATTTTAAATATATTTCCTTTTTATTTCCTAGTATAAAATTCATAGAAAATCGTATTCATTGAGAAAAATTCTGAATAATTACCAAATATTATATTACATCCTTGTGATCGACTTGAAAAACTACTGTTATTTTTGGAATTTTTATTGAATTATAATTGATATATTTATTTAGAAATACTTCTAAATATCTAAAAATTTGTATTTTCTAGTTTTATAAATTTTATATTTACATGATTTAATATACAACGACTAAGTCACGTCAATGTCCCTAGTGTACCTAGGGAAATTGAGGAAGCAATTGAAAGAATTACTAAAGATGGGATACATACACCCCTCACATGCATCATTTGGTGTACTAGTTCTCTTCTAGGGTGTTGACGAGAAGGGTTAAATCTTAAGATTAGGTTAACTCCAAATGAATAGATACATATATTTATATAGGTGAGAGAAGAGAGAGATAATGGGCCTAAGAGGGCCATGTAAAGGAGGATATTTGAACACTCCTCAAGCTAGAGCATATAAGTCAAAGATACCCAAATTGGTACATATAGCATCATAAGATACTTTTGTAAGGCTTTTGGTGAAAATGTTTGTTAGTTGATTGGATGAAGGGACATGTGGTGTGGAGATAACACCTATTAGAACCTTGTCTCAAATGTGGTGACAATCAATCTTGATGTGTTTGGTTCATTTGTGAAATGTGGGATTCACGATGATAAAGATTACTACTTAATTGTCATAGTGCATAGGAATAGGTGTTTGAGGAATGACACTTAGGCTCTCCAGAAGAGAGCGAAGCCATACCATCTTACGTGTAGTTTTAGCCATAACACGATATTTGGCTTCTACACTAGAAACAAGATACCACATTTTACTTTCGAGAGCACAAAGTGATTAGGTTGCCACCGACATATGTACATTGGTCAATTGTCAACTTCCAATCTCTTTTGTCACTAGTATATTTAGCATTTGAGTAGGCTTCAACACATAGGTGACCATGATGTCTATAAATGGGTCCCTTCTCTAAAGCCTGTTTGATATATGCTAGGTGACGTGACTTAGTCGTTGTATATTAAATCACGCAAATATAAAATTTATAAAACTAGAAAATACAAATTTTCGGATATTTAGAAGTATTTCTAAATAAATATATCAATTATAATTCAATAAAAATTCCAAAAATAGCGGTAATTTTCCAGGTCAATCACAGAGATGTAATATAATATATGGTAATTATTCAGAATTTTTCTCAATGAATACGATTTTCTTAAGAATTTTATACTAGGAAAAAAAAAGGAAATATATTTAAAATTCATGAAAAAAAAAAAAAGGGTGCGGGTGTCAGGATGACATCAGCGCCCAGCGAATGCGAATAAGGCAGAAACAGAGTTTCGCCCGGCGATTCTTACGTAAGTGATTACAGACGACTTAATTAATCAAATTAAAATTTGTAAAAGCCAGAAGAATCGTAATTTAACGAAGTATAGTTTGGTAAGTTAAAATCACACAAAGTATCACTAAATGAAGTGTAAATTAAATTGAAAGCAGGAAAATAGAGTTCCGGCGTCGCAACGGCAATGCGTCGGCGATGCACCGGAATCTTGAGCATTTGGGAGGATCGTCGTGCAGTGTCCACGGCCTCGAAGGCTCTCCTTGGACAAAGACAACGTGGGCAATCTCTAGATCTTCTCGCAAAGTCTAGAGATCAATGAAGTGGGTCGTCAAATCGTCTCCGGCGGTTGTCACCCGGCGGAGCGGAAAAACAGCGACTTTGCGGCTCTCCGGCGGCTGTCACCCGACGGAGAGGAGCTGGATGGAGGTGCGGCGCATGTTAGGGAGCTTCATCCTCAGGTCTGCGCAGCAAGAGGAGGCTCTTCATCGCATCTGGTACGCTCTCAGGAGGTGGCGACTGGTCTCCCGGCAGATCGTCCTGTTCCCGACGACGGCTTGTTCGTCGATCAATCGGAGATGATTTACTCGATGGATTCGCGATCCTTTTATCACGAATCGTTCAGTAATTTTAGTAGCAATGCTCTACGAATCGCGTTGACGAGATTTTCGCCGATGATCCAGCGATTCTCGTTGCTTAATCCTTCCCTGGCGATCTGCAGGAAAGTCGTGATAATCAAATAAAAATATATGAATTTTGACTTTAGAAGGATTCGAACCCACGCCGGTCGCCCGCCTCTTCTGAGGAAGGTGTGAGGGGGGTTTGTCCCACATCGATTGTATGCCGATTTTTCGGGCGAATATATAGTAATGTTAGATTTGTGAGCAAAGTCCCTTCTTTCGCGTGTATGACCACTCCTTGCCCCATAGCTGGCTGGCCACCGATGACGTGGAAGGGGAGTGGCGTACGCATGCCCTGTCAGTCCCCAAGCCAAGCCGCTCGAGCCCCTGCTCGCAGCTTACTCCCCGACTGCGCTTCCGACCCGCTTGCAGGCACGGCTGGCCGGCGGGTCCCCCCATTTTTGCAATATTTTTATTTTTATTTCTTGTTCTTCATTTATCTCAAAAGTAAGATTGTAAAAATTGTATAAAATCACATAATTACCCAAAAATTCACATTAATCAATTGAAAACCAAAAATCATTCTTTAACACAAATATAAGTCTATTTATCATGAGTTAAGGCTAAAACTATATTATTTACTAATTATTAACTCATGATAATGAAGACTTATCACTAGGACACATGGTGCTCCCTCTCAATAGACTTGACGAGGCTCCTACTTAAGCTAGTTGAGAGCATTGATTGTATGCATAATGTTAGGATGAGTAATAGCGAGATAGATTAATTTTTCTAATAAGTACTGATAGCGATTAACATTATCCATCAGATGTAAAGTAATATCCCAAAACTTCAGATAGGCCTTCATAAGTGATGACTCTATTTTGCAGCCAAGAAGCTACATTTCCTAAAGAAGGTTGAGGGTATAGTTCCTCTAAGATAAAACTAACTTACCTGATTGATAAACAAACTCTATCCCAATAAAGTATCATGGTGTCCCCAAGTCTCTTGTGAAAAAGTGTTGTTGCAAGTAGGCTTTAGTGATAGAGATATTTTTCTCATCACTCCATGTCATAAGAATGTCATCAACATACATGTCTAGGATGACCATACCTCTAGGTGGAGTCTTCATTAGGATAGTGAGGTCAACAATACATGGAGTGAAACCAAAGATAGTAAGAAGGTCACTAAATTTCACAAACTAGGTTCAAAGACTCTACTTGAGTATATAGATAGCATGTTGAAGTAAACAAATCTAGGAAGACTCCTCTTGAGCAACATACTCTAGAGGTTGCTCCATCATCTAAGTCACCATAGAGGAAGGTGATAGATCATTTTTGAGGGTCAATAGTATTTATACTCTTGTATTTATTCTTTTAGATTATATTATGAAATAATTTAATACTATGATAAGTTCAGGAGTTAATCTTCAAGAAATTCTGGGTAGAGTTCACTTTTATTTGTTGTTTAAGATTGATAGAAATGATTAGAGATCACGAAGAAGAAGAAATGAGAAGTGAAAGGGAAGAAAAGAGACTTAGGTGTGAAATGAATTTGTCAAAGTATGGATGATGTCAAGTGATCAAAGGGATTGCATGATCAACTCTAATGCTAATCAGAATCTATTTTCTAACTAAGAACATCAGACTCATTAACATGACTTAGTCATTGTATAGTAAATCATGCAAATTTAAAATTTATAAAACTAGAATATATGAATATTAGATATTTAGAAGTATTTATGAATAAATATATCAATTATAATTTAATAAAACTTTTAAAAATAGTAGTAATTTTCCAAGTCGGTCATAGGGATGTAATATAATACCAGGTAATTATTCAGAATTTTCTTCAAAGAATGATATTTTTTATGAATTTTACACTAGGAAATGAAATTGAAATATATTTAAAATTTACAAAAAGGGAAATAAGGGTGCGGATGTCAAGATGACATCAGTGCCTGGCGAATGCGAATTGGGTGAAAATAGAGTTATACCCGACAATTCTTATGTAAATGATTACATATGATTTAATTGATCAAATTAAGATCTATAAAAGTCGGAAGAATCATAATGAAATGAAGTATATCTTGGTAAATTTAAATCACACAAATTATCACTAAACGAAGTTAAAATTAAGTTGAAAGTAAGAAAATAGAGTTCCGACATCACGGCAGTAATGCGTTGTTAATATAGTAGAACCTTGAGTGTTCTAAAGGATCGTCGTGCAGTGTCCACAACCTCAAAGGCTCTCTCATTGGACAAGGACGATATAGACAATCTTTAGATCTCATTGAGAAGTTTAGAGATCAATGAAATAGGTCATCAAATCGTCTCTAGTGGCTGTCACCCAACAGAGTAGAAAAACTACGACTTTGCGGCTCTCCAATGGCTGTCATATGATGAAGAGGAGTTGGATAGAGGTGGGGCGTGTGTTAGGGAGCTTCATCTTCAGGTTTGCACAGCAAGATGAGGCTCTTCATTACATCCGGTATGTTCTCAAGAGGTGGTGACTTTTCTCTCGATGGATCGTCCTCTTCTCGACAACGGCTTGTTCATCAATCAATCGGAGATGTTTTACTCGATGGATTCGCGATCCTTTTATCGTGAATCGTTCAATTTTAGTAATGTGAATCGCATTGACGAGATTTTTGCCAATGAGCTAGTAATTATGGTTGCTTAATCCTTTACCAATGATATGCAAGAAAGTTACAATAATCAAATAAAAAATATGAGTTTTAGCTCTAGGAGGATTCAAACCCATGTCGGTTGCCCACCCCTTTCTAGGGAAGGTGTGACGCAGGTTTAGTCCCACATCATTTGTGCACTGAAGTTTTGAGCAAATATATAGTAATATTACATTTGAAAGTAAGTCCCTTTCTCGCATATATATGACCACTCCTTTCCCCATAGTCGGCTTGTCACTAGTGATGTGGAAGGAGAGTGACACACACGTGCCCCCATCAGTCCTAGCTGCTTAAGCCCTTACTCACAACTCCTCCTCAACTGTAATTTCGACCTGCTTGCGAGCCCAACTAGCCAGCAAGTACCCCCCATTTTGCTATATTTTTATTTTTATTTCTTTTTCTTTATTTATCTTAAAAATAAGATTGTAAAAATCATATAAATTCATAGAAAATTACATAATTAGTCAAAAATTTATGCTAATCAATTGAAAATCACTTTTCACACTTTAACACAAATATAAGTCTATTTATCATGAGTTAAGGCTAAAACTATATTATTTATTAATTATTAACTCATGATAATGAAGACTTATCAGATGACAATTACCTAAAGTTCCACTAAGATAAACTAGGTTTTTCCATTGTTGATACATGATATGTATACAACATCGCCCCTCTTTCTCTCTCTAATTCTTACAACATGATTAACCCTTAAATCAATGAATGAGCCACTCCCTTCTTGCATAGATGGTGAAACTTTCTTCTCCCCTCTTTAGGTGACATCCTCTAAGTGAATATGGGCCTTATGCCCATAACTCTTCATTTGAGCCCACTTTGCTTGTTTCTCTTTATGTGATTATGAGCCTTAAACTCATAATTCTTCACCTAAGGACCAAGTGTGATCTTGGCTCCTTAATAAGCTGTAAGTTAAGACTTAACATATGAATCTCACATGGTTAGAAGACAAAGAATTACATTATGTTCTCACACGATGTACATCAAGTATCTAAAAATGTATAATTCAATGAGAAACGAATGAAATACATAAAATGTGTATGAATGTTGATGTGTGCCATAAACATGAGAATTCATTAGTAAGTTAGTGAATTTATGTCTAGAAATCATGAACTTTGATGTAATATAACTTATGAATAATATTTATTTAAGTGTTATCAGAAGCCATTAGACATGTCCAATTGGTGAAGTGACTAATCATGATGCACTGTCAAAGATAACTTGAATAGACTTCAGTCAGACCATAGGGGAGGTCTCCGTGTAATTAATGTCATAGGCTTGAGTGAGGCCACAAGCAACTAAACAAGCTTTATGATGAGTGATGGAGTCATTTGGGTTGTACTTCAATGTAAAGACCCACTTGTATGTCATAATGTTGGCATTGGTCAAACGAGAGGCAAACTTCCACATGTCCTAAGAAATTAGTGCTCCAATCTCTAAATTCATAGCTACTTTTCAAGTAGGGGCTTAAAGTGCCTCAACATGTGATTGTGCAATCAATTTAGAGGCCACAGAAAAGACAAAGACACAAAAAGTAGGGTGAAGGCAATCACAAGAGACAAAGTGGGATATAAGATGTTATGTACAAAAGTGTGTACCTTTGAACAATGCAATGGGAAGATGAAGATCATTCATAGGCAGCACAAGAAGGTTAACTAGTGAAACAATGGTCTCAGGCGACGTGGGCAAGGATGGAGTTGCACTTGGAGTTGACACATTAGTAGTGGATGTGGGTGATAGGCGTCGATGAAGAAGGGAGAGATAAAGAAGGAATAGAAGGAGGAGGATCCACGAGAATGACAAAGGGTGGAAACCTAGGGGGTGGAGACATAGATGGATGAGAAGATGAAGTTGATGGAGCAAAAAAAGAGAATTTCTCATGAAAGATAACATCAACTGAGGTCACATAGTGATAAGGATTAGGAAAATATACTCGATGAACTTTTTGAGTTTGTGAGTATTCCTCAAAGATACCTTTTAGAGTACAAGTTTGAAAAGAGATGATGAGTGATCATGAACAAAAGTGGTGCAACCAAAAACCTGAGGAAGTAAAGAAAAAAGAGAAGCATCAGGTGTGAGATGTTGGAAAGTAATAGAACCACTTAATGGAGCAGAAAGAAGGCAGTTTTGAAGATAAGTGGTAGTCAAGAGTGCATCAAACCATAAGTAATGTGAAACATGCATCTAAATGAGCAGTGTGTGACTGATGTCAAGTAATTGGCGATGTTTACATTTGACAACTCTATTCTATTGGGAGGTGTATGGATAGGTGGTCTGATAAATAATACCATAATTAATACAAAAGGTTTGAATAGCATATTGAACAAGTTCAAGTGTATTGTTCATGTGAAGAACTTTTGATGTACTAAAATATTAAGTAACAATCTTAGTGATAAATTGAGTAACAATAAAGAGAACTTGAGATTGATCACGGAAGAGATAAACCCAACTCATACAAGTGTAATCATCAATGAAAATGATGTAATATAAATGCCTAGTGATGGAGGCAACTCGAGAGGTGTTAAAGCTAGATTTTTATGTTTTAATTAGGTTTGTTTTTTTTTTTTGATGTGTTAGCTTGTAAAATAAATATATGAATATGTTTTTAATTTTAAAAGTAAGTTAAAATACATAACATCATTTTTAATTATTTATAAAAATCAAAGAATAAAATATACAAAATATTACCACCCTAGCAAGCCATCACTCAATAGTTGACCTAGAGGGGCACTACGGTCAAGTGGGTAGACCTAGACTAGGGGAGCCATGAGCTGGGGTTATGTGGCAAAGGACTCACTTCATGCATGTGGGTGTCACTCTACCATGTACTGGTGGCCAACTAGTCATGGAACAAAGAGCGTCATATGCTTGAGGGTAGACCACCTTTTTACCTTCTTCTAAGATGGTCTTAGGTATTATTTTATTTCAGGAAAATAGATCTCTACTTAGAGAGCATTACTTTGATATATATTCAATTTAATCGATGAAAACCTTCTAATATAGGACTAAACATTCTTATTTGTTTCAGGGTAGTAGTCTAGTGTGCACTAGTAGTGCTCAATAAGTCATTTCATCAGATAAGATAGATTCTACGGTGAGAGAACTACCATGATACTCAAAGCGTAAAGCAATCCATTAGTGGTTCACGAATCCAATGCTGCTCAATATGCATGTGATCATAAACCATGAATTGATGGCTAGCAAAGTGCCACAGTACTAGGGACTTAAAGTTCTTAGTAGGCATCGATTCGTGGTGGGTTAATCTGACATTGCTCAATACGTCACATGACCAAGCACATCTGATCTTACAGCTTGCGAAGTGTCATGATACTAAGAACTTAAGTTCTCGCACATATCATCGTCATGGATATAAAGATAATAATTGATTATTATCTAGTAACATAGATATTATCGATTATCTTTAAAATCCTAATAGCAGTTGTGAATATGACAATTTATTCTTCCATCTTTTCGCACAATCAACACCTACGACAATTGGTGAGCTTGTTCCTTCCTCCCCCAACTACACTCAAGACCTTTGGCGAATGTTCAACTCTTCCCTTCTCCCTCCAAACAACAGTGACATCATGGTCGACCACTCTTTCAGTGGATCCCTACGGCAAGCGGCATAGTGTTTCTAGACAATACTTTTGCGACTTCCGGCATGGTGTGGGATGTCCAAACAAAAGTAAGCCACCACACCAATGTCTCTTGGTGCCTAGGAGGTAGACTAAACTTGAGCAGTACTTTATTTTCTGCTTTTATCATTTATATTTATTTATATTTTACGACAAGTTATTTCTATTTCGTACATGTTGATAAGTCTTTATTATCATGAGTTAATAATTAGTAAATAATATAGTTTTAGTCTTAACTCATGATAAATAGACTTATATTTATGTTAAAGTGTGAAAAGTGGTTTTTAGTTGATTAACGTAAATTTTTAGGTAATTATGTGATTTTATACGAATTTATATGATTTTTATAATCTTACTTTTGAGATAAATGAAGAAAAAGAAATAAAAATAGAAATAAGACAAAATAAGGGGGACCCATCGGCCAGTCGGGACCGCAAACGAGTTGGAAGCGTAGTTAGGGAGTAGTCACGAGTAGGGGCTTGAGTGGCTTGGACCGATAGGCACACGTGTGCACCACCCTCCTTCCACATCATTGATGGCCAGTCAATTGTGGGGCAAAGAGTGGTCGTACACATGTGAGAAAGAGACTTGATCAGAAATAAAATATTGTTATATATTCACCAAAAACTTTGGTGCATAATTGATGTGGGATTAAACCCACATCACCTTCCCCAAAAAGGGGGGGCAACTAGCACGAGTTCAAATCCTTCGAGAGCCAAAACTCATATTTTTTATCTGATTATCATGACTTTCCTGTAGATCGCAAGTGAAGGATTAAGTAACTAGAATCATTAGATCATTAGCAAAAATCTCGTTGTATATTAAATCACGCAAGTATAAAATTTATAAAACTAGAAAATACGAATTTTCAGATATTTAGAAGTATTTCTAAATAAATATATCAATTATAATTCAAAAAAAATTTCAAAAATAGCGATAATTTTCCAAGTCGATCATAGAGATGTAATATAATATCTAGTAATTATTCAGAATTTTTCTCAATGAATACAATATTTTTAGGAATTTTATACTAGGAAATAAAAAGGAAATATATTTAAAATTCATGAAAAAAAGGAAATAAGGGTGCGGACGTCAGGATGATGTCAGCGCCCGTGATCGCGAATTAGGCAAAAACAGAGTTCTACCCGACGATTCGTATGTAGGTGATTACAGGAGACTTAATTAATCAAATTAAGATCTGTAAAAGTCGGAAGAATCGTAATTGAATGAAGTATAGTTTGGTAAATTAAAATTACACAAAGTATCACTAAATGAAGCATAAATTAAATTGAAAGCAGGAAAACAGAGTTCCGATGTCGCGACAGCGATGCGTCGGCGATGCATCAGAATCTTGAGCGTTCGGGAGGATCGTCGTGTAGTGTCTACGGCCTCGAAGGCTCTCCTTGGACAAAGACGACGTGGGCAATCTCTAGATCTTCTCGCAAAGTCTAGAGATCAATGAAGTGGGTCGTCAAATCGTCTCCGGTGGCTGTCACCCAGTGGAGCGAAAAAATGGCGACTTTACGGCTCTCCGATGGCTATCACCTGACGGAGAGAAGTTGGATGGAGGTGGGGCGCGTGTCAAGGAGCTTCATCCTCAGATCCGCGCAGCAAGAGGAGGCTCTTCATCGCATCTGGTATGCTCTCAGGAGGTGGTGACTAGTCTCCCGGCGGATCGTCCTCTTCCTGACGACGGCTTGTTCGTCAATCAATCGGAGATGATTTACTCGATGAATTCATGATCCTTTTATCACGAATCATTCAGCAATTTTAGTAGCAATGCTCCGCGAATCGCGTTGACAAGATTTTTGCTGATGATCCAGTGATTCTCGTTGCTTAATCCTTCACCGGCGATCTGCAGGAAAGTCGTGATAATCAAATAAAAATATATGAATTTTGACTCTGGAAGGATTCAAACCCACGCCAGTCGCCCACTTGTGAGGAAGGTGTGACACGGGTATAGTCCCACATCGATTGTGCACCGATTTTTCGGGCGAATATATAGTAATGTTAACTTTGCAAGCAAAGTTCCTTCTCTCGCGTGTATGGCTACTCCTTGCCCCATAGCCGGCTGGCCACCGGTGACGTGGAAGGGGAGTGTGCACACGTGCCCCTATCGGTCCAAGCTAAGCCACTCGAGTCCTTGCTCACAGCTACTCCCCAATTGCGCTTCCGACCCACTTGCGGACCTAGCTGGCTGACGGGTACCCCCCCATTTTGTAATATATTTTATTTTTATTTCTTTTTTTTCATTTATCTCAAAGGTAAGACTGTAAAAATCACATAATTACCCAAAAATTCACGTTAATCAATTGAAAACCAAAAATCATTCTTTAACACAAATATAAGTTTATTTATCATGAGTTAAGGCTAAAACTATATTATATACTAATTATTAACTCATGATAATGAAGACTTATCAGCCGTCATCTAAGTGCTGAAGCATTGGTAGCACTACCTCTTGTCGAAGGAGTTCATGCTCTACTTTGACCATTAGGCCCTAAAGTATTTGTAGTCGTAGTAAAGCTGAGTAATCGACATGTCCGTTGGGTTGAGTATCTTCAAGACTACACATTCGTCATTCGGCACAAGAAGGGCATTGATATTGTGATTGCTGATGCCTTGAGTTGCCGAACCCACCTTCTCAATTTGGTGAAGGTGCAGGTTACTAGATTTGAGTCCTTAAAGGACTCATATGTAGATTCCCCCAACTATGGCCTTGAGCTTGGGACGACACACAAGCACCCAGACTAACTTTTGACATATGGATATCTATTCTTTAAGAATAGATTGTGCATACCCCGCACTTCTCTCCGAGACTTCCTCACTTTGGAGTGTCATGCCAAAGGTCTTGCCGGTCACTTCAGTCGTGACAAGATGATCACGCTTGTAGGATACTAGTTCTACTAGTCGAGTTTGAAGTGCAATGTAGGGAACATCGTCAATATAGTTTTCATTATCATGAGTTAATAATTAGTAAATAATATAGTTTTAGCCTTAACTCATGATAAATAGACTTATATTTGTGTTAAAGCATGAAAAGTGGTTTTCAGTTGATTAACGTGAATTTTGGGTAATTATGTGATTTTATACGATTTTTACAGTCTTAGTTTTGAGATAAATGAAGAACAAGAAATAAAAATAAAAATATTGCAAAATGGGGTGATCCGCCGGCCAGCCGGGCCCGCAAGTGGGTCGGAAGCGCAGTCGGGGAGTAGCCGCGAGCAGGGGCTCGAGCGGCTTGCTTGGATCGATAGGGGCACGTGTGCGCCACTCCCCTTCCACGTCACCGGTGGTCAGCCGGCTGTGGGGCAAGGAGTGGTCGTACACGCGAGAGGACTTTGCCTAGAAAGCTAACTTTATTATATAATCGCCCGAATAATCCGCGCACAACCGATGTGGGACTAAATCCACCTTGTTCAGGGGCGGGCGACCGCCGCGGGTTCGAATCCTCCCAGAGTCAAAATTCATATATTTTTAACTGATTATCGCGACTTTCCTGTAGATCGCCGGTGAAGGATTAAGCAACCGGAATCGCTGGATCATCGGCGAAAATCTCGTCAACGCGATTCGCGGAGCAGTGCTACTAAAATTTCTGAACGATTCGCGATAAAAGGATCGCAATCCATCGAGTAAATCATCTCCGATTGATCGACGAACAAGCCGTCGTCGGGAAGAGGACGATCCGCCGGGAGACCAGTCGCCACCTCCTGAGAGCGTACCAGATGCGATGAAGAGCCTCCTCTTGCTGCGCGGACCTGAGGATGAAGCTCCCTAACACACGCCTCACCTCCATCCAGCCCCTCTCTGTCGGGTGACAGCCGCCGGAGAGCCGCAAAGTCGCCGTTTTTCCGCTCCGCCGGGTGACAGCCGCCGGAGACGATTTGACAACCCACTTCATTGGTCTCTAGACTTCGCGAGAAGATCTAAAGATTGCCCACGTCGTCTTTGTCCAAGGAGAGCCTTCGAGGCCGTGGACACTGCACGACGACCCTCCCGAACGCTCAGGATTCCGGTGCATCGCCGATGCGTCGCCGTCGCGACGCCGGAACTCTGTTTTCCTGCTTTATCTAGAGATTGCCCACGTCGTCTTTGTCCAAGGAGAGCCTTTGAGGCCGTGGACACTGCATGACGACCCTCCCGAACGCTCAGGATTCCGGTGCATCGCCGACGCGTCGCCGTCGCGACGCTGGAACTCTGTTTTCCTGCTTTATCTAGAGATTGCCCACGTCGTCTTTGTCCAAGGAGAGCCTTCGAGGCCGTGGACACTGCACGACGATCCTCCCGAACGCTCAGGATTCCGGTGCATCGCCGACGCGTCGCCGTCGCGACGCCGGAATTCTGTTTTCCTGCTTTCAATTTAATTTACGCTTCATTTAGTGATACTTTGTTGATTTTTATTTACCAAACTATACTTCGTTCAACTACGATTCTTCCGGCTTTTACAGATCTTAATTTGATTAATTGAGTCGTCTGTAATCGCCTACGTAAGAATCGCCGGGCGGAACTCTATTTCCGCCTGATTCGCGTTCGCCGGGCGCTGACATCATTCTGACGTCCGCACCCTTATTTCCTCTTTTTTTGTGAATTTTAAATATATTTCCTTTTTATTTCCTAGTATAAAATTCGTAAGAAAATCATACTCATTGAGAAAAATTCTGAATAATTACCAGATATTATATTACATCCCTGTGATCGATCTGGAAAATTACCACTATTTTTGGGATTTTTATTGAATTATAATTGATATATTTATTTTGAAATACTTCTAAATATTTGAAAATTCGTATTTTCTAGTTTTATAAATTTTATATTTGCGTGATTTAATATACAACGACTGAGTCACGTCAAGTATCTTCAAGACTACACATTCGTCATTCGGCACAAGAAGGGCATTGATATTGTGATTGCTGATGCCTTGAGTTGCCGAACCCACCTTCTCAATTTGGTGAAGGTGCAGGTTACCAGATTTGAGTCCTTAAAGGACTCATATGTAGATTCCCCCAACTATGGCCTTGAGCTTGGGACGACACACAAGCACCCAGACTAACTTTTGACATATGGATATCTATTCTTTAAGAATAGATTGTGCATACCCCGCACTTCTCTCCGAGACTTCCTCACTTTGGAGTGTCACGCCAAAGGTCTTGCCGGTCACTTCAGTCGTGACAAGATGATCACGCTTGTAGGATACTAGTTCTACTAGTCGAGTTTGAAGTGCAATGTAGGGAACATCGTCAATCAGTGCCATGTGTGTGCCTTTGCAAAGCAAGTTAAGAAGAATGCTGAACTTCATACGACACTTCCTATATTGATGCGCCCTTGGGACGATGTCAACATTGGCTTCGTATTGGGACTTCCCCACACCACCCATCAACATGATTCTATCATGGTCGTCATCAATTGATTTTCAAAGACGACACATTTTGTGCTTGTTTGAAGACCTTCGACGCGATCCGTATAGCTCAGCTATACTTCGAGAGATAGTGCACCTACATGGAGTGCCCAAGTCCATCATCTTAGACCACAACGTCCATTTCACCAGCCACTTCTAGAGGACCTTGTCAAGCTTGCTAGGCACTAAGCTCAAATTCTCAACAGCATATCATCCGTAAATGGACAACTAGACAAAGGTCGTCAATAGGAGCTTAGGGAACTTGCTCCGATCTTTGGTGGGGGAGAACCTCACAATGTGGGATCTGATTATCCCCCATGCTGAGTTTGCCTTAACTCCTCAGCCAACCACACCACTAGCATGAGTCCTTTTGAGATTGCCCTTAGTCTTGCACCCCACAAGCCCCTATACTTAGTGCTCGTTGACCTACATGTTAGAGTGTCTGAAGATGGTGCTGCATTTGCCCAGCATATTAGTGACTTGCATCAGCATATTCATAATAGGATTACCAGTCGCAATGCATTATACAAGTAGGCTGCCGATTTACATTGTTGACTCCAGAGCTTCAACATGGGCAACCAAGTGATGGTCAAGTTGAGATCTGAGAGGTATTCTCTTAGCACGGTGATGTGACTCAATCGTTGTATATCACACAAATTTAAAATTTATAAAACTAGAAAATATGATTTTTCAGATATTTAGAAGTATTTCTGAACTCAATTATAATTTAATAAAACTTCCAAAAAATAGCAATAATTTTCCAAGTCGATCACAAGAATATAATATAATATCTGGCAATTTTTAAAATTTTTTCTCAATGAATATGATTTTCTATGAATTTTATACTAAGAAATGAAAAGGAAATATATTTAAAATTCATAGAAAAAAGGAAATAAGGGTGTGGATGTCATGATGACATCAGCGCCCGACGAATGCGAATCAGGCAGAAATAGAGTTCCACCCAATGATTCTTACATAAGCAGTTACAAATGATTTAATTAATCAAATTAAGATTTGTAAAAGCTACAAGAATCGTAATTGAACAAAATATATTTTAGTAAATTAAAATCACAAAAATTATCACTAAATGAAGCGTAAAGTAAATTGAAAGTAGGAAAATAGAGTTTCGACATCGCGATGGCGATGCGTCGGCGATGCACTAAAATCTTGAGCATCAAGGAGGATTGTCGTGTAGTGTCCACAACCTTGAAGGCTCTCCTTGGATAAAGACGACATGGGCAATCTTTAGATCTCCTTGCGAAGTCTAGAGATTAATAAAATGGGTCGTCGAATCATCTCTGGTGGCTGTCACCTGACAGAGCGAAAAAACGACGACTTTGCAGCTCTCCAACAGCTGTCACCCAACGAAGAGGAGCTGAATGGAGGTGGGGCACATGTCAGGGAACTTCATCCTCAGGTTTGCGCAACAAGAGGAGGCTCTTCATTGCATCCGGTACACTCTCAGGAGATGGCGACTCATCTCCCGACGGACCGTCCTCTTCTCGACAATGGCTTGTTTATCAATCAATTAGATATGCTTTACTCGATAGATTCGCGATCTTTCTATGGCGAATCATTCAACAATTTTAGTAACAATACTTCACAAATCGTGTTGATGAGATTTTTGTTGATGATCTAGCGATTCTGGTTGCTTAATCCTTCACCAGCGATCTACAAGAAAGTCATGATAATCACATAAAAAAATATGAGTTTTGGCTCTAGGAGGATTCAAACCCATGCCAATTGCCCACCCCTTCTGAGGAAGGTGTGACGTGGGTTTAATCCCACGTCCGTTGTGTGCCAATTTTTTGGCCGAATATATAGTAATGTTACATTTCTAAGTTCCTTCTCTTGTGTGTATGACCACTCTTTGCCCCACAACCAACTGGCCATCGGTGACATAGAAGGAGAGTGGCTCGTACGTGTGCCCCTATCGGTCTAAGTTGCTCGAGCCCTTGCTTGCAGCTACTCCTAACTGAGCTTCTGACCTATTTGCGGGCCCGGCTAGACGGCGAGTCCCCCTCATTTTGTCTTATTTTTATTTTTTATTTCTTCTTCTTCATTTATCTCAAAAGCAAGACTGAAAAATCATATAAATTCTTGTAAAATCACATAATTACCCAAAAATTCACATTAATCAACTGAAAACTATTTCCACACTTTAACATAAATATAAGTCTATTTATCATGAGTTAAGGCTAGAACTACATTATTTACTAATTATTTACTCATGATAATGAAGACTTATCACACGGCTATGAAGCTCCATACTCATAGCATGGGCTTGTTCTAGATCCTTACTCGTGTAGGTGAGAATGCCTACATCATCAACGTCCCTCCATCATGGGGGATTAGCTCGACATTCAACGTAGCAGACTTGGCTACGTACTGAGCCCCACCTTCTGACCAGCCTCCCTACCCCAGCCCATTCTTTGAGAGTGAGTTTGCCTTTGAGTCCACTCCCCTTGTTTTACCACCTGATTGGCATGAGCAGGTCAAGGAGGTACTGCATGAGGTAATTGGCTTTTCAGGGGATAAAGTTTCATGGAGGTTTCTCATGCATTGGCAGGCTTGTACTATAGTAGACGACACATAGATTTTGGAGGAGGACCTCGCATGCTTGCAGCCAAACTTGATCAAGCCCATGCTTGTTCCACTCACCAACTCAATAGAGTCAAGTTCTTCCAACCCTAGGAGGATTGGTGGTGAATGGGACCCATCTCCACCATGCACAAGCTCGAGACAATAGAGGAGACCTTGAGTTCTGCTATACAGCTTGAGGTGCCTTTATGTTTTCCATGTCTTATGTTTTCCTTCACTTGTTTCCCTTGTTCGTGAACTGTGTGGCTTTTAGTTTTGCTCCATGTGGGGACTCCCATCCCTAGGGTCCATGTTGGGCCCATGGTGGGGATGGGAAGGCCCATTTCCTTTTTGTTTTCTTTTCTTTCCTCTCTTCTCCTTTCGGGCCATACATGTTTAGGCCCAGTTGGAGAAGAGGGTATCCTTCTTTTCCTCACCTCTCTTCTCTTTTGGGCCATTCTCATTTGGGCCCAATTGGAGAGGAGGGCCCATTTTGGACTATGTTCCTTTTTTGGGCTTTGGCATCTTGGGCCTCAAGCATGGCCCCTCCATCCTTGGCCCATTTGGGGCCCTATATTAGGGGTGCAAAGCCACCCCCAAGAGAGCTAGCCATCATTTTTAGGAGAAAGCGTGTTTTGGTTAAGAATCTCATTTAGAGAGGATAGGAGAGGAAGGGGGGGTGCCGCCAAGTCACCACCGCTGCTACTAGGCTGTCAGCAGCCTGCCATGCTGCTGTCAGATTGCTGCCACTGCTACCAGGCCATCAACAGTTCATCGTGCCGCTGCCAATGCACCAGCCACATGCGCTCGCCCACCACGTGAGCCCACCAGTTGTGTGCTCCTGCCTTGTGCCTGTCACATGGCCATTACAGCACCTCTACGTGCACATTGCGTGCCCACCCACACGCCACTGCACTTGACCCTCAAAGCTTGCCATTGTGCTTGACCAAGGGCACTCACTTGAGCACCCTGCCGCTTGGCCATGCCCCCTCTTCCAAACCCTGTTTGTGCCCATGTTGCTAAGCCTAGCTGAGCCCCCAACTAATGCCCACTAGGTGTTTGATGATTTGCCTTAGAAAGTGTTGATGTCACTTAGTCATTGTATAGCAAACACAAATTTAAAAATTATAAAACTAAAAAGTAGTTATTTTTTAATATTTAGAAGTATTTTTGAACAAATATATCAATTATAATTTAATAAAAGTTCTAAAAATAGTACAAATTTTTTAGGTTGATCATAGGGACGTAATATAATATCAGGTAATTTTTTAAAATTTTCTTTAAAAAATATATTTTTTAATAAATTTTATACTAATAAATCGAAATAAAGTATATTTAAGATTTGTAAAAAAGAAAAATAAGGGTGCAGATGTCAGGATGATGTCAGCATTAGATGAACGCAAATTAAGTGAAAACATAGTTTTGTTTGGTAATTTTTACATAAGTAATTATAGATGATTTAATTAATCAAATTAAGATCTATAAAAGTCAAAAGAATTATAATTGAATGGAGAATAGTTTGGTAAATTTAAATAACACAAACTATCACTAAATCAAGTGAAAATTAAGTTGAAAGCAAGAAAGACATAGTTCTAGCCTCGCAACAATGATCGTCATAATTCTATGTGTTTGGGAGGGTCATCGAACAATGTCTACAGTCTCAAAGGCTCTCCTTGGACATGAAGGACTGGAGTATTTATTAGAGAAGTCTACAAAATGATGGTGGAAGTTAAGCTAATTAAATAATAATAAAATAGAGTTTTGACGTCGCAATAATAATATGTCGGCGATATAGTGGAATCCTAAACGTTCAAGAAGACTGTTGTGCAGTGTCTATAGCCTCAAAGGCTCTCCTTGGACAAGGATGATGTGGGCAATCTCTAGATCTTCTTACAAAATCTAAAGATCAATGAAATGGGTTGTCAAATTATCTTTAGTGGTTGTCACCTAGTAGAACAAAAAATGGTAACTTTACGGCTCTTTGACAGCTGTCACTTGATAGAGAAGAGCTGGATAGAAGTAGGGCGCGTGTCAGAAAGTTTCATCTATAAGTCTACACAGCAAGAGAAGACTCTTCATTGCATTTGATATGCTCTCTAGAGGTGGTGACTCGTCTCACAACAGATCATCTTCTTTCTGATGATGGTTTGTTCGTCAATCAATCAAAAATGTTTTACTTGATAGATTCATGATCTTTTTATCATGAAATATTTAGTAATTTTAATAATAATATATTTTGTGAATTATGTTAATGAGATTTTCACCGATAATCAAGTGATTTTGGCGACTTAATTCTTCATCGGCAATCTATTGAAAAGTCATGATTTAATCAGATAAAAATATGAATTTTGGCTCTAATAGGATTTAAACTCACATCGATTGCCCACCTACATGAGAGAGGTTGAAATAAGTACTCTAATACCCTTATAAACTGACATCATCATGGTATATCTCTATTATAATTAAGGGGTCTTTTAAATATTAAAATAAATAAAACTATTTTGGAGAAGGTGTGATGTGAGTTTAGTCCCACATTGATTGTACGCTGAAGTTTTAGATGAATATATAGGAATATTAATTTTAGAAGTAATAAGTCTCTTTTTCACATATACAATTACTCTTTGCCCTACGGCCAACTAACCATTAGTGACGTGGATGAGGAGTGGTACACATGTGTCCTCATCAGTCCATAACTACTCAAGCCCTTACTTGCAGCTCCCCTTGACTATGCTTCTGACCTACTTGTGAGCTTGGTTGGCTGGTGGGTCCCCCCCTTGTTCTATATTTTTATTTTAATATTATTTTCTTCATTTATCTCAAAAATAAGACTATAAAAATTATCTAAATTCATATAAAATCATATAACTAACCAAAAATTCATATTAATCAACTTAAAACTACTTTTCACAATTTAACGCAAATATAAGTTTATTTATTATGAGTTAAGGTTTAAACTATATTATTTATTAATTATTAACTCATAATAATAAAAACTTATAAGTAGCCTAGCCATAGTATCTAAAAATACTTCGAATTCAATTCATATAATAATGGGATGCTAGTGTATTGATATCCATTCATGTGTAATCTTCTTCCGCATGTTTCTATAACTTTCATGTGAAATCATGTGAATAAGATGTAAGTTCATTGTTAATGATATTGATGAGAAATAACTCCAACTTTTTTTCGAAAGTTAACAGAATAAATTAAAATGTAATTTGACAATCCAAACCCAAGGATACCAGTAATTTGACTAGGAAATTGAGCAACGTGTTGTTGTCAATGCTGAACTAAAATATAGATCCACATTGATGTGAGACATATCAGTAAGATGGGCTGTGATTTAGGACTTGCTTAAAGCCTAGTCTAAAGTTGGGATCTATAATCAGTTTAGAACATACCATAATTGAGATAAAATCCTAGAAGATGACTCCAAAGCAAATCCTATGTTTCTCCTTTAGATGATGTCATGCTTGTGACATCATCCGCTGCCCTCGTGGCCTTGGATCGCCACATCAGAGTGGTATCGTGCTATCACGTGCAGGCGCCATGCTGGTGCACACAGTTGTTGTGCTAGTGCATGCAGATGTTGTGTCGCCATGTGCAGGTGTTGTGCCGCATTATGTGGGCATTGTGCTGGTGCGCACAGGTGCCATGTTGTTGTGTGTGTGGGCATCATGTCATCACATGTGGCCATCTTGCCAAAGTGAACCAATGTCATGTCGGAGAGCACTAGTGACCTGTTGGAGCACACTAGTGTCATGCTAGTGTGTATCATGGTGCTGATATCAGGGTTGGTTACTATAGGTGAACCCTAGCAACATTCTCCCCCTCTTGTGGGATCTGACATCCTTGTTAGATATTGTCTATACTGATAAGCTTAGATTAGGTTCTCAAATTACCACAAGTCTATGTCCTTCTCCCATGTAGCCACCTCCTGTGGTTGTCTTGCCCATTGAATAAGGTGAAAGGTGTTATGGTGGGCATAGGGGAAGTCTATGTCCTTCTCCCACACACCCACCTTTGTCAACCACCTAACAATCCAAGATGTGGTTGCTATGTTAGAGTAATGTCTTGGATCCCCAGTGGGGGCTGGTGTGGCCAGTTCCACTCTAGCCATCCATGTCTACATGGTAGGTGTTCAACAGAGAAACATGAAAGACCAAGTGTACCAAGAGGCATGGGGAAGGTTAAAGCTCGTAGGTGATAACTCTAGACTTAGGATGTCCTAAGTCCTAAGTGAGGTTATATAAAACTATTTATATTTTCAATATCCTAATCAATCTAATGAGCAGAGAGGGTAAGATAAGGGTCGAACCACAAGGAGAAAAACTAATGATCTTAAAAAATATTAAGTAATGAGAAGAAATAGGTTAGAAAATAGAAAAGAGAAAGATAGATGAGAGATGATCGAGAGATGAGAAATATGGGTGAAATGGGATGTAATGAAGGAAACCCTAGATTAGGGTTGGCCTAGGGGTTTGTAGAAAGAAGTTTTGAAAGTATTTTAATGAGAAAGAGTGGTCGAGATTTACAAGAAATAATGTAACTACTAAGAACCTATCTAAAACCCTAGGTTTCACCCTGAGGAAGAAGGAAAGGAAACAAATAAGCACAAATAAGAAGATTGCTCAACCTAGGCCTTTTCTTGTCGCCAAAGTTAGATGGTTTCCTCTGATAGGTTGATCTCCAGCACTTTACTCCTTGTAACTCAATCCTCAACACTCAACTTTGCCCTCAAGGCCTCTCTTGATTACTCAAGATTACATAAAAGGGAAAGAAGAATGAATCTTTAGAATAGAAGTTGTTTCACTCCATCTAACCACTATTGGGGCTCCTTCCAAAAAGGTGAAAAGAAAAGTGGGTGAAGAGAATACATATAAGCAATAAAGTTTCCCAAAATATCTTTGGCTCTTTCTCAAAATACCTCTAGCTCATCTCCTTCATTTTCATAAGCTTCTTGAAGATCATGCCCACAAAATTTGGGCTTGAAACCCCTTCTAGATTATTAGATGTCGATCCTAGAAGATAGAGAAATCTAATTGTTGATTGAGTGTCTCCTCCGCCTCTACAGGAACCTTGTCACACCGTCGTGATGAAAGGGGCTCACTTCACCCCGCTACGAGCCATCACCGAGCACACCATTAGAGTCTCTCGACTCTTGGTTCGACTGCCGCCTTTTCCTCTAGAACCCCACCATAAACTCACCGGAGCCGCCCTCCACCGCTCTGCCCAATCAGTGGCCGTTTGCCGACGAACGCTGACTTGCCGCCGACGTCAGAAGAGACCCTACAGCCGTGCTGACGAGCTAGAACCAGTCCAAGCTCTGCACAGGCCCCCCCTAGAGTTTCCTGATGCTTCACTGCCGTCGCGCCGTTTCTGATGCCACTTAGACCAGGAGAGCTCAACCCTCCCTAGTATCATTGGTCGGATCGTCTCCTCTTTGCTCTACTTCTCGGCACTACCAGAGAGGCTGATCCTTCCGGTGACAATTGGGTTTCTACCCCAACCGCTGACGCTCGGCATTCTCGCCGAAGCGCTGCTGATGCTCGGCCTTCTCGCCGAACGTCGATGCTCGGCATTCTCGCCGAAGCGCCACTAATGCTTGGCAATCCTGCCAAAGCGCCGCAGACGCTCGGCCTTCCTGCCAAAGCGCTGCCACCGCGTGCCGGCTTGCAGCCCGCACGCCCACCCGGCGCCACTGCCTGCGTGCCCTAGGGCATGCCACGCGACTTGCCATGCGCACCCGCTAGCATGCCCTTTTGGCCCACCAGTGGGCCCACACTTGCTAGCATGCCCTTTGGCCCACCTACAGGCCCACGCCCATGCTGCTTGTGCCACACCCTAAGATGACGACTTCCGTGACTCTCAACCAGCATCGCTCTTCACCGGACGTCCCTGCCTTTGTCGGATTTTTGCTCCGTCACGACCCACCGGGCTACGCAGCCCTGAAGGTTAGCTTCGTACGCCTTCTTACTTAAGTTTAATTATCTTTCGAAGGGTTTTCTCGGCTCGTCTCTACCGCCTTCAAGAGCATGTAGATAGGATAGGATAAGTTATCGGATCGTGACTTTTGACGTTGCACCAGACTCATCATAGTTCATAAGTTGCAGCCCTAGGCTACTTCATGACGACAGTTCTACTGTCTGTCTAGATGTGGATTGAGAGGGCCTCTTACTCACCATCGTCGAGTGTTTCCCTGAGTTGTCCTGAGATGATCACGCATATTGGTATGCCTGCCTATGCTTAGGTTACGTGGTCAAACCTAGAGTCTAGGGTCCAAACCTTCTTATTAGATCGGTTCGACTATCCCATCTTGGGACTTGAGTTTCATTGATCAAGTACAGAGAGTTCTCGCCCCGTCCTACATCACTTATGGTGACAAGACATCTTTAATCATCATTTTTAGTGAGAAGATGTGCTTAACCACTACTTTTGGTGACAAGACGTGTTTAACTATCACTTTTGGTGGGAAGACATACTTAACCACCACTTTTAGTGACAGGACATGCTTAACTACTACTTTTGATGGGAAGACGTGCTTAACCGTCATTTACAATGACAAGATGTCCTTGACCACAGAAATAAGAGGTACAATCACTGATAGAAAGTCCATGTCTTCTTGCCTTATACTCTCGTGCAATACCTCGTCTTCTTGCATTCTACGTAATTATGGCTTGAATAAAATATTCATGACTTAAATAATCATTGTGCTGCCACATCACATACCATGACATGTTAAATATATATAAAAATCTAGTGGTTGACATGTGTCATTAACTATGAGAAATTGTGGAAAAGCCCCTAAAATGTGTGAAATAAAATATATGTTTTTCCCTAAATTACTTAAATTTCCTCATGACTTAAATTTATCAAAATAAATTCAAAATAAAGTCGTAAAAAATCCAAGAATATTTCTAAAATAGGAAAAAAATTTAGAATCATTATAAAGTTATTATTTGGCTATTTTATAAAGGATAACATGCAAAAATAAGACATTTGATCTTAAATCTATTCACTTGAAGGTAATTAATGAGTAGTTTTAGCATATTATCAATAGGGGCTAGTCGCCCCACCAAAGTCACAACCTAGAAGGGTCCATCAAACCATAATATCAAATGCCTCTAGGTACCTTTGGAGGCTCTTGTATGCCAATGCCAATGCCTCTAGGTGGCTTTAACCTCTCACCGATAATGATTAATATTAATCTTCATCCATTGGGTGGCTTTAACCAATGCCTCTATGGCCTCTTCAATGAGGATGCTATAACTCTTGGCAAAGTGGTAGGCCACTGGCAAGTATCATGGACCCTACTACTTTACCAGATCCGAGGGATCAATGGTTGCCTACTAGTGTTAAGCTTAAACAATGAGTGTCCTATGGATGCACATTGCTGAAGCTTATGGGCAAATTGAGTAATGATAAGTCTTCATTTTCATGAGTTAATAATTAGTAAATAGTATAGTTTTAGCCTTAACTCATGATAAATAGACTTATATCTGTGTTAAAGTGTGAAAAGTGGTTTTTAGTTGATTAATGTGAATTTTTGGGTAATTATGTGATTTTACATAAATTTATATGATTTTTATAGTCTTAATTTTGTGATAAATGAAGAAAAAGAAATAAAAAATAAAAAAAAGATAAAATGAAGGGGACCTGTCGGCCAGCTAGGCCCTGCAAGTAGGTCGGAAGCTCAGTCAAGAAGTAGCCGCGAGCAAGGGCTTGAGCAGCTAAGACTGATAGGGGCACGTGTGTGCCACTCCCCTTCCACGTCACTAGTGGCCAGCCGGCTGTGGGGCAAGGAGTGGTCGTACACGCAAGAGAAGAGACTTTGCTTAGAAATCTAACATTACTATATATTCACCCAAAAAACAGCGCACAACTGATCTAGGACTAAACCCGCGTCACACCTTCCTTAGAAGAGGTGGGCGACCGACGTGGGTTCGAGTCCTTCTAGAGTCAAAAGTCATATATTTTTATCTAATTATCATGACTTTCCTACGGATCACCGGCGAAGGATTAAGCAATGAGAATCACTAGATCATCGGTGAAAATCTCATCAACATGATTTACAGAGCATTGCTACTAAAACTACTGAACGATTCGTGATAAAAGGATTGTGAATCCATCGAGTAAATCATCTCGATTGATCAATGAATAAGCCGTCATCGGGAAGAGGACGATCTGCTGGGAGATGAGTTGCCACCTCCTGAGAGTGTACCGGATGCAATGAAGAGCCTCCTCTTGCTGCACGGACCTAAAGATGAAGCTCCCTGACATGTGCCCCACCTCCATCCAGCTCCTCTCCGTCGGGTGACAATCGCCGGAGAGCCGCAAAGTCACTATTTTTTCACTATGCCGGGTGACAATTGCCAAAGATGATTCGACAATCCATTTCATCGATCTCTAGACTTTGCAAGGAGATCTGGAGATTACCCACGTCGTCTTTGTCTAAAGAGAGCCTTTGAGGCTGTGGACACTACACGACGATCCTCCCAAATGCTCAAGATTCCAGTGCATCGTCGACGCATCATCGTCGTGATGCTAGAACTCTGTTTTCCTACTTTCAACTTACTTTACGCTTCATTTAGTGATAATTTTTATATTTTTAATTTACCAAAATATATTTTGTTCAATTACGATTCTTTCGACTTTTATAAATCTTAATTTGATTAATTAAATTATCTATAATAACTTACGTAAGAATTGTCGAGTGGAACTCTATTTCCGCTCGATTTACGTTTGCTGGGTGCTGACATCATCTTGATGTCTGCACCCTTATTTTCTTTTTTTGTGAATTTTAAATATATTTTCTTTTCATTTTTGAGTATAAAATTTATAGAAAATTATATTCATTGAGAAAAATTCTAAATAATTACCTGATATTATATTACATTTCTATGATCAACTTGGAAAATTACTGCTATTTTTGGAAGTTTTATTGAATTATAATTGATATATTTGTTCAGAAATACTTCTAAATATCTGAAAAATCATATTTCCTAGTTTTATAAATTTAAGATTTGTGTGATTTAATATACAACAACTGAGTCACATTAGGTAATATCTAAGAAATTGACCTGATTGTCTAAGGTAGTTCTCCAACATCTCATTCACTCTCTCCATCTGCCCATCTATTTGTGGATGAAAGGCGGTGGAAAAGTTAAGTTTAGTGCCAAGGAGGGTGAAGAGGGCTGAGCAGAATCAACCCGTGAAGCGAAGGTCACGATCTGAAACTATATCCTGAGGAATACACCACAACTTGATGATATGTGTTAAGAACAATCCTGCCACTTCTTTTGCCTTACACTTAGACCATGTTGGTATCATGCTCATCTACTCATGGTAGGCATGTGATGAAGTCCATAGATAAGGATTTCCATGGTCCTTTTGGTCTGGGTAGCGGTTCCAATGTCCCCACAGCATCTTGTTGCTCCACCTTATCTTGTTGACAAATCAAGAAAGAGCGAATATACATTTCTATGTCTCACTCCATGTTGGGTCAAAAGTTACTAGCCAATAGCGATAGTGTTCACCGCTGTCTAGGGCATCTTGCATGCGGTGCATCATGTGTCACTTACAATAGATGACATCAGAGTTGTCCTCCCTATGGGACATAAGGTTGTAAGCTTTCTACATATAAGATATCATCTTCCATCCAAAAGCATTGAGTTTTCCTTTTTTCTGTTTGTCAGATGAGGTGTTTGGCCATTAGATCCATGTTTTATGTAATACGTATTTTGTCAAGCAAGTCTCCTATGCTGACTAAGAAGGCAGCCACTTCATCTATGGTTCCCCACCAGCTCAAAACATCTGCGACCACATTAGTGTGTCCAAGCTTGTCTCTGAGGAGGAAGTCATACTCCAAGAAATCTTGCCGCCATGCTTACTTATGAGATAACTTCTTCTAGGAGTTGAAACAGCTAGTGTCCACATTGTCAGTATCAATGGTGAAATGATTACTAAGAAGATAGTGTCTCCATACCTACAGGCAGTGATGACTACCATCATCTCTTTCTTGTGTATCAAGTACAGTTGCTCTATGTTGCTCAACTTTTGACCTTCAAATACAACAAGGTGTCCTTCCTGCATCAACACACCATCAATCAGCACCTTTGACACATTAATGTGGACCTCAAAAGGTTTGTGAAAGTCTATGAGTTGCAAGTATTGACTCCTTTGTGACTACTACTCAAAGTTTATCAAAGGCTTGTTGATTGCTCTTAGACCATACCCATTTCTGGTCCTTCTTGAGGAGCTCTGTCAAAGGTGATGCTATCTGTGAGAAGCTCTAGATGAATTTGCGATAGTAGTTGGCGAGCTCTAAGAATGACCTTAGCTTGGTCACCCCCTTGGGTGTTGGCCATTCTTCAATTGCCATCACTTTCTTCCAGACCATCTATACTCTCCTTTTGCCAACTAGGTGACCAAGGAATTCCACATCTTCGATGGTGAAAACACACTTGACAGGGTTCAAATATAGTTGGTGATGCTTTAAAGTCTTTAGTACTTGTCATAAATGTGATAGGTGCTTCTGAATATTTCGACTATATACCAAGATGTCATCCAAATATACCACAAAAAAATTGTTCAAAAAAGGTCAAAATATGTGATTCATTAAGACCCAAAATGTTGATGGGGCATTTGTCAACCCGAAAGGCATCACAGTAAATTTATATGACCCATAGCGTGTGACACATGATGTTTTCTACTCATCTCCCCCCTTCATATGGACTTGGTGGTATTGACTCTTCAATTTTAACTTCAAGAAGATCTTTGGCTCTCTTATATGATTGAACAAGTCTTCTACGTTCAGTATCAAGTAATTGTTCTTCACTATGATCTTGTTCAAAGCCTTGTAATTCACACAATGTCTCAACATTCCATCCTTCTTCCACTATTCAAACATCCTACTTTACATGGCCCACTTAGGCCTATTATCTTGCTCTCTTCTTCACCTATATAAACATATGTATCTCTTCATTTAGAGTAAATATAATCTTACTATTTAATCTTTCACATCAACATGACATCAAAGCCCTAAGATTATGATAATTTGAGCAATCATCATACTAAAGGGGCGAGAAGATTATTATTTAAAGCCTAAGCAATAGAGGAGTATGACAAGTACATATTTAATACTCTACTTATATATTTTCACATGATGATTTATGAATTGCATCATTTTCTTATTTTCTACTAGGATGAGAGCATCAAGATAAATGAGAGGAGAAATATATGATTAATAATTGTTGGAGGGAAGAAGATTAATAGATAATCATGATGCATGAGCATGAGCATACATTCCTAGTTTCATCACAGACTATTGAAAAATTAGTGAAAATAAAAAGGTAAAATTGTAAAACTGACTTATTATGTTTACAAATTGAGAGGGGCATAAGGGGCATGCCTATAATAGGACATACGATTCCAAAAGAAGACCAACCACTGCCTAGGACCTTCATTCACGATCAACCCTCTCATTCCTCTCCTTCTTCCTTTGGTGTGTCCCTCTCTTATTGTGTGGATGGCCTGCTCCTCCTCTCTCCATTGGTGCCACCCGCAGCACACCATAGGTGAGCCGGCTCATCCCTTCCCCCCCTTCTGGTGGTGACAGCAGCAGCAATGATTGTGGGTTTCCTCCCTTAGTGCAGCAAGAAGAGGATCAACCAAAAACGCCCCTACATGAGGCTGCCGTTCTCTTCCCACATCTATCAGAACAAGAGGGAGAAATCATTTTCGTTTTGTTCATTTGATTTTTATGTAATCAAACCTCTTTTATCCTAGTTAATTCAATCTAAATTTCATGAAACTCTCTTCCCCTTTGCCTCATTGATTTTGAATAGCCAAAGTCATTGAAGGAAGCAGGGAATCATCCCAGCCAGCCTTCCATAATTTATTTACAAGGTGGCTGGTTGAACCTTGAGAGAAATCTTCTTTTCAATGTGCATTGAATTTTTCTATTTGTGGTTGCTGAATTTCAGAGAGTAAACAAGTCAGAATGTGGTCATTAAATAATTTACATCAACTAATTCAAAACCCTCCTTGTGTTCCACCTGGTTCTCCACTAATTCATCAAGAGATTATTCCTAAAAAAATCAGTTTATAAATTTAAAATTGACGATCTTAATAACAGCAACTTAAGAGTGATCAGGTTCTTTTCAACCACTACCATTGTTATCGTGCAGCTGTTGCTGCACCTACTGTCACCATCATGCCACTGTCTATGTCATGTGTACACAGTGCCAAAAATATGATGCGCACAATTCAATAGGTTGATCGAACTTAGCTTGATCTCAAATGAGTGACCATGATTCTTGGACAAATGTGTACTCTCTCTCTCTCTCTCTCTCTCTCTTTCTCTCCATTGATCGATCTCCCTCTCTCTCTCCATCTCATGTGAGATTTCTCTCTTCTCTCTCTCTTTTCCTCCCTTTCTCCATCCCTTTCCTTTATTCTTCACACCTCACCCTTCTATTTTATTATTTTTGTTAAATATTAATAAAATATTTAAAATCACTATAAATATAAACTAAATTATTTTTTTATGATGGAGTAATCAATCTCCTTATGTTTGACCTGAGACTTACTTCTATACTAATATTTTATTAAGTTTTAATTATAAGTATTATTAGATAATGAGCATTTAAACACAATGACAAGTGCACATCACTACTGTCGCATCTTCTACATGCTCTCCTCTCTCTCTTTACATGCCATCCTCTATCGCACGCCGCCATCTACTATGCACTACCATCAACTGTGCTGCCAAAACCTGCTACTACATCGTGTGCAACCAGCACACTGATGCCTGCCCTACTACCACGGCCCCCTACTCTCGTGGCCCCCTGCCATCATGGCTCCCTATAGCCGCAGCCCCCCCTACCACCACAGCCCCCTACCATCATGAGCCCCTTTCCATCATAGTCCCTCCTACCTCTGCACCCCTCTACTGTCAGGGCCCATGCCGTCTCACCCCTTATCATTACAGCCCTTGCCATCACGTCATCTGTCACTACAGCCCCTCTCGCCATGGCCTTTGCCATCACAACATCTACCGCCACGGCCCCTCCCACTCTTGTAGTATCTACCGCCATAGTATCTTACAATATCTTGGCGTATCTCGTAGTGCTGCCACAATCTCTCGTGGTATATCACAATATCTTTTCATATCTCTTAACATCTCATAGTATATCACGGTATTATCTCTTGCTGTATTGGCTACTGCCACACTATCTTCTTGCCACATGCCATCTCTTGTTCTGTGTCATCCCTTGTTGCATGTTTGGTGTGTACTTGTCATTGCATTTAAATGCATATTATCTAATAATATTTATAACTAAGACTTAATAAAATATTAGTATAGAAGTAAGTCTTAGGTCAAACACATAGAGATTGATTAATCTGTCGTGAAAACTAATTTAATTTATACATAAAGTGATTTTAATATTTTATTAATATTGAATAGAAATAATAGAATAGAAGGGTGAGGTGAGAAGAATAAAAGAAGGGAAGTGGAGAAAACGAAGGATGAAAAGAGAGAAAGAAGATAGAACTCTCACGGTAGAGAGAAAGGATGAGATTACTCACAAAAGGAAGAGAAAAGAGGAGAGAAAACTCTCATGAGAGAGAGAAGGGATGAGATCTCTCACAAAAGGAAGAGAAAGATAGAGGAGGAGAGAAATCTCACGTGAGAGGGAAGGGATGGGATCATGACTTCTACATTTTTAAAACCTTGAGATGTAGATGATTCATGGCTATTAGAAGGTTGATTTCATGGGTTCATGATTGGTTGACTAGGAAGATGACCTGTTTCACATTTTGAGTGGGTCAAGACTAGTTTACCTATCTCTTTTTCTAACCTAAGGGTTGTTTGCTGATTTTCTTGTCTAATTTGGTCAATCATCTTCATCATAGATGTATTTGTTTCCTAAAATTGCTGCATCATTTGTCCCATAAATTGTTGCATCAAATTTGAATCTATATTAGATTGATTTTGATGAGTACCTTGCTAGAAATTATGAGTATTTTGCTGAAAAGAGGGCTTAGCATTATATTGTGGTTGATGAGGAGGTTTAAATGTATAATTAGGTCTAAGAAATGACTGAGAATTCATAGCATGATTTTGAAAATTTGAAAATTTGTTTTGATTTTTTCAAGGAAGATTTGACTGATTCCTATGATTATGAATGCATGTGCATGCAATTAAGACATTGAGACTCATAATGATCAGTCTTACCACATCATGAACATCTAGAATATGAATGTTGTGCAGGCTGTGTAGGTTCTTTTTTATGCAGCAAATGATCATATAAAATATTCAACTTTTGATGAACCTCACTAACTTCATTTCTAGTATCTAATACATCATTTCTAACCTCAAACATTTCTCTTTTATTTTCACTATTGTTGCAATCATATACAGCAAAGATTCACATTCAGCTGAATTCTCACTCAAATTTTCATATAATTTATAAATTTCGTCCTTATCCTTAGTCATGAATGTGCCTCCACATGTTGCATCTATAGTGTTCTTATGCTATTCAAATACACCATCATAAAATACATGATTTAATTGTCACTTGGTAATTCCATGATCTGGACATTTCCTTTGAAGCTCCTTGAATCTTTCTCAAGATTCATGGAATGTTTCTCTTGATTTTTAAGTAAATTAGAAAATGACTTTCCATATGGCATGAGTCTTGCCAATGGGATAGAATTTTCTCAAAAATGCTTGCTCTACTTTTAACCATGTGGTGATCTCATGTAGTAATGATGTGAGCCAATCTCTAGCTTTATCATGCAATAAATATGAGAAGAGATGTAACTTAAGTGCATCTTGAGGAATATTAGGAATATGAATAAGCTCACATGAAGCTAAATATCAAAGAATATGTTGATGTAGTTCCTCATTAGCTGATCCACAAAATTCAAGAAGTATTCGTAAAGTACTATGACGAATATCAGAATAGACATTTGACAAAATAGGAGGTCTAACTTACAAAGTAGGTCTATATAAATCAGGTGTATAATAATCATGCATAGGTTTATAAGGTTGAGTATTTTCAACATTCTCACTTTCTTGGGCTAGATCATCCATCTTAGGTGATTGTACTTCTATAGAAGATGAATTTTTTTTTCTATTGCTAGAGTCTCTAATATGGGTGGTAAATTTCATTTTTTTTGTGTCATCAAATTCTTAGATTGGTTGGTAGCTGGATTTTTTAAGATTGGTTGCAAGTTGAGTTTATAATTCATAAATCAGTTTTTCAGAATTTAAATCTAGCAATAATGATGACATAAAGATATGATTCTAATAAATATGTCAAAGAGGAGTATAGAATCAATGAAAAATTAAGATACTCAAGTAAATAAATAGAAACTAAAGATTTAAAATTCTAACTTATGAAAGAAATGTAAATAGAAATCAAATGAGCCTAATAAACTTTTTTTTAATTTTTTGAAATACTATTTAGATGAAAATAATAAAATAATAAAATAATAAAATAAGAAAAACTATAATATATATTCAAAATCACTAAAATATGAAAAAATAAATCAACTAACACCGATTAAAAACAAATCTCTCTGGCAATGGCACCAAAAAGATGGTGTGCACTTGTTGTTGCATTTAAGTGCACAAGTATCTAATAATATTTATAACTAAGACTTAATAAAATATTAGTATAAAAGTAAGTCTTAGGTCTAACATAGAGAGACTGATTAATCCGAAGTGAAAACTAATTTAATTTATATAAAAAATAAATTTAATATTTTATTAATATTTAACAAAAATAATAAAATAGAAGGATGAGGTGAGAAGAATAAAGGAAGGGAAGTGGAGAAAAGAAAGGAGGAAAAGAGAGAAAGAAGATAGAACTCTCACGAGAGAGAGAAGAGATGAGATCTCTCTTGAAATGGAGGGAAAGATAGGGGAGAAGAGAAAGCCCTCACAAGAGAGAGAAAGGATGAGATCTCTTGTGAAAGGAAGAGAAAGAGAGAGGAGGAGAGAAATCTCACGTGAGATAGAGAGAGAAAAGTCTCACAAGAGAGAGAGAGAGAGAGAGAGAGAGAAGGAGAGAGAAAGAGATCAATTGAGAGAGATAAAGAGAAGGAGGGAGGGAGAGAAAGGGAGAGATCTCACAAGAGATGGAGAGAGAAGAGAGGTCTCACGAGAGAGGGAGAGAGAGAAATAAGACAAAAATGAAGAAAGAGAGAAATACGGTCAACCTATTTTCTCAGACAAATGTATGCTCAAAGATTAACACACATGACATGAGGTCAGCCATGAATGTCTCCAACTTGTTTTAATCGTTGAATACTCATTAATCAGTCTTTAATCTTGGTGAATTTACATTCGAATATAGAAAAAATACTCATTATTTGTGAAACACCAAGAACATGAATATGTTGACATTCGACTACAAAAATCAATAGAAAATAAGTTAGAAACAATCTTAGCTTAATCTTAGACGAGTTTCAAAAGATTAAAAAGAAGAACGAAGATCATTCATCAAGTTTTGAATTGGTTCTACTCATTTCAATTGAAACGTGCATGAAATAGAAAGAACATGGTGTAAAATATAAATAAATGACAAAAATAAGTAAGTAAATACTAAAAATAGAAAATAGATCATTGCCCAAATTTAGTCTACCTCTTGAGCAACTAGAGACATCCGTGTGATAACTTGGTTTTGTCTAGATGTGCCACACCATGCCAGAAGTCACAGAAGTATTCGGAAGCGTTGTGTTACTTGTCGAAGAGATCCACTAAAAGAGGGGTTGACCATACTATCACCATCATATAGGAGGAGAAGGGAAGAGCTGACCACTTGCTGAAGGCCTTGAGTGTAGTCAAGGGAGGAAGGAAGAAGCTTACCAATCGTTAGAGATGTCGATCATGCAAAAGAAGCAAAGAATAGTATCGTGGCACTTCGTGAGCCACTAGATCAAATGAGCTTGGTCACGTGGTGCTGAGTGACGTAGGATCAACCTGTCGTGAACCACTTCTGATCCGAAATTTAAGTTCCAACACCATGGCACTTGCATAGTTGTTAGATCAGCCTTTAGGGACACGTGCATGCTGAGTGGCATTGGATTCATGAACTACTGATTGATTGCTTTATGCATTTAGTATCGTGGTGGTTTGCCAGCTATAGGTTCAAACTAATCATATCATGTGGCTCTTTGTGTACTATTGGATCACACCATACTCCAGATGGTTGCGCTGAAATAGATGAAACATTTAGTCCCACATCAAAAATATTTCAAAACATATGCCTAATATAAACTAAAGCTACGGCCTCTTAGTAGAGATCCCTTCTCTCAAAATAAAATAATGTCCAAGACCATCTTGGGAGAAGGCAATAAGGTGGTCCACCCTCGCGTGCACACGTGTGTATGGGTGCTCCTTGTCCCACGATTGGTTGACCACTGAGATGTGGAAGGGGAGCGACGTAGACATGCACAAAGCAAGGCCTTCACCACTCGAGCCTAGCTCATGGCTCCCCCAGTCTCGGTCTACCTACTTGATAAGTCTTCATTATCATGAGTTAATAATTAGTAAATAATATAGTTTTAGCCTTAACTCATAATAAATAGACTTATATTTGTGTTAAAGAATGATTTTTAGTTTTCAATTGATTAATGTGAATTTTTGGGTAATTATGTGATTTTATACGATTTTTATAGTCTTACCTTTGAGATAAATGAAGAACAAGAAATAAAAATAAAAAATATTACAAAATGGGGGGGACTCGCCATCCAACCAGGCCCGCGAGCTGATCGGAAGTGTAGTCGAGGAGTAGCCGCGAGTAGGGGCTCGAGCAGCTTAGCTTGGACCGATAGAGGCATGTGTGCGCCACTCCCCTTCCACATCACTAGTGGCCAGCCGGCTGTGGGGCAAGGAGTGGTCGTACACGCGAGAGAAGGGACTTTGCTTACAAAGTTAACATTACTATATATTCATTCGAAAAATCAGCGCACAACCAATGTGGGACTAAACCCGCTTCACACCTTCTTCATAGGCAGGCAACCAGTGCAGGTTCAAATCCTTCTAGAGTCAAAATTCATATATTTTTATTTGATTATCGCAACTTTCTTGCAGATCGCCGGTGAAGGATTAAGCAACGAGAATCGCTGGATCATCAGCAAAAATCTCATCAACACGATTCGCGGAGCATTGCTACTAAAATTGCTGAACGATTCGCTATAAAAGGATCACAAATTCATCGAGTAAATCATCTCTGATTGATCGATGAACAAGCCATTGTCGGGAAGAGGACAATCTGCCAAGAGACCAGTCGTCACCTCTTGAGAGCGTACGAGATGCGATGAAAAGCCTCCTCTTGCTGCGTAGACCTGAGGATGAAGCTCCTTGACACACGCCCCACCTCCATCCAGCTCCTCTCCGTCGGGTGACAGCCACTAGAGAGCCGTAAAGTTGCCATTTTCCGCTCCGCCGGGTGACAGCTGCCAGAGACAGTTCGACGACCAACTTCATTGATCTCTAGACTTCGCGAGAAGATCTAGAGATTGCCCACGTCGTCTTTGTCCAAGGAGAGCCTTCGAGGCCGTGGACACTACACGACGACCCTTTCGAATGCTCAGGATTCTGGTGCATCGCCGACGCATCGCCGTCGCAATGCCAGAACTCTGTTTTCCTGCTTTCAATTTAATTTACACTTCATTTAGTGAAACTTTGTGTGATTTTAATTTACAAAACTATGCTTCATTCAATTACGATTCTTCCGGCTTTTACAGATCTTAATTTGATTAATTAAGTCATTTGTAATCGCTTATGTAAGAATTGCGGGACGAAACTCTGTTTCCACTTGATTCGCGTTCGTCGGGCGCTGATGTCATCTTGACATCTGCACCCTTATTTCTTTTTTTTTGTGAATTTTAAATATATTTTCTTTTTATTTCCTAGTATAAAATTTGTAAGAAAATCGTATTCATTGAGAAAAATTCTGAATAATTACTAGATATTATATTACATCCCTATGATCGACTTGGAAAATTACCACTATTTTTAAAATTTTTATTGAATTATAATTGATATATTTATTTAGAAATACTTCTAAATATCCAAAAATTCGTATTTTCTAATTTTATAAATTTATATTTATGTGATTTAATATACAACGACTGAGTCACGTCACTACTCAACTACTGTCCCCCCCCCCTTTGGGTCAATTGCTGAGTGTTGGCTTGCTAGCGAGTGGAAGAATTTTATTATTTTTATTTTAAGATTCAAAAATTACGTAAAGTATTCTAATTTTGGACTTTTAAAATTATTAACATATTCCATATTTATTCTTCAAGTTAAAAAAATAAAATCAAATAATAAAACTAATTAAAACACATAAATCTAGCTTTAACAATGTTCTTGTGCCTACATGGATACGTTGTTTTCTATCATTATTATGGTCAAAGATAGTGCATGTTCTCTACTTTAGGGACCTCGGCCCACAACCGTGCCTCCATCATTAACACTCCTTCCTCAGTGGCACTTCATCATGGCACAATTGACTTAGCCGACATGTCATTTCACCAATCTTAATTATGTGTCATGGGCATCAGGTTTTGAACACTTTCTTATATCCCATAATCTACTTCATCATCTAACTCATGAGCCACCACTCATCGTTCACCCAACCTATACTTCTTGGTCTCAAATTGATTCTACTATAGTGATAAGTCTTCATTATCATGAGTTAATAATTAGTAAATAATATAGTTTTAGCCTTAACTCATGATAAATAGACTTATATTTATGTTAAAGTGTGAAAAGTGGGTTTCAATTGATTAATGTGAATTTTTGGGTAATTATGTAATTTTACATAAATTTATATGATTTTTATAGTCTTACTTTTGAGATAAATGAAGACAAATAAATAAAAATAAAAATAAAAATAAGACAAAATTAGGGGGACTTGTCGGCCAGCTGGGCCCCACAAGCGGGTTGGAAGCTCAGTCAGGGAGTAGCCGCAAGCAAGGGCTTGAGTAGTTAGGACCAATAGGGGCACATGTGCGCCACTCTCCTTCCACGTCACTAGTGCCCAGCCGGCTGTGGGGCAAGGAGTGGTCGTACATGCGAGACAAGAGACTTGCTTAGAAATGTAACATTAGTCTATATTCACTCGAAAAATTGGTGCACAACTGATGTGGAACTAAACCCGTGTCACACATTCCTCAAAAAGGGCGGACAATTGGCACAAGTTTGAATCCTCCTAGAGCCAAAACTCATATTTTTTTATCTGATTATCACCACTTTCCTATAGATTACCAATGAAGGATTAAGCAACTAGAATCGCTAGATCATTGGCAAAAGTCTCATCAACACAATTCATAGAGCATTATTACTAAAATTGTTGAACGATTTGTGATAAAAGGATTGCAAATCCATCGAGTAAAGCATCTCCAATTGATTGACGAACAAGCCGTCATCAGGAAAAGGACGATCTGCCAAGAGATGAGTCGCCATCTCTTGAGAGCATACCAGATGTGATGAAGAGCCTCCTCTTGCTGCGCGGACCTAAGGATGAAGTTCCTTGGCATGCGCCCCACCTTTATTCAGTTCTTCTCCATCGGGTGACAGCCATCGGAGAGCCGTAAAGTTGTTGTTTTTCCTCTCTGCCAAGTGACAGCCGCCGAAGATGATTCAATGACTCATTTCATTAATCTCTAGACTTCGCAAGGAGATCTAGAGATTGCTGACATCGTCTTTGTCCAAGGAGAGCCTTTGAGGCTGTGGACACTACACGACGATCCTCCCGAATGCTCAAGATTCCGATGCATTGCTGACGCATCACCGTCACGATGCTAGAACTCTATTTTCCTGCTTTCAACTTACTTTATGCTTCATTTAGTGATATTTTTTATATTTTTAATTTATCGAAATATACTTTGTTTAATTACTATTCTTCTGGCTTTTACAAATCTTAATTTGATTAATTAAATCATCTGTAATTGTGTACGTAAGAATCACTATGTAGAACTCTATTTCACCCCATTCGCATTCATTGGGTGCTAACGTCATCTTGACGTCCGCACCCTTATTTACTTTCTTAATGAATTTTAAATATATTTTATTTTCATTTCCTAGTATAAAATTCATAGAAAATCATATTCATTGAGAAAAATTCTAAATAATTACCATATATTATATTACATCTATGTGATTGACTTAGAAAATTATTGCTATTTTTTGGAAGTTTTATTAAATTATAATTGATCTATTTGTTCAAAAATACTTCTAAATATCTAAAAATATATATTTTCTAATTTTATAAATTTTAAATTTACGTGATTTACTATACAACAACTGAGTCACATTATGTAGTCACCTAAATATTTTGAAGCATTGAGTAGACTATCACGAGCCCCTAGCTCATATCAAGCCCACTAGGTAACTTTGGCTCATAGTAGAGACTATGTATGCCAACAAGATAAATATCAATCGTACTACATAATTATTCGAGTCTCTTCTCACTACAAGTAAGGTGATCTCTCACTCCATGCACACTTTGGATGACTTCAAATGATCATTCAGGAGTTATCTATTTACTAGCTTTTAACCACCAACCTTTGGACCCTTAAGTAGTATTGTTAAGAGTTATATGTTGGTGTATATCTCAGTGGTCTACATCCAACATTGCCTCACATATTTATGGCCAGATTCTCTTGAGTGATCATGTGCCAAACCTTCCATCAATTTTTTCTGCAGCATTTTGTGTGAGCACAAGCACTCATACCCCTCAATCGAGCACCACTTAGTCAATTGTCACATCAACTTCATCGACTATGGTTGCATCTGCTCCCCATGGTCATGATAGTGATCATAACTCAAAGCTTGACAGTGGTTGTCCTCCCAAAGACAAAGGTTGCAATACTTTTCCACTATACCCTTATTGTGGTAAATCGAGTCACCCATCAAGCATGTGCTAGAAGAAGTTCAGCAAGCTTGAGTAGGCTTAGGCTATTATTTTTAGCACTCATTTGGATTCTCGTACATCGGCCTCATCCACAGTTCACACCACAACATTTTTTCCTACTATTTAGATGACTTTCACATCAATAGAGTATGAAGCTTGAAAGTGGTCTACAATTGCTCTTTTTTCTATGCCTTCTTCTATCAGCCTTACATCTATACCAAGAGCCTCTATACCTAGTATACATGTCTTACTTGCCTCCTCATCACCTTGAATTCTTGACTCGAGAGCTTCCTCCCATGTGACTAATACATCCTCCATACTTTCTTCACTTTATTATACTATGACCCCTCAATGACCATTGTCAATGGTCAGACTTGTCTGGTCAAAAGTTATGACATCACCACTATGACCTCTATACTACTGTTGACCCAAGTCCTCTATGTTCTTGATTTTTCTACAAACCTTTTATCTATTAGTGCTATCACTCATGTCCTATTTTGTACTACTATATTTTTTCACTCTCATTATGTCTTCTAGGATCTATATGCTAGACAGAGAATTGGTTAGGGTGTGAGAACAATCAAGATATTTACGAACTCATCTTGGATGCACCTTCCTTTGGCATTCGAGCACTTTTTGTTACTTCTACTAGTACTTCTTCTCTTTTATGGCATCGCCATTTAAGCCATCTTTATTTTTCAAAACTTTATAAAACTTTACCGTGATTGTTTCTTAATGAATTTGTGTGTGAGTCATGTCAATTGGACAAAGATCATCATTCTTCTTATTCTAGTCATGATGATATTCCATCCTCAACTCTATTTGATCTTGTTCATTATAATATTTGGGCACCCTCTTGATGCGCACTTGTCACTATGTTTAAATACACATTATTTAATAATCTTTATAATTAAGACTTAATAAAATATTAATATACATGTAAGTCTCAAGTCAAACACAAGGAGATTGATTAATTCATCTTGAAAACTAATTTAATTTATATATAGAGTGATTTTAATATTTTATCACTATTTAACAGAAATAATAAAATAAAAGAGTGAGCTGAGAAGAATAAAAAAAAGAAAATAGAGAAAGGAAGGAGGAAAAAATATAGAGAAGAGAGAGATCTCACGAAAGAGAGAACAAATCTCTCCAAAAGAGAGAGAAAGGGAGAGAAGGAGAGAAATCTTACCTAAGATAGAGAGAGAGAAATGTCTCATGAGAGAGAGGGTGAGAGAGGGAGATCAATCAAGAGAAAGAGAGAGAGAGAATAATGTCTCACGAGAGGGAGAGAGATGGAGATCAATCGATAGAGAGAAAGAGAGATCTCATGAGAAATGGGGAGATAAGAATGTCTCACGAGAGAGGGAGAGAGAGAAATAAGATGATAATTAAGAAAGAGAGAAACACAGTCAAGCCATTTCATAGTGAACATAATTCTCGAATGAATGTGTGCTCGAGAATTCACACACATAACATGAGGTCAGCAGTGAATGTCTCCACCTTGTTTCAATAGTTTAATGCTCATTAATCAGCCTTTAATCTCATTGATTTCACATTCAAAAATAGAAAAATAATTGTTATTCATAGAATACTAAGAACATGAATACATCAAGATTTAACAATAGAAATCATTGAAAAATAAGTTGGACATAATCTTAGCTTGATCTTAGATGAGTTTCAGAGGATTTAGAAGATCATTCATCAAGTTTTTGTTGAGTTCTACTCATTTCTATCAGAACATATGATGTGACTCAGTCATTGTATAGTAAATCACGCAAATTTAAAATTTATAAAACTAAAAAAATAGAAATTTTTAGATATTTAGAAATATTTTGAACAAATATATCAATTATAATTTAATAAAATTTCCAAAATAATAGTAATTTTCCAAGTCGATCATAAGGATGTAAATAATATCAAGTAATTATTTAGAACTTTCTTCAAACAATACTATTTTCTATGAATTTTATACTAAGAAATAAAAAAGAAATATATTTAAAATTCACAAAAAAGGAAAATAAGGGTGCAGACATCAGAATGACATCACCGCTCAGCGAACGCAAATCGGGTGGAAATAGAGTTCTGCCCAGCAATTCTTACGTAAGCAATTATAGATGATTTAATTGATCAAATTAAGATCTATAAAAGCTAGAAGAATCGTAATGGAATGAATTATATCTTAGTAAATTTAAATCACAAGAATTATCACTAAATGAAGTGAAAAGTAAGAAAACAAAGTTCCAATATTACAACGGCGATGCGTCGATGATGCATTAGAATCTTGAGTATTCGAGAGGATCATCGTGTAGTGTCTATGGCCTCGAAGCCTCTTTTTGAATAAGGACAATGTGGGTAATCTCTAGGTCTCCCTACAAAGTCTAGAGATCAATGAAATGGGTCATTGAATCGTCTTTGGTGGCTGTTATCCAACAGATCAGAAAAACAGCAACTTTGTAGCTCTTTGGTGGCTATCACTCGACAGAGAAGAGCTGGATGGAGGTGGGGCGCATGTCAGGGAGCTTCATCCTCAGGTCTACATAGTAAGACAAGGCTCTTCATCGCATCCAGTATGCTCTCAAGAGGTGGTAACTCGTCTCCTGACAGATCGTCCTCTTCCTAGTGGATCGTCCTCTTCCCGACGACAGCTTGTTCGTCAATCAATCGGAGATACTTTAGTCGATGAATTCACGATCTTTTTATCATGAATCGTTCAGTAATTTTAGTAACAATACTCTGCGAATCACATTGACGAGTGATGCAAGACGGGGCAAAAACCCTCTATACCTGATCAATGAAACTTGAGTCCCATGATGGAGCAGTCAGACTGATCTAATAAGAAGGTTTGGACCCTAGACTCTAGGTCTGACCACGTAACCTAAGCACATGCAAGCGTATCATTATGCGTGATCATCCCAAGACAACCCGGGGAAACACTCGACAATGATGAGTGAGAGGCCCTCTCGGTCCATGTCTAGACAGATGGTAGAATTGTCATCATGAAGTAGCCTAGGGCTGTAGCTCACGAACTATGATGAGTCTGGCGCAGCGTCGGAAGTTACGATCCAATAACCTATCCTATTTTGTCTACATGTTCCTAAAGGCGGTAAAGACGAGCCGAGAAAACACTTCGAAAGATAATTAAACTTAAGTAAGAAGGGGTATGAAGCTAACCTTCAGGGCTGCATAGCCTGGCGGGTCATGATGGAGTGGAGATCCAACGAAGGCAGGGACGTCCGGTGAAGAGCGATGCTCAGCATCAATGGTCGGTCCTTGTCGAGGGTCACAAAAGTCATCGTCTTAGGGCGTGGCACAATTGGCGTGGGTGTGGGCCTGTAGGTGGGCCAAAGGGCACACTAGTGGGAGTGGGCCCGCTGGTGAGCCGAAGGGCATGCTAGCAGGCGTGCACGGCAAGTCGCACGGCGTGCCCTAGGGCACGCGGGCATTGGCGCCGGGTGGCCGCACGGGCCGCAAGAGCCGGCGCGTGGGGCGCACGCGGCGGCAGCACTTCAGCAAGAAGGCCGAGCGTCTACGGCAAAATAAATCATTGCTCAAGTTTGATGTAAAATGTAAGATAAATCATTGCTCAAGTTTGTGTATACTCTTCGGCATGAAATAGACATAATTTGATGTAAAATGTAAATAAATGACAAAAGCAAGTAAGCAAATGCTAAAAGCATGAAATAAATCATTGCTCAAGTTTATTCTACCTCCTAGGCAACTAGAGACACTAGTGTGGCAACTTGGTTTCGTTCGGATGTGCCACATCACGTTGAAAGTCATAGAAGTATTGTTCAGAAGTGCTGTCTTGCTTGCTAGAGAGATCTACCAAAAGAGGGGTTGACCATGCTATCACTGTCAACTGGGGGGAAAAGGGAAGATCTAACCACTCGCCGAAAGCCTTGAGTGCAGTTAGGGGAGGAAGAAACGAACTTGCTAATCGCTGGAGGCATTGATTGTGCAAAAGAGGGAGGAAACAAATTGTCGTATTCACAACCATCATTGGGATTTTAAAGATAATCGATAATGTCTATTTTATTAGATAATAATCAATTATTGTCTCTATATCCCTAACGATGATATGTGTGAGAGCTTAAGTTCCCAATATTGTGACGTATCACAAGCCACTAGATTAAATGTGCTTGGTCAAGTGGTGCACTAAGCAACATAGGATCAACTAGCCACAAACCACTACTGACCGAGAACTTCAATTCTTGATACCATGGCAACTTCTTAGTTGTTGGATCATCCTTTAAAGCCATATGTGTGCTAAGTGGCATTGGATTCGCAAACCACCAATGGATCACTTTACGTATTTGGTATTATGGTGGCTCACCAACTGTAGGATCTGACTCATCTGATGACATGGCTCGTTGAATACCACTAGATCATAGCACACTCTAGATGCTTGCCCTAAGACGAATGAAAACCTTTAGTCCCACATTAGAAGTTTTCCATCATTTAAGCTGAAGATAAATCAAAGTTACTCTATCTCAATAGAGATCCCTTCTCCCAAAATAAAATAATATCCAAGACCATCTTGGGAGAAGGCAAAAAGGTGATCCACCCTCACACGCGCACATGTGTACAGATGCTCCTTGCCCCATGACTAGTTGACCACTATGATGTGGAAGGAGAGTGATGCACACATGCATGGAATGAGTCCTTCGCCACTTGAACCTAGCTCATGGCTCCCCTAGTCTAGGTCTACCCACTCAACTATAGCACCTCTCCAAGTTAGTTGTAGAGTTCCAGCTTGACAACATATAGAATATTTTTTACATTTTATTCTTTTTATTTTAATAAAAAAAATTATGCTAAGTATTTTAACTTCAGACTTTAAAATTAACAATATATCCTATATTTATTTATGCAAGTTAATAAAATAAAATAAAATAATAAAACTAATTAAAACACAAAAAACTAGCTTTAATAGTCGCCAAGCCGATGAAGCCTTGAATATCATGAATGTTGGCCAATCGAGGCCAAGATATGATGGTACAAACCTTGTCAAGGTCAATGAAGACTCTTTGTGCTGAAATGATGAATCCTAGAAAGGAAACCTCATTTGTGAAGAAACTACACTTCTTCAAGTGAGCATATAGCTCCACACTCTAAAGTGCAGCACAAACCTATCTCAAGCATTGGAGATGATCGTCTTGTGCGCAGTTGTAGATCAAGATGTCATCGAAGTAGACGACAATGAGCTTCCCAATGAAGGGGCGTAAGACCTCATTCATGAGATGCTAAAAAGTGCTCGGCACATTGGAGAGGTAGAAAGGCATAACTCTCCATTCATATAGACCATCCTTTATCTTACTAGCAGTCTTCCACTCATCTCCCAAATAAATCCAAACTTGATGGTAACTACTCAAATCGATCTTTGAGAAAATAGTGGCACTGACCATCATGTCAATCAAGTCCTAAAGGTGTGGGATTGGAAAATGATACTTGACCGTAATCTTGTTGATCGTGCGACTATCGCAGCACATGTGCCAAGTGCCATCTTTCTTCGACGCTAGAAGTGCAGGAAAGGCACAAGGACTAAGGCTCTCTTGGATAAGACCTTCACCAACAGTTCTTGGACCTAACGATATAGCTCCTCATATCTTGAGGGCTCCATAAAGTAATGTGGCAAGTTCGGGAGTGTGGCTCCCAGCATGAGATCAATTGCATGTTGTATATGGTGCATCAACAATAACTTGCCAAGCAACTCCTTAGGGAATATGTCGCCATACTCAGGTGGGAATGAAGAAGGGGTGGTGGCAGCAAGAGCATCCAACATCAAGGCAAAGCAGGTGGGAGTATCAGTGATCTCCCTAGTAATGTCCCTATGAAATGTTGGTCCCCTAATGACCACCAATCTTACTTGAGTGGTCATCACTCGTCTAATTAGAGACTTGATGGTGTAGGGGTACCATTCAACCCTCTGACCATGATGCATGCAAGAGCAAGTATTTGCTCTTCCCAAGAGGTGGACGTCATTATTGTACAACCACGAATGTATGTGTGTGATGCTTCTAATTTTCATTAGCAAGATGTCGCAAAGGACATGGTCATCATAGGTGCTCACCTTGAGTGGCACCTAGCACTGAAGTTGCATTGGAAGTGATGTGGTGTCTATCCAAGACACATCATAAGGGGACAGATGGCTAGTGGTCACCAATCCAAGTCTCTAGACTATTGCGTCAAATATTGCATTAACACAACTACTAATAAGTTTTCATTATCATGAGTTAATAAATAATAAATAATATATTTTTAGCTTTAACTCATGATAAATAGACTTATATTTATGTTAAATTGTGAAAAATAGTTTTTAGTTACTTAATGTAATTTTTTGGCTAATTATGTGATTTTATATAATTTTATATGATTTTTATAATCCTATTTTTGACATAAATGAAGAAAAATAAAATAAAATAAAATAATAGAAAAAGGGGGAACCTGTCGGCCAACTGAGTCTATAAGGAGATCGGAAGCATAGTCAAGGTGGAGCTGCAAGTAAGTGCTTGAGCGGCCATGGATCGATGGGGGCACATGTATGCACTCCCCTTCCACGTCTTTGGTGACCAGCTAGCTATAGAGCAAGGAGTGGTTGTACACACGTAGGAAAGGGACTCATTGATTCCCAAATCTTTCATTAGCATATATACGTCTCAACAATTAGTGTATAACTGATGTGGGACTAAATCGACGCTCACATCTTCCTCAAAATGATTTTGAAGATTTTAATACCTAAAATACCCCTTGTTTATCAGGAAGTAGTCTAATGACGTCACTTTATAAGAGTATTTGCGTACTTATTTCACCCTCTCTCACATAGATGAGCGACTGGTGCAGTTTTGAATCTTACCAAAGCCAAGACTCATATTTTTATCTGATTAAATTATGACTTTCTTATAGATCACTAGTGAAGGATTAAGCTACTATAATCTCTTGATCATCAGTAAAAATCTTATCAACACGATTTACCAAACATTGTTACTTAAAGTACTAAAAGATTCTTGATAAAAAGATTACGAATCCATCGAGTAAATCATCTCCCATTGATTGACAAACAAGTCGTCGTCAAGAAGAGGACGATTCGCTGAAAGACGAGTCGCCACCTCTTAAGGGCATACCAAATGCAATGAAGAGCCTCTTCTTATTGTGCGAACCTAAGGATGAAGCTCCCTAACACATGCCCCACCTCTATTCAACTCTTCTCTGTCAGGTGATAGCCACCAAAGAGCTACAAAGTCGTCGTTTTTCTACTCCACCAAGTGAGAATCATCAAAGATGATTCGACAACTGATAAGTCTTCATTATCATAAGTTAATAATTAGTAAATAATATAGTTTTAGCCTTAACTCATGATAAATAGACTTATATTTGTGTTAAAGCATGAAAAGTGGTTTTCAGTTGATTAACGTGAATTTTTGGGTAATTATGTGATTTTATACGATTTTTACAGTCTTAGTTTTGAGATAAATGAAGAACAAGAAATAAAAATAAAAATATTGCAAAATGGGGGAATCCGCCGGCCAGCCAGACCCGCAAGCGGGTTGGAAGCGCAGTCGGGGAGTAGCCGCGAGCAGGGGCTCGAGCGGCTTACTTGGATCGATAGGGGCACGTGTGCGCCACTCCCCTTCCACGTCACCGGTAGTCAGCCGACTGTGGGGCAAGGAGTGGTCGTACACGCGAGAGGACTTTGCCTAGAAAGCTAACTTTACTCTATATTCGCCCGAATAATCCGCCCACAACCGATGTGGGACTAAATCCACCTTGTAAGGGGCGGGCGACCGCCGCGGGTTTGAATCCTCCCAGAGTCAAAATTCATATATTTTTAACTGATTATCGCGACTTTCCTGCAGATCGCCGGTGAAGGATTAAGCAACCGGAATCGCTGGATCATCGGCAAAAATCTCGTCAACGCGATTCGCGGAGCATTGTTACTAAAATTTCTGAACGATTCGCGATAAAAGGATCGCAATCCATCAAGTAAATCATCTCCGATTGATCGACGAACAAGCCGTCGTCGGGAAGAGGACGATCCGCCGGGAGACCAGTCGCCACCTCCTGAGAGCGTACCAGATGCGATGAAGAGCCTCCTCTTGCTGCGCGGACCTGAGGATGAAGCTCCCTGACACGCGCCCCACCTCCATCCAGCTCCTCTCCGTCGGGTGACAGCCGCCGGAGAGCCGCAAAGTCACCGTTTTTCCGCTCCGCCGGGTGACAGCCGCCGGAGACGATTCGACGACCCACTTCATTGGTCTCTAGACTTCGCGAGAAGATCTAGAGATTGCCCACGTCGTCTTTGTCCAAGGAGAGCCTTCGAGGCCGTGGACACTGCACGACGATCCTCCCGAACGCTCAGGATTCCGGTGCATCGCCGACGCATCGTCGTCGCGACGCCGGAACTCTGTTTTCCTGCTTTCAATTTAATTTACGCTTCATTTAGTGATACTTTGTTGATTTTTATTTACCAAACTATACTTCGTTCAACTACGGTTCTTCCGGCTTTTACAGATCTTAATTTGATTAATTGAGTCGTCTGTAATCGCCTACGTAAGAATCGCCGGGCGGAACTGTGTTTCCGCCTGATTCGCGTTCGCCGGGCGCTGACGTCATCCTGACGTCCGCACCCTTATTTCCTTTTTTTTCGTGAATTTTAAATATGTTTCCTTTTTATTTCCTAGTATAAAATTCGTAAGAAAATCGTACTCATTGAGAAAAATTCTGAATAATTACCAGATATTATATTACATCCCTGTGATCGACCTGGAAAATTACTGCTATTTTTGGAATTTTTATTGAATTATAATTGATATATTTATTTAGAAATACTTCTAAATATCTGAAAATTCGTATTTTCTAGTTTTATAAATTTTATATTTGCGTGATTTAACATACAACGACTGAGTCACGTCAACAACCTATTTCATTGATCTCTAAACTTCACGAGAAGATTTAGAGATTGCCCACGTCGTTCTTATCTAAGGAGAGCCTTCAAGGCTATAGACACTACATGACAATCTGCTTGAATGCTTAGGATTCTAGTGCATCATCAATGCATCACCACCACGACACTGAAGCTTTATCTTTTCTACTTTCAACTTAATTTTTACTTCATTTAGAGATAATTTGTGTGATTTAAAATTTTCAAACTACTTTCTATTTAATTATGATTCTTTTGACTTTTATAGATCATAATTTTACTCATTAAATCATCTATAATCATTTACGTAAGAATCACCAAATATAATTTTATTTTCATCCAATTCACGTTCGTCAAGTGTTGGTGTCATCTTGACATCCGCATCCTTAATTCCTTTATTTGTGAATTTTAAATATATTTTATTTTTATTTTATAGTCTAAAATTTATAAAAATTTGTATTCTTCGAGAAATTTTTTGAAATATTAGTTGATATTATATTACTCCTTGTGATTGACCTAGATATTTTTTACTATTTTTGATTTTTTTATTGAATTATAATTGATATATTTATTTAGAAATACTTCTAAATATTTGAAAATTGATATTTTCTCATTTTATAAATTTTAAATTTACATTTTTTACTATACAATAACTAAATCACATCAACTACCATTGTCGATGATCAACTTACACACTTGGCAGTTGATCTTCATGTATGTGTGGAAGATCGACATGTAAAGGGCGTCCTCTATCATCAAATCAATCAATGGTGTCTAGGACCTAGCTCACAATGATAGTGATCAAGCTAAGGGTGGCTGAGGTCTAACTGCCGAGGTCCTTGCTAATTGGGATGGCGAGTGTGATCCACTATTGCTGGGGCTGTGGACAGCTATGCTGACTAGTTGTGTTAGGGCAGTGACAAGTGTGGAAGAGATGGTGGCAGGCTTGCTTTCGATGTAATCGATCAAGGCTTGAGTGTCAACGCACTCATCAGCTAACTCATCTGCCGTGATGTAGATGTCATTGCTAGGGGAGGTGTCGTCACCCTAGACACTAGGGTTGGCATCTTCGATACCTATAAGTAGGTTTGAAGATGGACACTGGCTTGCTCAGTGTCCCTTGTCTTGGCACTTGAAACAAGTGATATGGGCTTGGGAAGTAATAGGTGCTCAGACCACCATGCCCAAGGTAATTGTCTAATGAGATGACCCCACGGAGGTGGCAGGGATGGTCTGACCATTTCCTATGCTAATGTGAGTTTGTAAAGGAGAGACTTCAAAGGTGGAACATGTGGTGGTCGTCTTGATGGGCTGTTGTGTCATAGTCGATAATTCATCGCCAAGGCACTCCATGTGCTCCACAATGTGATAGGCCTCATCGACCTCGGATGGGTTGTACTTAAGCACTTCATTCCGAAGACCTGGGGTCAATCTATGTATGAGTAGGCCAATCACAATTTGTGGATCATCTATGAACTAACATCTCATCTGACAGTCCTCAAAGGCCTAGATGTAATCTCAGACGAGCTGTTTACCTTCTTTCAAATCAAACCAGGGAAGGAATAGTGTCCACTCGTATTGTTGACAAACATATTTGTTCCTCAACTTCTAGGCCATCCCAGTCCAACATGACTAGCATGTGCAGAACATGTTAGTCATGTTGCTCAATGCGACAAGATGTGAAGAAGATAACAAGCAGAAGTTTCTACAAAGTCTTAAGCAAGCCATTAGACGGGCACCATGTGGTGAAGCAAGCCTTGGTTCTTTTTTTTGCCTTGGGGAGGAGAAAAGTCTGCAGTTGACTTGTTGAATTCTTTCATGTCTCGACAAAGATCACCAGTAGGGATGTTTCGACATTTTGTTCAAGCCTCCATCAGACGGCGGCTGCAGGAGCCGTGGCTGTGTGTAAGAGATGCCATTGACCGCAAACACCCAACTACTCTATGGCAATTCAAGAAAATACAAGAGTATAAAGAGAGAGAGAGAGAGAGAGATAGATAGATAGACAGACAAATAGACATAGAAGAGAGAGAACGGGGTCACCTCACTCTTAAGCAAGGGAAAGAGGCGGAGCTGTGATGTGAATGCGTAGTAAAATGATACTTATTTTCTAACAAAAATTCATCCAAGGTCCTGGTTATACACTACAATTGAATGCATCACTTTAAATAAAAATAAAAATTGTAAGGGTGGAATGTAAAAAATTCCATGTGGCTTTGCCGTAGTGAAACCCCACAGCAGTATGAGTTGCAGATGACTGTTGCATGATTGAGATTTGTTCTTTGGATGGGAAGGAAGTTTTAAGTAACGTCCGCTCTCGCATCAATGTTGGAATTTAAAGATTGGAGAAGTTTCTACGAAGTTTTAAGCAAGCCACTAGATGGGCACCATGTGGTGAAGCAAGCCTCGGTTCTTTTTGTTGCCCTAGGGAGGAGTAAAGTCAGCAGTTGACTTGTTGAATTCTTTCATGTCTTGACAAAGATAGTGAGCAACGATGTTTTGGCATTTTGTTCAAGCCTCCATCAGATGACTACTGTGGGAGCGAGGTTGCGTGTAAGAGATGCCGTGGACCACAGAAAGCCAACTACTCTATGGCAATTCAAGAAAAGATAAGAGTATGAAAGAGAGAGAGAGAGAGAGAGAGAGAGAGAGAGAGAGTAGTTGATGTGAATTTTTGGCTAATTATGTGATTTTATGTGAGTTTATATAATTTTATAATCATATTTTTGAGATAAATGAAAATAAATAAATAAATAAAAATATAGAAAAAGGGTGGGGACCTACCAGCTAACTAGGCTTGCAAGCATGTTGGAAGCACAATCAAGTGGAGCTGCAAGCGACTAAAGACTGATAGGATACACATGTGTGCCACTCCCCTTCCACATCATTAGTGGCCATCTAGACATGCGGCTTTGTCAACTACTATATGATCATATGAAGCCGAATTTCTCTAGGTATAGTGGGCTCATCTATAAAGGAGTGGTCATAGAGATGCAAGAGAGAGACTTATTGAGATAGAGTATTAGATTACTATACACATGTGAAAGAAAGACTCATTGATGATAGAATATTGGACTACTATACACACGTGAAAGAAAGACTCATTGATGATAGAATATTTGACTACTATACACATGTGAAAGAAAGACTCATTGATGATAGAATATTGGACTAGTATACACACATGAAAGAAAGACTCATTGATGATAGAATATTGGACTGCTATACACATGTGAAAGAAAGACTCATTGATGAGAGAATATTGGACTACTATACACATGTGAAAGAAAGACTCATTGATGATAGAATATTGTATTACTATATGTGCATCTCAAAACTGAAAAAATAATTTATCTAGGATTAAATCGACATCACAACTTCCTAAAATATTTTTAATAATTTTAATATCCAAAATATCCCTTATTTATGAGAAGACAATACCTTTATGATGTCATTTTTTAAGGGTATTTACATACTTATTTCACTCTCTCTTATACAAATAGGTGACTAGTGAAGCTTCAAATCTTACTAGAGCTAATACTGATATTTTTCTATGATTAAATCAGATTTTTTATGTAAATTATCGATAAGCAATTAAGCCGTCATAATTGCTCAATCACTATTGAAAATCTTATCAACGTGATTTGTGGAGCATCATTACTAAAATTGTCAAATGATTCAAAATAAAAAGATTGTGAATTCATCGAGTAAATCATCTCGGATTGATTGATAAATAAGTTTTCATTAGGAAGAAGATAATCTACTAGGAGATGAGTTGCCACCTCTTAAGAGCATATCAGATGCGATGAAGAGACTACTCTTACTATGCGAACTTGAGGACAAAACTCCTTAAGATACACCTCACGTCCATCCAATTTATCTCTATCGAGTGATAACCGTCGCAGATCTACAAAGTCGTCAATTTTTCGCTCCACCGACTAATAGTTGTCAAAGATGATTCATCAACCCACCTCATTAATTTCTAGACCAAGAAGATCTAGATATTGTTCATGTCATCTATCTCTAAAGAGACCCTTTGAGGCCATTGACATTTCACGATAATCCTCTCTAAACATTCAAGATTATGACGCATCGTTGACGCAACGATAGAACTCTATTTTACCATTTTAACTAGTTTAACTTTCACTATTATTTTCTAGACTTTGAAAAGAGATTTAGAGAGCGCCTAAGTGGTCCATGTCTACATAGAGCTTTTGAGGCCTTAGACATTGCACAATAATTATCCAGATTATGTAGAATTCCAACAATCCATGTCGCAAGGCCGAAACTCTACATTTCTTCCTTTCAACTTAATTTTTACTTGGTTTAGTGATACTTTGTGTGATTCCAAGTTTCGAATCTCTTCTTTAATAAATTATAATTTTTCTAGCTTTTACATATCTTAATTTGACCAAATAAATCGTACATAATCGCTTACATAAGAATCATTAGAGGCAACTATGTTTCTACCCAATTCACGTTCATCGGGGTGTTGACATCATCCTGATATCTGCACTCTTATTTTCTTTTTTCGTGAATTTTAGATATATTTAATTTTTATTACTTTATCTAAAACTCATAAAAAATCATATTTTTTGCAAAAAATTATAAAACATTACTCGATATTATATTACATCCCTGTGATCGAGTTGAAAAATTATCACTATTTTTGAAACTTTTATAGAATTATAATTGATATATCTTTTCATAAATACTTCTAAATATCATCACCTATTGACCTATATTTTCTTATTTTATAAATATTTAAATTTACGTGATCTATTATATAATGACTAGGTCTCGTCACTTATTGAAAGGTAAATAGAAAAAAATGAGAAAGAATATCATTCATGAATGCACAAAACTTGTTGAATTTTATGGATTTATTTTCTACATTTATGTCTGTTGGGGTTAGGGGCTCAACGTAAAAGTTGGATCCAATCAAGCCAAGTCAAATCCCATAGGTCTTTAAGATATCAAAATGTATCTTTGATCCAAGATAGAAGTGTAGAAAGTACTCTATTACCGATTATCTATTCAGAAAATGTAGCAAACAAGGCATCTAACCATGCAAACTATTCAAAAGATGCAATTACGATTTAGAGAGGATGTGATTGTACAAAAAATTTCTGTGTTGAAGATCATTTCTGCATCTCATTTGCACTGTAATTGCCGTCATTATAACCCTATCGTTCAACCAAAACAGTAAACTCGGAATCAGTGTCAGGAGAAAACGGGAAGAAGACTTCGATCACTCTTTTCACCGGTCTCCAAGATTGAGCTTGCTCGAAGATAGGTAGATATTGATGGCAGAGATATGAAGAAAGAGGTGTACTATAAATAGACACATGTATTTACGGCAAGAGAGAGAAGGAGAGACGTAAACCCAGCCTACGTGGAGAACTACAATTTAATGGACTTCTCAGTCTGCACTAATTTTTAGATACGACGGAAAACGAGAAAAGCACGGTTTAACTTTTATATAATTTGACTTTCAATCTTAACATCCGAGGAAACCGGGCCAAGTTCACAGGGACTCGACGCGATTTATTTCCTCCTATGGATAAAGCCGCCCAAGTTTTGACCGTGAAGGGGTTCAAACACGTGCTTTCTATCGGGATTGCTACGTTTTAACGCAAGCAAGCGCTAGCTCTTCGAAGCCTCGGAGGGTGAGCACGTGCCACGGTCAATCCCGTCCTGCCTTGTTGTCGTATATCCACCATGGATGGAATCCAGTCAAACTTGTCCTCGACTCGATGGTATCCTTCGACGCAGGCACCAGTCTCTGAACGTTCGGTGTTCGTCCGAAAACTATCCCTCTTATCTATAAAACCTGCCTACTCTCTGGGAAGACCAACAGTGCCTGAAATCGTACAAGCACTACCAATCCGTTCTTCTCATTCTTTTCTCCTTCTCACTCTTTTCTCTTTGTCCACTTCCCGTCTTGGTTCTTCGTCTTCTGTTTTTCAGAGTCCTCGTCTTTCGTTGGGGTTTTCGTTGGATCCCTTTTTCTTTTTCTTCCTCTTCCTGGTCTCTGTAAGAGTTACCCACACCATCTTCATGGACTCCGTCGCCGAGAGCTTCGTGACTCAGTCGGCGGTCAGCGACAACCTGATCACCATCCTCAGCATAGACGGAGGCGGTGTCAGAGGCATCATCCCGGCTACCATTATCGCCTTCCTGGAGAAAGAACTTCAGGTATGTTAAAGAAAGAGCAGATGCCTGTTCCACGGCGTCCAACCGAGCGGCACTTCTCCCAGATGCATTCATACCAAAAACCTATAAATTCATAGTCTTCATTCTTCGCAGTTAACTAAAAAATACTGATTAGTAAGACTTTCAGACACGTCGTTAAAAATTTGGAGAACACCACCGAATGCATGCATCGTTCGAATTTTTTTCATTATTTCTCGTTTTTTCCTACGGATGTATTGAGTAGGGAGACATTGGCCATCCATTCTCAACATTGCCGGGCTGTTCTCACGCGTAGATTCATTCCGCTTACTTTCGACAGGAGCTCGACGGGGAGGATGCGAAGATCGCAGACTACTTCGACGTGATTGCAGGGACAAGCACCGGGGGCCTCGTGACGGCCATGCTGACGGCTCCCAATGAACACAATCGCCCCATCCTAGCCGCCAAAGATATCAAGGACTTCTACCTTGAGAACTGCCCTAAGATTTTCCCCCAGATCAGGTAACTACCGGGATTACAGCACGGAAAATTCCTGGTTGTCGTTTATATGATCTCAGTATGTCTTACATCGGCCTCCTGATACATCGTAATTTGTGGAACCAGGGGCCCGCTCGCCGGAATCCGCCAACTGATCAATGGTATCACAGGACCGAGATATGATGGAAAATACCTTCACAAGCTTATAAGGGAAAAACTGGGAAGTGTTAAGTTAGGGGACACACTGACAAACGTGCTCATTCCGGCCTTCGACATCAGGAATCTCCAACCCACTGTCTTTTCCAGTTCTGAGGTGTGCACGTCAGTTTTAACCCGAGGAGCTGCCATTGTTTTTCCTATCTCTCTCTCTCGCTCTCTCTCTCTCTCACTCGCTCTCTCTCTCTCTCTCTCACTCACTCTCACTCTTTTTGGATGCTTTCTGAACAACTGGAATGAACTGATCTCAGGCGAAGAACGGCAATTGTTTGAATGCGACTCTCTCCGACGTCTGCATTAGCACCTCAGCCGCCCCCACCTACCTGCCGGCCTACTACTTCAACGTACAGACACCTCGTGGGGGGAAGAGGGAGTTCAACCTTATCGACGGAGGCGTGGCCGCAAACAATCCGGTGAGGCATTAGCGTAGTTTATTTGTTTCTTCCAATGCGGGGACAAGATAGCTGTGATGGACTAAAGGAATGCACGTACAGCCTCTTAACTGACGAGGAAGATGCCCTGTAGGCACTGCTTGCTATCAGAGATATGACCAAGGAGACGAGAAGGAAGAACCCGGAGGTGGGCAATTCTGAGCAGCTGGACTTAAAGAAGGTTCTGCTCGTATCCCTGGGCACCGGTACGACGCAGATGGACAAGTACAGCGCGGGAGATGCCGCGAAGTGGGGTATAGTCGGATGGTTGAACAACCAGGGGTCGAATCCCTTAATCGATGTGTTCACCCAAGCGAGCGTGGACATGGTCGACCTTCATATCTCCGCCGTCTTCCAGACCCTGCGTTGTGAGGAAAACTACTTGAGAATCCAGGTTAGTCTTATCTTCTGTGTTCTGCGGTACGCACGTACACATACAGACGCGCGCAGACACACACGCGCACCCAGGTTTCAACCCTAAATAAATCGGTGTTCTTTCTGTCAATCATGGATTCACAAGAGATATTGTGAAAACGCAGGACGACACGCTCTCCGGGGACGCTTCGTCCGTCGACATCGCAACAAAGGAGAATTTAGGGAAGTTAGTGAAAATCGGAGAGGACTTGCTCGACAAACCAGTTTCGAGGGTCAATCTTGACACCGGCCGGAATGAACCTGTAGGAGCGGAGAAAAACAGAGAAGCCCTTAAAAGGTAACGGTCATTCATCTAAAGAATTTATGCGGTGTACAGATTTTTTATCAAGCATGTTCGTTTCGACATTGACAACCACATCTGATCCGCCATTTATCACTCATCTTAGACAAACGTTGAAAAATTTCCACACTATACGCTACCATCCAAATTATATCGTGAATACTTCACCTGATCTTCCTTCTCATGCAGATTTGCGAGGATGCTGTCGGATGAGAAAAGGGTTCGTCAAAAAGCGCAGCTGAAGGCGTGAAGCTCAAGCGACGCATGATCATATTATTTCTTTAATATGTGACGGTTAGGGGGGGTCGTTATGTGTACAAAGAAGGCCAAGTGCTCAAACGGGACATCAAAAAGGAACTTCCTAATGTTCTAGTTATGGAAAATTATTTTAGTTAATGGCATCGGGACCTTTGTTTCTGAGTTGTGCTTCTGATGGAATATTTTTTGTGTAAGATCTCTTCGCGTTGAAACGTCTCCAGTCCAGCCGCAAAGCTCCTCAGCCGTCGGCATCCATCGAAGCACCATTTTCTGCACCTAGATTTGTTTTATCAACCGCGCCAATGATGCCTTTGTTGGATGATGACATGGAATTTCCTTCCTGTTCACATGACAAAATTCTCATAATAAGTCCCTGTTGATTATGATGAGAGTGCACCGGGTGCAGTCGCATGAGGAAATCAGAGGTTCAGTCTCCGATTTCCAGAGTCACGTCGACGGCGTCACTTTCTATATTTGTCTTCATTTATTTCACTGATGGTCGTTGTCTGTCATTCTCCGTCAATACGGTGCGTGCAGAACGTGTCAGTCATGTTGCTCAATGGGGCGAGACGCGAAGAATATGAGGGAGAAATAGATAAGAGACACAGACGTCCGGAAAGGTTCGTAAGAGACAGACAGACAGACATAGAAGAGAGAGAACGGGGTCACGTCGCTCTCAGGCAAGGGAAAGACGCGTAGCTGCGATGTGAATGCGCAGTAAAATGATACTTATTTTCTAAGAAAAATTCATCCAAGGTCCTGGTTATACGCTACGATTGAATGCATCACTTTATAAACAAAAAAAACTGTAAGGGTGGAAAGTAAAAAATTCCATATGTGGCTTTGCTATAGTGAAACCCCGCAGCAGTATGAGTTGCGGATGACTGTTGCATGATTGATATCTGTTCTTCGGAAGGGAAGTTTTAAGTAACGTCTACTCTCACATCAATGCTGGAATTTAAAGATTGGAGAAGTTTCTACGAAGTTTTAAGCAAGCCATTAGATGGGCGCCATGTGGTGAAGCAAGCCTCATTTCTTTTTTTTGCCTTGGGGAGGAGAAAAGTTGTCAGTTGACTAGTTGAATTCTTTCATGTCTCGACAAAGATCGCCAGTAGAGATGTTTCGGCATTTTGTTCAAGCCTCAATCAGACAATGACTGCGGGAGTGAGGCTGCATGTAAGAGATGCCGTGGACCACAGAAAGCCAACTACTTTATGGCAATTTTTGGCTAATTATGTGATTTTATGTGAGTTTATATAATTTTTATAATCATATTTTTCAGATAAATGAAAATAAATAAAATAAAAAATATAGAAAAAGGGTGGGGACCTACCAGCCAGTCGGGACTGCAAGCGGGTTAGAAGCACAATCAAGTGGAGCTGCAAGCGACTAAATACTAATAGGATACACATGTGTGCCACTCCCCTTCCACATCATCAGTGGCCATTTGAACATGTAGCTTTGACAACTACTATATAATCATATGAAGCCAAATTTCCCTAGGTATAGTGGGCCCATCTATAAAGGAGTGGTCATAGAGATGCAAGAGAGATACCTATTGAGATAGAATATTGGACTACTATACACATGTGAAAGAAAGACTCACTGATGATAGAATATTGTATTACTATATGTGCATCTCAAAACTGAAAAAATAATTTATCTAGGATTAAATCGACATCACAACTTCCTAAAATATTTTTAATAATTTTAACATCCAAAATATCCCTTATTTATGAGAAGACAATACCTTTATGATGTCATTTTTTAAGGGTATTTACATACTTATTTCACTCTCTCTTATACAAACAGGTGACCAGTGAAGCTTCAAATCTTACTAGAGCTAATACTGATATTTTTCTATGATTAAATCAGATTTTTCATGTAAATTATCGATAAGCAAATAAGCCGTCATAATTGCTCAATCACTATTGAAAATCTTATCAATGTGATTTGCGGAGCATCATTACTAAAATTGTCAAATGATTCAGAATAAAAGGATTGTGAATTCATCGAGTAAATCATCTCGGATTGATTGATAAATAAGTTTTCATTAGGAAGAAGATAATCTACTAGGAGATGAGTTGCCACCTCTTAAGAGCATATCAGATGCAATGAAGAGACTACTCTTACTATGCAGACCTGAGAACGAAACTCTCTAAGATACACCTCACGTCCATCCAATTTATCTCTGTCAAGTGATAACCATTGCAAATCTACAAAGTCGTCAGTTTTTCGCTCCACTGACTGATAGTTACTGAAGATGATTTGTCAACCCACCTCATTATTTTCTAGACCATGAAGATCTAGATATTTTTCATGTTGTCTTTGTTCAAAGAGAGCCTTTGAGGCCATTGACATTTCACGATAATCCTCTTTGAACACTCAAGATTCTAATGCATCGCTGTTGTGACGACAAAACTCTATTGTACCATTTTAACTAGTTTAACTTTCACCATCAGTTTTTAGACTTTAAAAAGAGATCTAGAGGGTGCCTAAGTGGTCCATGTCTATGGAGAGCCTTTTAGGCCTTAGACATCACATGATAATTATCCCAATCATGTAGAATTCTAACAATCCAATGACGCAAGGCCTAAACTCTACATTTTTTGGCTAATTATGTGATTTTATATGATTTTATATAATTTTTATAATCCTATTTTTGAGATAAATGAAGAGAAAGAAAATAAAAGAAAAAAGTTAAAAAATAGGGGACCCGCTGGCTAGCTAGGTCTACAAGTAGGTCGGAAGCGTAGTCAAGGTGGAGCCACAAGCAAGTGCTCGAGTGGCTATGGACCGATGGGGGCACATGTATGCACTCCCCTTCCACGTCTCTAGTGGCCAGCTAGCTATAGAGCAAGGAGTGGTTGTACACATGCGAGAAAGGGACACATTGATTCCCAAATCTTGCATTAGCATATATACATCTCAACAATTAGCGTATAACTGATGTGGGACTAAATCGACACTCACATCTTCTCTAGAATGATTTTAAATATTTTCATACCTAAAATACCCCTTATTTATCAGGAGGTAGTCTAATGACATCACTTTATAAGAGTATTTGCATACTTATTTCACCCTCTCTCACACAGATGGGCGATGGTGCGGGTTTGAATCCTATTTTTATCTGATTAAATTACGACTTTCTTACAAATTGCCAGTGAAGGATTAAGTTGCTAGAATTGCTCGATCATCGACAAAAATCTTGTCAACAAAATTTACTGAATATTGTTACTAAAATTGTTGAAAGATTCTTGATAAAAAGATCACGAATCCATCGAGTAAATCATCTCCTATTGATTGACGAACAAGTCGTCGTCAAGAAGAGGACGATCAGCTGAGAGGCGAGTCGCCATCTCTTGAGGGCATACCAAATGCAATGAAGAGCCTCTTCTTATTGTGTAGACCTAAGGATGAAGCTCCCTAACACGTGTCCCACCTCCATTCAATACTTCTCTCTCAGGTGATAGTTGCCGAAGAGCTGCAAAGTCGTCGTTTTTGTACTCCACCAAGTGACAGTCATCGAAGATGATTTGACAACCTATTTCATTGATCTTTAGACTTCATGAGAAGATCTAGAGATTGCCCACATCGTCTTTAGCTAAGAAGAACATTCAAGGCTGTGAACACTACATGACAATCTACCTGAATGCTTAAGATTCTAGTGCATCATCGACGCATCATTGCCACGACGTCAGACCTTTATCTTTTCTACTTTCAACTTAATTTTTACTTCATTTAGAGATAATTTGTGTGATTTAAAATTTTCAAACTATTTTTTATTTAATTATGATTCTTCCAACTTTTATAGATCATAATTTTACTAATTAAATCATCTATAATCATTTACGTAAGAATCATCAAACATAATTTTATTTCCATCCAATTCACGTTCATCAAGTGTTGATGTCATCTTGACGTCCGCACCCTTAATTCCTTTTTTAGTTAATTTTAAATATATTTTATTTTTATTTCATAGTCTAAAATTTATAAAAATTTGTATTCTTTGAGAAATTTTTTGAAATATTAGTTGATATTATATTACATCATTGTGATTGACATCAACATGCACTATCAATGATCAACTTACACACTTGGTTGTTGATCTTCATGTACATGTGGAAGATCGACATGCAAAGAGCGTCCTCTATCATCAAATCAATTGATGGTGTCTAGGACCTAGCTCACAATGATGGTGATCAAATTGGGGGTGGCTGAGGTATGTCTGCCAAGGTCATTGTTGACTAGGATGGCAAGCGTGATCCACTATTGCTGGGGCTGTGGACAGCTATACTAACCAATTGTGTTAGGGCAGGGACAAGTGTGGAAGAGATGGTGGCAGGCTTGCTTTCGATGTAATCGATCAAGGCTTGAGTGTCAACACACTCATCAGCTAACTCATCTGCCGTGATGTAGATGTCATTGCTAGGGGAGGTGTCGTCACCCTAGACACTAGGGTTGGCATCTTCGATACCTATAAGTAGGTTTGAAGATGGACACTGGCTTGCTCAGTGTCCCTTGTCTTGGCACTTGAAACAAGTGATATGGGCTTGGGAAGTAATAGGTGCTCAGACCACCATGCTCGAGGTAATTGTCTAACGAGATGACCCCACGGAGGTGGCAGGGATGGTCTGACCGTTTCCTATGCTAATGTGAGTTTGTAAAGGAGAGACTTCAAAGGTGGAACATGTGGTGGTCGTCTTGATGGGCTGTTGTGTCATAGTCGATAATTCATCGCCAAGGCACTCCATGTGCTCCACAATGTGATAGGCCTCATCGACCTCGGATGGGTTGTACTTAAGCACTTCATTCCGAAGACCTGGGGTCAATCTATGTATGAGTAGGCCAATCACAATTTGTGGATCATCTATGAACTAACATCTCATCTGACAGTCCTCAAAGGCCTAGATGTAATCTCAGACGAGCTGTTTACCTTCTTTCAAATCAAACCAGGGAAGGAATAGTGTCCACTCGTATTGTTGACAAACATATTTGTTCCTCAACTTCTAGGCCATCCCAGTCCAACATGACTAGCATGTGCAGAACATGTTAGTCATGTTGCTCAATGCGACAAGATGTGAAGAAGATAACAAGCAGAAGTTTCTACAAAGTCTTAAGCAAGCCATTAGACGGGCACCATGTGGTGAAGCAAGCCTTGGTTCTTTTTTTTGCCTTGGGGAGGAGAAAAGTCTGCAGTTGACTTGTTGAATTCTTTCATGTCTCGACAAAGATCACCAGCAGGGATGTTTCGGCATTTTGTTCAAGCCTCCATCAGATGGTGGCTGCAGGAGCCGAGGCTGCGTGTAAGAGATGCCATCGACCGCAAACAGCCAACTGCGTGTATGGCAATTCAAGAAAATACAAGAATATGAAAAGAGAGAAAGAGAAAGAGACAAATAGACAGACAAATAGATAGACAAACATAGAAGAGAGAGAATGGGGTCACCTCACTCTTAAGTAAGGGAAAGAGGTGGAGTTGTGATGTGAATGCACAGTAAAATGATACTTACTTTCTAACAAAAATTCATCCAAGGTCTTGATTATATGCTACGATTAAATGCATCACTTTAAATAAAAATAAAAATTGTAAGGGTGGAATGTAAAAAATTCCATATGTGACTTTGCCATATTGAAACCCCGCAGTAGTATGAGTTGTGGATGACTGTTGCATGATTGAGATCTGTTCTTCAGATGGGAAGGAAGTTTTAAGTAATGTCTGCTCTTGCATCAATGTTGGAATTTAAAGATTGGAAAAGTTTCTACGAAGTGTTAAGCAAGCCACTAGATGGGCGCCATGTGGTGAAGCAAGCCTTGATTTTTTTTGTTGCTTGGGGGAGGAGAAAAGTTAGCAATTGACTTGTTGAATTCTTTCATGTCTTGACAAAGATAGTGAGCAACGATGTTTTGGCATTTTGTTCAAGCCTCCATCAGATGACTACTGTGGGAGCGAGGTTGCGTGTAAGAGATGTCTTCGAGACTTATTAGCAATTGACTTGTTAGCAATTTTTTACTATCTTCGAGACTTATATTTATGTTAAATTGTGAAAAATAGTTTTCAGTTACTTAATGTAATTTTTTGGCTAATTATGTGATTTTATATAATTTTATATGATTTTATAATCCTATTTTTGACATAAATGAAGAAAAATAAAATAAAATAAAATAATAGAAAAAGGGGGAACCTGTCGGCCAACTGAGTCTATAAGGAGATCGGAAGCACAGTCAAGGTGGAGCTGCAAGTAAGTGCTTGAGCGGCCATGGATCGATGGGGGCACATGTATGCACTCCCCTTCCACGTCTTTGGTGACCAGCTAGCTATAGAGCAAGGAGTGGTTGTACACACGTAGGAAAGGGACTCATTGATTCCCAAATCTTTCATTAGCATATATACATCTCAACAATTAGTGTATAACTGATGTGGGACTAAATCGACGCTCACATCTTCCTCAAAATGATTTTGAAGATTTTAATACCTAAAATACCCCTTGTTTATCAGGAAGTAGTCTAATGACGTCACTTTATAAGAGTATTTGCATACTTATTTCACCCTCTCTCACATAGATGAGCGACTGGTGCAGTTTTGAATCTTACCAAAGCCAAGACTCATATTTTTATCTGATTAAATTATGACTTTCTTATAGATCACTAGTGAAGGATTAAGCTACTATAATCTCTTGATCATCAGTAAAAATCTTATCAACACGATTTACCAAACATTGTTACTTAAAGTACTAAAAGATTCTTGATAAAAAGATTACGAATCCATCGAGTAAATCATCTCCCATTGATTGACAAACAAGTCGTCGTCAAGAAGAGGACGATTCGCTGAAAGACGAGTCGCCACCTCTTAAGGGCATACCAAATGCAATGAAGAGCCTCTTCTTATTGTGCGGACCTAAGGATGAAGCTCCCTAACACATGCCCCACCTCTATTCAACTCTTCTCTGTCAGGTGATAGCCACCAAAGAGCTACAAAGTCGTCATTTTTCTACTCCACCAAGTGAGAATCATCAAAGATGATTCGACAACCTATTTCATTGATCTCTAAACTTCACGAGAAGATTTAGAGATTGCCCACGTCGTTCTTATCTAAGGAGAGCCTTCAAGGCTATGGACACTACATGACAATCTGCTTGAATGCTTAGGATTCTAGTGCATCATTAATGCATTACCACCACGACACTGAAGCTTTATCTTTTCTACTTTCAACTTAATTTTTACTTCATTTAGAGATAATTTGTGTGATTTAAAATTTTCAAACTACTTTCTATTTAATTATGATTCTTTTAACTTTTATAGATCATAATTTTACTCATTAAATCATCTATAATCATTTACGTAAGAATCACCAAATATAATTTTATTTTCATCCAATTCACGTTCGTCAAGTGTTGGTGTCATCTTGACATCCGCATCCTTAATTCCTTTATTTGTGAATTTTAAATATATTTTATTTTTATTTTATAGTCTAAAATTTATAAAAATTTGTATTCTTCGAGAAATTTTTTGAAATATTAGTTGATATTATATTACTCCTTGTGATTGACCTAGATATTTTTTACTATTTTTGATTTTTTTATTGAATTATAATTGATATATTTATTTAGAAATACTTCTAAATATTTGAAAATTGATATTTTCTCATTTTATAAATTTTAAATTTACATTTTTTACTATACAATAACTAAATCACATCAACTACCATTGTCGATGATCAACTTACACACTTGGCAGTTGATCTTCATGTATGTGTGGAAGATCGACATGTAAAGGGCGTCCTCTATCATCAAATCAATCAATGGTGTCTAGGACCTAGCTCACAATGATAGTGATCAAGCTAAGGGTGGCTGAGGTCTAACTGCCGAGGTCCTTGCTAATTGGGATGGCGAGTGTGATCCACTATTGCTGGGGCTGTGGACAGCTATGCTGACTAGTTGTGTTAGGGCAGTGACAAGTGTGGAAGAGATGGTGGCAGGCTTGCTTTCGATGTAATCGATCAAGGCTTGAGTGTCAACGCACTCATCAGCTAACTCATCTGCCGTGATGTAGATGTCATTGCTAGGGGAGGTGTCGTCACCCTAGACACTAGGGTTGGCATCTTCGATACCTATAAGTAGGTTTGAAGATGGACACTGGCTTGCTCAGTGTCCCTTGTCTTGGCACTTGAAACAAGTGATATGGGCTTGGGAAGTAATAGGTGCTCAGACCACCATGCCCAAGGTAATTGTCTAATGAGATGACCCCACGGAGGTGGCAGGGATGGTCTGACCATTTCCTATGCTAATGTGAGTTTGTAAAGGAGAGACTTCAAAGGTGGAACATGTGGTGGTCGTCTTGATGGGCTGTTGTGTCATAGTCGATAATTCATCGCCAAGGCACTCCATGTGCTCCACAATGTGATAGGCCTCATCGACCTCGGATGGGTTGTACTTAAGCACTTCATTCCGAAGACCTGGGGTCAATCTATGTATGAGTAGGCCAATCACAATTTGTGGATCATCTATGAACTAACATCTCATCTGACAGTCCTCAAAGGCCTAGATGTAATCTCAGACGAGCTGTTTACCTTCTTTCAAATCAAACCAGGGAAGGAATAGTGTCCACTCGTATTGTTGACAAACATATTTGTTCCTCAACTTCTAGGCCATCCCAGTCCAACATGACTAGCATGTGCAGAACATGTTAGTCATGTTGCTCAATGCGACAAGATGTGAAGAAGATAACAAGCAGAAGTTTCTACAAAGTCTTAAGCAAGCCATTAGACGGGCACCATGTGGTGAAGCAAGCCTTGGTTCTTTTTTTTGCCTTGGGGAGGAGAAAAGTCTGCAGTTGACTTGTTGAATTCTTTCATGTCTCGACAAAGATCACCAGTAGGGATGTTTCGACATTTTGTTCAAGCCTCCATCAGACGGCGGCTGCAGGAGCCGTGGCTGTGTGTAAGAGATGCCATTGACCGCAAACACCCAACTACTCTATGGCAATTCAAGAAAATACAAGAGTATAAAGAGAGAGAGAGAGAGAGATAGATAGATAGACAGACAAATAGACATAGAAGAGAGAGAACGGGGTCACCTCACTCTTAAGCAAGGGAAAGAGGCGGAGCTGTGATGTGAATGCATAGTAAAATGATACTTACTTTCTAACAAAAATTCATCCAAGGTCCTGGTTATACACTACAATTGAATGCATCACTTTAAATAAAAATAAAAATTGTAAGGGTGGAATGTAAAAAATTCCATGTGGCTTTGCCGTAGTGACCGCCGCGCACAACCGATGTGGGACTAAACCCGCGTCACACCATGTTCAGGGGCGGGCGACCGCCGCGGGTTCGAATCCTCCCAGAGTCAAAATTCATATATTTTTAACTGATTATCGCGACTTTCCTGCAGATCGCCGGTGAAGGATTAAGCAACCGGAATCGCTGGATCATCGGCGAAAATCTCGTCAACGCGATTCGCGGAGCATTGCTACTAAAATTGCTGAACGATTCACGATAAAAGGATCGCGAATCCATCGAGTAAATCATCTCCGATTGATCGACGAACAAGCCGTCGTCGGGAAGAGGACGATCCGCCGGGAGACGAGTCGCCACCTCCTGAGAGCGTACCAGATGCGATGAAGAGCCTCCTCTTGCTGCGCGGACCTGAGGATGAAGCTCCCTAACACGCGCCTCACCTCCATCCAGCCCCTCTCCGCCGGGTGACAGCCGCCGGAGAGCCGCAAAGTCGCCGTTTTTCCGCTCCGCCGGGTGACAGCCGCCGGAGACGATTCGACGACCCACTTCATTGGTCTCTAGACTTCGCGAGAAGATCTAGAGATTGCCCACGTCGTCTTTGTCCAAGGAGAGCCTTCGAGGTCGTGGACACTGCACGATGACCCTCCCGAACGCTCAGGATTCCAGTGCATCGCCGACGTGTCGCCGTCGCGACGCCGGAACTCTGTTTTCCTGCTTTATCTAGAGATTGCCCACGTCGTCTTTGTCCAAGGAGAGCCTTCGAGGCCGTGGACACTGCACGACGATCCTCCCGAACGCTCAGGATTCCGGTGCATCGCCGACGCATCGCCATCGTGACGCCGGAACTCTGTTTTCCTGCTTTCAATTTAATTTACGCTTCATTTAGTGATACTTTGTTGATTTTAATTTACCAAACTATACTTCGTTCAATTACGATTCTTCCGGCTTTTACAGATCTTAATTTGATTAATTGAGTCGTCTGTAATCGCCTACGTAAGAATCGCCGGGCGGAACTCTGTTTCCGCCTGATTCGCGTTCGCCGGGCGCTGATGTCATCCTGACGTCCGCACCCTTATTTCCTTTTTTTTCGTGAATTTTAAATATATTTCCTTTTTATTTCCTAGTATAAAATTCGTAAGAAAATCGTACTCATTGAGAAAAATTCTGAATAATTACCAGATATTATATTACATACCTGTGATCGACCTGGAAAATTACCACTATTTTTGAGATTTTTATTGAATTATAATTGATATATTTATTTTGAAATACTTCTAAATATCCGAAAATTCGTATTTTCTAGTTTTATAAATTTTAAATTTGCGTGATTTAACATACAACGACTGAGTCACGTCAAATTTTGGCGCCGTTGCCAGGGATGTATTGCATAATATTTAGTATTTTTCTGTTTTTCTCTTAGAGTACACAAAAAAAACTTTACTCTTGTTTTATTTTCTTTTTGCCGATTTTTATTAGAAAAAGGGAACGAAAAGAAGCACGGCAAGGACTGGAGCATCCTGAAGGAGGGTAACAGTTACTAACTTTTTCCCTCGAATTTATTGATTTTTATGCATGGTAGAAGATCCTTGCATCCAAGGCTAGAAAATCCTTTTATTATTTCATTCAAAAATAAAAATCCGAAAGAAAAATTAATTTTGATGGATCCTGAAGGAAGTACAGGTCAAACTGAGAACAATCCTATGGCCATGAAAAATCATTATATCCCTGATTCATTTCAAAGAGCATCCAATATTAGAGTCCCATTAGCACCCACTGTTAAATTCGAAATAAATCCAGGAATTTTTCAAATGCTCCCTAATTTTCATGGATTGCCTTTAGAGGAACCTCATCAGCACTTAGAAAATTTTCATATGGTCTGTGATTTAGTTAATCTCCCTCAAGTTACACCAGAAATTATTAAGATGAAATTATTCCCTCATACACTTAGGGACAAAGCTAGTCATTGGCTATCCACATTAGATAGAGAATTAACTAGCTGGAAAGATATAGAACAGGCCTTTCTTCGAAAATTTTATCCCTTAGGAAAAACTCAAAATATGAGAAAACATATATGGAGTTTTTCTCAAAGACCAGGAGAAACTTTGCATGAGACATGGGAAAAATTCAAAGATTTACTTAGAAAGTGTCCTCATCATGCTATACCCAAGTGGCAGCTCAATAGAATTTTTTATGATGGATTGTTAGAACAACATAGAAATATGGTTGATTCTATATGTGGAGGAGCTTTTATGGAGAAAACTCCTGATGAGATTTACAGTCTTTATGAGAATTTAAGTGAAAATTCTAGAGATCAAGCCTCTTTTGAATTATATGACAAGGAAATGAAGAGAGAAATTTATGAATTGCATCATGATGATGATTCTAAACTTAGAAATGAGGTTAATCAGATTAATCAAAGATTAGAAAAAATTGATTTACTTATTGATAATATTAGAAAGCCTTTTAACCCTCAACTTAATTCGAATAGTACATGTCCTATGTATGGTGAAAATGATTATTCTGAACTTCAATGTTATAATTTAGATCAATCATTTCACCCTATGCGAGAACAAGTGCAAGTAGCTCACGGTTTTAATAGAAATAGGGAAAATTTTTCAAATTCTTATAATCCTAATTGGAGGAATAATTTTTCATGGAGAGACCCAAATAATATTCAAAATCCAGAAGCACTTAGACCCAATTCAAACTCTGAATTTCGTCCAAAACAAGAAAATAGATTTCAGAAAAATCAGCCCTCTCAAACCCAACCTGATGCTATGGAAATGATGCAGCAAATGAGCCAAATGATGCAACAAACTATGAATCAAATGATGCAACAAATGATGCAGCACCAGAAACAAATTATAGAGGCTCTTGAGAATAAGAGAGAAGAGGGACAGCTACCTAGTCAGCCCATAGAAAATTCAGAAAACTGTCCAACAGTAAGATTTCAGCAAGAAGAGTCTAGCTGGATAAATTTAGAAAAAAACCCACGAAATGAAAATGTTAGGGCAGTGAATATATTGAGTGAGAATATTTTACCTGAACCTTATTTCCAATTATTAGAAGAAATTGATGATCCATTAGAAGTAAATAAGAATATTAAGGCCAAAAATGTAGTAGCAGAAAATTTGAATAAAATCAGTTATTGCTCACAATTGATGAATGAATATAGTGAGGATGATGAGGAGAAAGAACCCTTAGATGAAGAAACAGCAACTGATCATAGAAAAATCATCCAAATTTTAGTAGAAGGGAGTAAGGACAGAAATGAAGAAAAATATATTTCAAGTGAGGAAAAATCAACTGATTTGGGAGATGTAGGAGACGAAATTAATGAATCTAATCATAATTTTGCAGCCATGGATGTTGATTGTGAGGATGATGATGTATATCATATACCAAAATTAAAAGATAGCTCTTGGGAAGATGAAGAATTTGATGAGTTGAGAAACGAAAAGCTAGAAAAAGAATTGATTCAACTAATGGGAACAAGCGAAAATAATAGATGTGAATATAGAAATAATTTTGGAGGAGAAAATTTGAATTTTACTGAATTCATTAGATCTGAGATTAAAGAAGACAATCCTTCCATCCTTCAAAACCCACAGCCCATTAGAATTATTTCTAAGCTTGAAATATTTCACTCCTCACAAATTGAACAAATATGTATGGAAGATAAAATGGAGCAGGGAAAGATTATGCAGATAAAAGAAGACATTAAGAAATGGGTGAGTGGAAGAATTAGAGATACCAATTTAGATGAAAAAAATTTAGATTGGGCAAGAGCTAATCTGAAAATTATACGGCCTGATCACATTTTATGGTTTATTAATAGAAAGTATTTATTAATGAATGAGAGCCTAACAAAACAAGATAGAAATAAGGAAAGATTCTTTTCAAAATGGAAATATTATTTTTGGGAAAATTTTGTTAATTTCCATTTTGTTTTGGCTGAAAGTATGTCAAGGTATATATATGAAGTATATGAATTTATGCTAAATCTGAAAAAGAATATCATAAAACTTACCTTGGGATACAAATATATTTTGATGGCCATAGATCAGCTTATATGATATAAGAGCTGTCCAGCTGGAGACATTAAATTCAGCGCTGCATGGGAGGCAACCCATGGTTTTTATTTCATTCTGTTTGATTTTTTAAGCTCTGTTTTTCTTAGAATTTCGCAGTACTTGTTTCTGTATTTGTTTTTCTGTCGAAAAAGTGCAGGAGGAGTGTAAGATGAAGTGGAAAATTAAAAACGAGGTTGAGGTGATGTCTTTCTGAGCTTCATCATTTATGAAAATATTTTTAATGCTTAACTTTGCAGATATGCATGCTTCACTTGAAAATTATATTTTCTGCATATTCTGTTTCGAGTTTTCTGTGTCATTGAGGACAATGTCATTTTTAAGTTGGGGGGTGAAGTATTCATTATTAATTTATGCTGTAGGACGATTAAGAACATGTGTTTGCATTTTATTCAACTTAGAACAGCAACTAAAAAAATAAAAATAAAATAAAATTCGGAAAAATTGCAACATCTATTTTCTGGTTTTCTGTCAGAAACAACAGACTGTCAAAAACAGCAGACAAAAAACAGCCCGAAATTTGAAATTCTAGAAGACCCTTTTCTCACATTTCAATCCCCTAGACATATATTACTGAAATTCGAAATTACAGCTATAAAGAAGATAGTTTTGATTTATTTTTGACAAATTTATTGCTGCTAAAATAGAACTGAAAACAGAAAACAGAACTATCAGAACTATCTAATTTACAAATTCCTTACATCATATTGCATGCATGAAAAATTAAATCAATTAGATTGATTGATACCAAAAGATACTAGGAAGATTATTATTGAGTCAAAAGAATGATCTAGTAGCATGAAATGTTGGAATACTCCTTGGATACATGATAGATAACATGGATTTGATTTTACAGATTTTCACTTCATGATCTTGATGGATAATATTTACTTGATGTGAAAATTTGATTGATCATTTGAGTTTAATGGAGATTTTTGCACCCTGATCTATAGGACTTGTGAGGAGAAATCACTTATTTCAAAAAAAAAAAAAAAAGAGAGAGCAATGTGAAAAATCTAGAAACGAAGAGTACACATGGAGGGTGTGAGACATCATTCTCATTGTCGAAAATCGTGCATAGAAAAACACTTGCTGAAAAATAAGTGGATAAAGTGAAAGCCCTGAAAATGAAGAGTACACATGGAGGGTGTGAGACATCATTCTTATTGTCGAAATTTGTCTACAGGAAAAGCTACTTATCCACTATATATATAAAAAAAAAAGAAGGAAGAAATATAGTGCAAACTTCAAAAATCAAGTCATAGAAAAAGGGAAATGTAAGATCAATATTATTCTTGGATGAGTATTGATAATTGAAACATCTTGTAAATACATCTATGAGTGAAGAAGTGATAAAGATGTGAATAGAAGAAGTGAAGTCTAGATTGTTAGTCCAAGGAGTGTTTAAACATTTAAGTGCTTGACATCATTCTTAAATACTTGATATAAGAATCCAAAGTGTTTAAAGGTGCATCATTTCTAATTGTATTTCTTTTTCTGTATTGAATATGATGTTTGAGATTTGTAAATTTTTATTTTCGTAATTCCATTGCTAAGGGACTAGCAATGATTTAAGTTGGGGGGTGTGATAAGTCTTCATTATCATGAGTTAATAATTAGTAAATAATATAGTTTTAGCCTTAACTCATGATAAATAGATTTATATTTGTGTTAAAGCATGAAAAGTGGTTTTCAGTTGATTAACGTGAATTTTTGGGTAATTATGTGATTTTATACGATTTTTACAGTCTTAGTTTTGAGATAAACGAAGAACAAGAAATAAAAATAAAAATATTGCAAAATGAGAGGATCCGCCGGCCAGCCGGGCCCGCAAGCGGGTCGGAAGCGCAGTCGGGGAGTAGTCGCGAGCAGGGGCTGGAGCGGCTTGCTTGGATCGATAGGGGCACGTGTGCGCACTCCCCTTCCACGTCACCGGTGGTCAGCCGGCTGTGGGGCAAGGAGTGGTCGTACACGCGAGAGGATTTTGCCTACAAAGCTAACTTTACTATATATTCGCCCAAATAATCCGCGCACAACCGATGTGGGACTAAACCCGCGTCACACCTTGTTCAGGGGCGGGCGACCGCCGCGGGTTCGAATCCTCCCAGAGTCAAAATTCATATATTTTTAACTGATTATCGCGACTTTCCTGCAGATCGCCGGTGAAGGATTAAGCAACCGGAATCGCTGGATCATCGGCGAAAATCTCGTCAACGCGATTCGCGGAGCATTGCTACTAAAATTTCTGAACGATTCGCGATAAAAGGATCGCAATCCATCGAGTAAATCATCTCCGATTGATCGACGAACAAGCCGTCGTCGGGAAGAGGACGATCCGCCGGGAGACCAGTCGCCACCTCCTGAGAGCGTACCAGATGCGATGAAGAGCCTCCTCTTGCTGCGCGGACCTGAGGATGAAGCTCCCTAACACGCGCCTCACCTCCATCCAGCCCCTCTCCGTCGGGTGACAGCCGCCGGAGAGCCGCAAAGTCGCCGTTTTTCCGCTCCGCCGGGTGACAGCCGCCGGAGACGATTCGACGACCCACTTCATTGGTCTCTAGACTTCGCGAGAAGATCTAGAGACTGCCCACGTCGTCTTTGTCCAAGGAGAGCCTTCGAGGCCGTGGACACTGCACGACGACCCTCCCGAACGCTCAGGATTCCGGTGCATCGCCGACGCGTCGCCGTCGCGACGCCGGAACTCTGTTTTCCTGCTTTATCTAGAGATTGCCCACGTCGTCTTTGTCCAAGGAGAGCCTTCGAGGCCGTGGACACTGCACGACGATCCTCCCGAACGCTCAGGATTCCGGTGCATCGCCGACGCATCGCCGTCGCGACGCCGGAACTCTGTTTTCCTGCTTTCAATTTAATTTACGCTTCATTTAGTGATACTTTGTTGATTTTTATTTACCAAACTATACTTCGTTCAATTACGATTCTTCCGGCTTTTACAGATCTTAATTTGATTAATTGAGTCGTCTGTAATCGCCTACGTAAGAATCGCCGGGCGGAACTCTGTTTCCGCCTGATTCGCGTTCGCCGGGCGCTGACGTCATCCTGACGTCCGCACCCTTATTTCCTTTTTTTTCGTGAATTTTAAATATATTTCCTTTTTATTTCCTAGTATAAAATTCGTAAGAAAATCGTACTCATTGAGAAAAATTCTGAATAATTACCAGATATTATATTACATCCCTGTGATCGACCTGGAAAATTACCACTATTTTTGAGATTTTTATTGAATTATAATTGATATATTTATTTTGAAATACTTCTAAATATCCGAAAATTCGTATTTTCTAGTTTTATAAATTTTAAATTTGCGTGATTTAACATACAACGACTGAGTCACGTCAGGCACCATGTGGTGAAGCAAGCCTCGGTTCTTTTTGTTGCCCTAGGGAGGAGTAAAGTCAGCAGTTGACTTGTTGAATTCTTTCATGTCTTGACAAAGATAGTGAGCAACGATGTTTTGGCATTTTGTTCAAGCCTCCATCAGATGACTACTGTGGGAGCGAGGTTGCGTGTAAGAGATGTCGTGGACCACAGAAAGCCAACTACTCTATGGCAATTCAAGAAAAGATAAGAGTATGAAAGAGAGAGAGAGAGAGAGAGAGAGAGAGAGAGAGAGAGAGAGAGAGAGTAGTTGATGTGAATTTTTGGCTAATTATGTGATTTTATGTGAGTTTATATAATTTTATAATCATATTTTTGAGATAAATGAAAATAAATAAATAAATAAAAATATAGAAAAAGGGTGGGGACCTACCAGCTAACTAGGCTTGCAAGCATGTTGGAAGCACAATCAAGTGGAGCTACAAGCGACTAAAGACTGATAGGATACACATGTGTGCCACTCCCCTTCCACATCATTAGTGGCCATCTAGACATGCGGCTTTGTCAACTACTATATGATCATATGAAGCCGAATTTCTCTAGGTATAGTGGGCCCATCTATAAAGGAGTGGTCATAGAGATGCAAGAGAGAGACTTATTGAGATAGAATATTAGATTACTATACACATGTGAAAGAAAGACTCATTGATGATAGAATATTGGACTACTATACACACGTGAAAGAAAGACTCATTGATGATAGAATATTTGACTACTATACACATGTGAAAGAAAGACTCATTGATGATAGAATATTGGACTAGTATACACACATGAAAGAAAGACTCATTGATGATAGAATATTGGACTGCTATACACATGTGAAAGAAAGACTCATTGATGAGAGAATATTGGACTACTATACACATGTGAAAGAAAGACTCATTGATGATAGAATATTGTATTACTATATGTGCATCTCAAAACTGAAAAAATAATTTATCTAGGATTAAATCGACATCACAACTTCCTAAAATATTTTTAATAATTTTAATATCCAAAATATCCCTTATTTATGAGAAGACAATACCTTTATGATGTCATTTTTTAAGGGTATTTACATACTTATTTCACTCTCTCTTATACAAATAGGTGACTAGTGAAGCTTCAAATCTTACTAGAGCTAATACTGATATTTTTCTATGATTAAATCAGATTTTTTATGTAAATTATCGATAAGCAATTAAGCCGTCATAATTGCTCAATCACTATTGAAAATCTTATCAACGTGATTTGTGGAGCATCATTACTAAAATTGTCAAATGATTCAAAATAAAAAGATTGTGAATTCATCGAGTAAATCATCTCGGATTGATTGATAAATAAGTTTTCATTAGGAAGAAGATAATCTACTAGGAGATGAGTTGCCACCTCTTAAGAGCATATCAGATGCGATGAAGAGACTACTCTTACTATGCGAACTTGAGGACAAAACTCCTTAAGATACACCTCACGTCCATCCAATTTATCTCTATCGAGTGATAACCGTCGCAGATCTACAAAGTCGTCAATTTTTCGCTCCACCGACTAATAGTTGTCAAAGATGATTCATCAACCCACCTCATTAATTTCTAGACCAAGAAGATCTAGATATTGTTCATGTCATCTATCTCTAAAGAGACCCTTTGAGGCCATTGACATTTCACGATAATCCTCTCTAAACATTCAAGATTATGACGCATCGTTGACGCAACGATAGAACTCTATTTTACCATTTTAACTAGTTTAACTTTCACTATTATTTTCTAGACTTTGAAAAGAGATTTAGAGAGCGCCTAAGTGGTCCATGTCTACATAGAGCTTTTGAGGCCTTAGACATTGCACAATAATTATCCAGATTATGTAGAATTCCAACAATCCATGTCGCAAGGCCGAAACTCTACATTTCTTCCTTTCAACTTAATTTTTACTTGGTTTAGTGATACTTTGTGTGATTCCAAGTTTCGAATCTCTTCTTTAATAAATTATAATTTTTCTAGCTTTTACATATCTTAATTTGACCAAATAAATCGTACATAATCGCTTACATAAGAATCATTAGAGGCAACTATGTTTCTACCCAATTCACGTTCATCGGGGTGTTGACATCATCCTGATATCTGCACTCTTATTTTCTTTTTTCGTGAATTTTAGATATATTTAATTTTTATTACTTTATCTAAAACTCATAAAAAATCATATTTTTTGCAAAAAATTATAAAACATTACTCGATATTATATTACATCCCTGTGATCGAGTTGAAAAATTATCACTATTTTTGAAACTTTTATAGAATTATAATTGATATATCTTTTCATAAATACTTCTAAATATCATCACCTATTGACCTATATTTTCTTATTTTATAAATATTTAAATTTACGTGATCTATTATATAATGACTAGGTCTCGTCACTTATTGAAAGGTAAATAGAAAAAAATGAGAAAGAATATCATTCATGAATGCACAAAACTTGTTGAATTTTATGGATTTATTTTCTACATTTATGTCTGTTGGGGTTAGGGGCTCAACGTAAAAGTTGGATCCAATCAAGCCAAGTCAAATCCCATAGGTCTTTAAGATATCAAAATGTATCTTTGATCCAAGATAGAAGTGTAGAAAGTACTCTATTACCGATTATCTATTCAGAAAATGTAGCAAACAAGGCATCTAACCATGCAAACTATTCAAAAGATGCAATTACGATTTAGAGAGGATGTGATTGTACAAAAAATTTCTGTGTTGAAGATCATTTCTGCATCTCATTTGCACTGTAATTGCCGTCATTATAACCCTATCGTTCAACCAAAACAGTAAACTCGGAATCAGTGTCAGGAGAAAACGGGAAGAAGACTTCGATCACTCTTTTCACCGGTCTCCAAGATTGAGCTTGCTCGAAGATAGGTAGATATTGATGGCAGAGATATGAAGAAAGAGGTGTACTATAAATAGACACATGTATTTACGGCAAGAGAGAGAAGGAGAGACGTAAACCCAGCCTACGTGGAGAACTACAATTTAATGGACTTCTCAGTCTGCACTAATTTTTAGATACGACGGAAAACGAGAAAAGCACGGTTTAACTTTTATATAATTTGACTTTCAATCTTAACATCCGAGGAAACCGGGCCAAGTTCACAGGGACTCGACGCGATTTATTTCCTCCTATGGATAAAGCCGCCCAAGTTTTGACCGTGAAGGGGTTCAAACACGTGCTTTCTATCGGGATTGCTACGTTTTAACGCAAGCAAGCGCTAGCTCTTCGAAGCCTCGGAGGGTGAGCACGTGCCACGGTCAATCCCGTCCTGCCTTGTTGTCGTATATCCACCATGGATGGAATCCAGTCAAACTTGTCCTCGACTCGATGGTATCCTTCGACGCAGGCACCAGTCTCTGAACGTTCGGTGTTCGTCCGAAAACTATCCCTCTTATCTATAAAACCTGCCTACTCTCTGGGAAGACCAACAGTGCCTGAAATCGTACAAGCACTACCAATCCGTTCTTCTCATTCTTTTCTCCTTCTCACTCTTTTCTCTTTGTCCACTTCCCGTCTTGGTTCTTCGTCTTCTGTTTTTCAGAGTCCTCGTCTTTCGTTGGGGTTTTCGTTGGATCCCTTTTTCTTTTTCTTCCTCTTCCTGGTCTCTGTAAGAGTTACCCACACCATCTTCATGGACTCCGTCGCCGAGAGCTTCGTGACTCAGTCGGCGGTCAGCGACAACCTGATCACCATCCTCAGCATAGACGGAGGCGGTGTCAGAGGCATCATCCCGGCTACCATTATCGCCTTCCTGGAGAAAGAACTTCAGGTATGTTAAAGAAAGAGCAGATGCCTGTTCCACGGCGTCCAACCGAGCGGCACTTCTCCCAGATGCATTCATACCAAAAACCTATAAATTCATAGTCTTCATTCTTCGCAGTTAACTAAAAAATACTGATTAGTAAGACTTTCAGACACGTCGTTAAAAATTTGGAGAACACCACCGAATGCATGCATCGTTCGAATTTTTTTCATTATTTCTCGTTTTTTCCTACGGATGTATTGAGTAGGGAGACATTGGCCATCCATTCTCAACATTGCCGGGCTGTTCTCACGCGTAGATTCATTCCGCTTACTTTCGACAGGAGCTCGACGGGGAGGATGCGAAGATCGCAGACTACTTCGACGTGATTGCAGGGACAAGCACCGGGGGCCTCGTGACGGCCATGCTGACGGCTCCCAATGAACACAATCGCCCCATCCTAGCCGCCAAAGATATCAAGGACTTCTACCTTGAGAACTGCCCTAAGATTTTCCCCCAGATCAGGTAACTACCGGGATTACAGCACGGAAAATTCCTGGTTGTCGTTTATATGATCTCAGTATGTCTTACATCGGCCTCCTGATACATCGTAATTTGTGGAACCAGGGGCCCGCTCGCCGGAATCCGCCAACTGATCAATGGTATCACAGGACCGAGATATGATGGAAAATACCTTCACAAGCTTATAAGGGAAAAACTGGGAAGTGTTAAGTTAGGGGACACACTGACAAACGTGCTCATTCCGGCCTTCGACATCAGGAATCTCCAACCCACTGTCTTTTCCAGTTCTGAGGTGTGCACGTCAGTTTTAACCCGAGGAGCTGCCATTGTTTTTCCTATCTCTCTCTCTCGCTCTCTCTCTCTCTCACTCGCTCTCTCTCTCTCTCTCTCACTCACTCTCACTCTTTTTGGATGCTTTCTGAACAACTGGAATGAACTGATCTCAGGCGAAGAACGGCAATTGTTTGAATGCGACTCTCTCCGACGTCTGCATTAGCACCTCAGCCGCCCCCACCTACCTGCCGGCCTACTACTTCAACGTACAGACACCTCGTGGGGGGAAGAGGGAGTTCAACCTTATCGACGGAGGCGTGGCCGCAAACAATCCGGTGAGGCATTAGCGTAGTTTATTTGTTTCTTCCAATGCGGGGACAAGATAGCTGTGATGGACTAAAGGAATGCACGTACAGCCTCTTAACTGACGAGGAAGATGCCCTGTAGGCACTGCTTGCTATCAGAGATATGACCAAGGAGACGAGAAGGAAGAACCCGGAGGTGGGCAATTCTGAGCAGCTGGACTTAAAGAAGGTTCTGCTCGTATCCCTGGGCACCGGTACGACGCAGATGGACAAGTACAGCGCGGGAGATGCCGCGAAGTGGGGTATAGTCGGATGGTTGAACAACCAGGGGTCGAATCCCTTAATCGATGTGTTCACCCAAGCGAGCGTGGACATGGTCGACCTTCATATCTCCGCCGTCTTCCAGACCCTGCGTTGTGAGGAAAACTACTTGAGAATCCAGGTTAGTCTTATCTTCTGTGTTCTGCGGTACGCACGTACACATACAGACGCGCGCAGACACACACGCGCACCCAGGTTTCAACCCTAAATAAATCGGTGTTCTTTCTGTCAATCATGGATTCACAAGAGATATTGTGAAAACGCAGGACGACACGCTCTCCGGGGACGCTTCGTCCGTCGACATCGCAACAAAGGAGAATTTAGGGAAGTTAGTGAAAATCGGAGAGGACTTGCTCGACAAACCAGTTTCGAGGGTCAATCTTGACACCGGCCGGAATGAACCTGTAGGAGCGGAGAAAAACAGAGAAGCCCTTAAAAGGTAACGGTCATTCATCTAAAGAATTTATGCGGTGTACAGATTTTTTATCAAGCATGTTCGTTTCGACATTGACAACCACATCTGATCCGCCATTTATCACTCATCTTAGACAAACGTTGAAAAATTTCCACACTATACGCTACCATCCAAATTATATCGTGAATACTTCACCTGATCTTCCTTCTCATGCAGATTTGCGAGGATGCTGTCGGATGAGAAAAGGGTTCGTCAAAAAGCGCAGCTGAAGGCGTGAAGCTCACGCGACGCATGATCATATTATTCCTTTAATGTGTGACGGTTAGGGGGGTCGTTATGTGTACAAAGAAGGCCAAGTGCTCAAACGGGACATAAAAAAGGAACTTCCTAATGTTCTAGTTATGGAAAATTATTTTAGTTAATGGCATCGGGACCTTTGTTTCTGAGTTGTGCTTCTGATGGAATATTTTTTGTGTAATATCGCTTCGCTGAGAAACGGTCTCCAGTGGAGAGCGATGTAAACGTCAATGCACAGTGGCTAGTAGATTATCTACGACTAACTTATTAACAAACCGTCAATGTGCATATGAACCTTTACACATGCCGTGTGTCGCCACCTTCGATTAGGTGCAAGTGTTTTGTGCGAGTGGAAATTAAGGGCAGGTTCTAGTAAGAAGAATAGCTCGTTGGGGGATATGGGGTCCTCCGAGTTCCCTATTAATAGAGGCCCCCTCTCCAGCTATTAGGTATCTTCTCCACCTCTCCACCAGCGATGTCGATGTCCGTTGACCCGAGAATGAAAAGATGAAAAATATTCCGCACTGTACACTACCATCCAAATTATATCGTGAATACTTCACCTGATCTTCCTTCTCATGCAGATTTGGGAGGATGCTGTCGGATGAGCAAAAGGGTTCGTCAAAAGGCGCAGCTGAAGGCGTGAAGCCCACGCGACGCATGATCACATTCTTCATGCAATTTGTGACGGTTAGGGGGGTCGTCATGTGTACGAAGAAGCCCAAATGCTAAAACGGGACCGCAAAAGGAAGTTCCACATGTCTAGTTATAGCAAAATCATTTTAGTGAATGTCATCGTGACCTTTGTTTATAAATTGTCCTTCTCATGGAATATATTGTGTAACATCTCTTCGCGTTGAAACAGTCTCCAAAGGAGAGCAATGTAGACGCCCACGCATAGTGGCAAGTAGATTATCTACGGTGTACTTATTGACAAACCGCCAATGTACATATGCACATTTACGCATGCCATATTTCGCCACCTTCGATTGATTAGGTGCTACCGTTTCGTACGAGTGGAGTTTAAGGGCAGGTTCTAGTAAGAGGAATGGCTCGTTGGGGGATATGGAGTCCTCCGAGGTCCCTATAAATAGAGGGCGCCTCTCCGCCTCTTGAGTATCCTATTTTGGGAGTTCTCGGAAAGGATTGAGGGGGATATCTCGGGAGGGTTTTTTGTGAGGATGTTGAGGGCCAATAGTGAGGATTTGTTTCTTGGACTCTTTGTGAGAGTTTCATTGTAAATTTGTCTACATGTAGTGAAGCTTTCGTCGTCGTCACCCATAGATGTATAAGGCCAACCTTCAAACCAGATCACATTTCTTTCTGTCGGTGACTTTGCTGTGAGTTGATTATTCGTGTATGTCCTTACCTCATGTCGTGCGGAACATAGAGGCAATATTCTGTGAGTTGGAGTGGGCATTTACTCCAACACGAACGATGAATAAACAAAGCCCAAACCATGTGGGTTATAATGAAAGTTGTGCCGTGTGTCACTATTCTGTTATAATGATATTTCCCGGCTACATGTGGGTTATACTTGTGTATGCAATGAGAAATCTGGTTTCTGAGGCCGTCGGTCTTGGGACCCTCTGCCACATTGTATAAGATTGGGTCGGTCGGAACGGTTATCGCGAAGATCACATATCAGTCAGCCGCCGAATTATGAAATGGGAAAGTTCTTGAGCTTATACTTACTGCTTGTGCAACCAGTGATCTAATGTGTTCATGTGACACCAACGTTTGCCGGGTATCTTATTCATCACTCCTGTTCCTTGTATTACCCGTGTGTTTGACACCAGCCTCGTTGACGGACTGAATCTGCGCTTTGCTCGACAGTCGTAGCGGCATGGGGAACCGCTGCAGAAGACGGGGAAGTTCTTCAGGGGGAGCGAAGAGTGGAGGAAGACCCCGATGGTGACGAACCAGCTCAGATATGCCACCTCCCCCCACCCCCGGCCTCGGCATCGTCGTCGTTGCGTTCGGCGTCTACCTCGTCGGCAAGGCCGCCTAAAACCACCTCTACCGCTCCGACTCCCACCCTCACTCCCACTGAAGAGGAGCGGCGGAAGGATCCCCCGACAGTGACTCTGGTTTCTCTCTCTCTCACCCACAGTATCGGCCCTTCCGCTCTCTCTCCTTCGGGCTCTTACGAACCTCTGTTCTTCCATCTGGGAGAAGCAGATCACTCGAGAAAAGATTGGGTGACATCCTGTGTTTTGTCGGCCTTTCGTCGTCTCCTCTGTCCCTCCTAAAAGATTACGGACAGTTCTATTCCTGGGTGCTTGGGTAGGAACGACGCTCCACGAGCTTCTGTTTTATCACATTGCTGCTGCGATAAATGTGGGCGAGTCAAGTTGCCATGACTAGGGTGCGCCCTCTGGATCTTGGCTTTCAGCTCGCTGTCTCCCGTCAAAAGGTTTCCTCGCGCACATCCATCACTCTCTGAATCTATGGCGTCTCTACCGTCATATGCAACGGCGAACGAAGTAGGAAACACGAGGCAGAGAGCGACGACTCGAGGCTACGCGCCAGCGATGTCGAAGTGCGTTGAACCGAGCGGAAGATGATAAGATGAATGGCGGGCCCTCGTGCTTATCTGTCTCGTCCTTGGTCAACGATATGTGGTTTCATTTCCTGAATGGGAGGAGGTGGGAGCGAGGTCTTGGTTAGCTTCACGTGCAAGACGAATGCGCAGACCCCAGAACGGGCCCAGTTTCGTAGACTAGTTCTGACTGAAATGGGTCGCCATTCATCCTAATTAGACGTGCACATTGTTCCGCCAAGGATCCGTCCGATAAGGTATTTTTGACTATTAGAAAAGGACGCCTCTCTTGTTTTTAAAATCTCGAGAGTGAAGGAGGTGAGATCCAACTCCATCATCATTTTTTAGACTTTGAAAGAAGATCCAACTCATTTCCAGATTGTCCATGTCTAAGAAAAGACTTTCAGGCCATAGAAATTATTCGATGATCCTCCTGAATACAGAATTTTAGCAATTGCTGTGTAAGGTCGAAACTCTGCCTTTCTTGCTTTCAACTTAATTTTTGCTTAATTTATTGATACTTTGTGTGATTTAAAATTTTGGAAACCTTCTTCATTCAATTAATATTATTTTGACTTCCATAGATCTTAATTTGACCCATTAAATTGTCACGAATTCTTATGTAAGAATTACCGAGGAAAACTCTATTTCTACTCGATTCGTGTTCCAAAGGACACTGATGTCATCTTGATGTCCGCACCCTTATTTCTCTCTTTTGTGAATTTTTAAAAATATTTTATATTCTTTAAAAATCATAAAAAATCTTAATCTTTTAGTAAAAATCTAAAATATAACGTGATATTATCTTACATCCTTGTGATCCACTTGTAAATTCCTCATTATTCTTACAACTTTTTATCAAATAATAAATTATTTATATTTTTTCTTAAATATTTTAAAAATTAAAATATTAATATTTTCGAATTTTATAAAATTTAAATTTATGTGATCTATAATACAACGACTAAGTCATGTCAAAGACACACATATAGTAGTGCAATATACCATCAGAAGCACAACTCAGAAACAAAGGTCCCGATGCCATTAACTAAAATAATTTTCCATAACTAGAACATTAGGAAGTTCCTTTTTGATGTCCCGTTTGAGCACTTGGCCTTCTTTGTACACATAACGACCCCCCCTAACCGTCACACATTAAAGGAATACTATGATCATGCGTCGCGTGAGCTTCACGCCTTCAGCTGCGCTTTTTGACGAACCCTTTTCTCATCCGACAGCATCCTCGCAAATCTGCATGAGAAGGAAGATCAGGTGAAGTATTCACGATATAATTTGGATGGTAGCGTATAGTGTGGAAATTTTTCAACGTTTGTCTAAGATGAGTGATAAATGGCGGATCAGATGTGGTTGTCAATGTCGAAACGAACATGCTTGATAAAAAATCTGTACACCGCATAAATTCTTTAGATGAATGACCGTTACCTTTTAAGGGCTTCTCTGTTTTTCTCCGCTCCTACAGGTTCATTCCGGCCGGTGTCAAGATTGACCCTCGAAACTGGTTTGTCGAGCAAGTCCTCTCCGATTTTCACTAACTTCCCTAAATTCTCCTTTGTTGCGATGTCGACGGACGAAGCGTCCCCGGAGAGCGTGTCGTCCTGCGTTTTCACAATATCTCTTGTGAATCCATGATTGACAGAAAGAACACCGATTTATTTAGGGTTGAAACCTGGGTGCGCGTGTGTGTCTGCGCGCGTCTGTATGTGTACGTGCGTACCGCAGAACACAGAAGATAAGACTAACCTGGATTCTCAAGTAGTTTTCCTCACAACGCAGGGTCTGGAAGACGGCGGAGATATGAAGGTCGACCATGTCCACGCTCGCTTGGGTGAACACATCGATTAAGGGATTCGACCCCTGGTTGTTCAACCATCCGACTATACCCCACTTCGCGGCATCTCCCGCGCTGTACTTGTCCATCTGCGTCGTACCGGTGCCCAGGGATACGAGCAGAACCTTCTTTAAGTCCAGCTGCTCAGAATTGCCCACCTCCGGGTTCTTCCTTCTCGTCTCCTTGGTCATATCTCTGATAGCAAGCAGTGCCTACAGGGCATCTTCCTCGTCAGTTAAGAGGCTGTACGTGCATTCCTTTAGTCCATCACAGCTATCTTGTCCCCGCATTGGAAGAAACAAATAAACTACGCTAATGCCTCACCGGATTGTTTGCGGCCACGCCTCCGTCGATAAGGTTGAACTCCCTCTTCCCCCCACGAGGTGTCTGTACGTTGAAGTAGTAGGCCGGCAGGTAGGTGGGGGCGGCTGAGGTGCTAATGCAGACGTCGGAGAGAGTCGCATTCAAACAATTGCCGTTCTTCGCCTGAGATCAGTTCATTCCAGTTGTTCAGAAAGCATCCAAAAAGAGTGAGAGTGAGTGAGAGAGAGAGAGAGAGAGCGAGTGAGAGAGAGAGAGAGCGAGAGAGAGAGATAGGAAAAACAATGGCAGCTCCTCGGGTTAAAACTGACGTGCACACCTCAGAACTGGAAAAGACAGTGGGTTGGAGATTCCTGATGTCGAAGGCTGGAATGAGCACGTTTGTCAGTGTGTCCCCTAACTTAACACTTCCCAGTTTTTCCCTTATAAGCTTGTGAAGGTATTTTCCATCATATCTCGGTCCTGTGATACCATTGATCAGTTGGCGGATTCCGGCGAGCGGGCCCCTGGTTCCACAAATTACGATGTATCAGGAGGCCGATGTAAGACATACTGAGATCATATAAACGACAACCAGGAATTTTCCGTGCTGTAATCCCGGTAGTTACCCGATCTGGGGGAAAATCTTAGGGCAGTTCTCAAGGTAGAAGTCCTTGATATCTTTGGCGGCTAAGATGGGGCGATTGTGTTCATTGGGAGCCGTCAGCATGGCCGTCACGAGGCCCCCGGTGCTTGTCCCTGCAATCACGTCGAAGTAGTCTGCGATCTTCGCATCCTCCCCGTCGAGCTCCTGTCGAAAGTAAGCGGAATGAATCTACGCGTGAGAACAGCCCGGCAATGTTGAGAATGGATGGCCAATGTCTCCCTACTCAATACATCCGTAGGAAAAAACGAGAAATAATGAAAAAAATTCGAACGATGCATGCATTCGGTGGTGTTCTCCAAATTTTTAACGACGTGTCTGAAAGTCTTACTAATCAGTATTTTTTAGTTAACTGCGAAGAATGAAGACTATGAATTTATAGGTTTTTGGTATGAATGCATCTGGGAGAAGTGCCGCTCGGTTGGACGCCGTGGAACAGGCATCTGCTCTTTCTTTAACATACCTGAAGTTCTTTCTCCAGGAAGGCGAGAATGGTAGCCGGGATGATGCCTCTGACACCGCCTCCGTCTATGCTGAGGATGGTGATCAAGTTGTCGCTGACCGCCGGCTGAGTCACGGAGCTCTCGGCGATGGAGCCCATGAAGATGGTGTGGGTAACTCTTACAGAGACCAGGAAGAGGAAGAAAAAGAAAAAGGTATCGAACGAAAGCCCCAACGAAAGACGAGGACTCTGAGAAAGAGAAGACAAAGAACCAGGACAACAAGTGGACAAAGAGAATAGAATGAGAAGAAAAGGATTGGTTGCTAGTGCTTGTATGTTTTGAAGCGCTGTTTAGGCAGGTTTTATATATAAGAGGGATGGTTTTCGGACGAGGAACGAACGTTCAGAGATTGGCGGCTGCGTCAAAGAAAATCCTCCGGTCAAGGACAAGTTTGACTGAGTCACTCCTTGCTAGGTCTACGACAACAAGGCAGGATGGGATTGACCTTGCCACGCGCTGCACCCTCCGAGGCTTTGAAGAAATAGAGCTTGCTTGCGTTAAAACGTAGCAATCCGATAGAAAGCGCGTGTTTGAATCCTTACACGGTCCAACCTTCGGCGGTTTTATCCATAGGAGTAAATAAGTCGCTTCGAGTCCCTGTGGACTTGGCCCGGTTTTCTCCCATCTTAAGATTGAAAGCCAAATTATAGAAAAGTAAACCGTGTTTTTCTCGTTTTTCCTCGTATATAAAAACTTAGTGCAGACTGAGAAGTCCATCAAAGTGTAGTTCTCCACGTAGGCTGGGTTTACGTCTCTCTCTCTCTCTCTCTCTCTCTCCCCTTCATTGCCGATTTGTCACAATATTGATCCGTGTTTAAAAGATTTCCTAATGTTCTATTCTGTATGCTACATAATGCATTAGGACTTGCAATATCTGTTACTTCATTTTATTTTTCGTTAAGAGCTTCACTTCAAGCTCTTTTTATTTTATTTATTTTTTGTTGTTAACTTCTCTCTTTTTTCTGGGATATTATAAATTTGTCAAAGCTCATATCTCTTCTAATTATGAACTTGGGTGACTAAAAAGTCTTACACAACAACCAACCCATCTTCACATGTTTTGTTTGTACATTTCCTATAAAATCGTTTTTCATCACCATTGGCTCTAATCTAACACTTGTCACATAAAATTATATGAGATAACAAAAATTTTGAGGTGAAAATAATCTACAAGGAAACTAGGACCATGCCATTTTGAAAAATTAGTTTGATGGTTGCGGACAAAGATCATTTATTAAAAAGTGAATTTTTTTAACAACTTTTAAAAACTTAGTAATATCTTTGATAGACTTGATTGAGACAAGATACGTCTTACTTTATCTAAGAATGTCATGTTCAGAATTTGTAACATTCTCATGTTGTGGGGTAACTATTATAACACAATGCCAAATAATGTCTCAATTGTTGTAAGACTTATAAAAAATTTAAAATGAAAATGGTATAAAATTATCAATATTGAGATGGTTTCTTTTCTTATTTATGTATTTCACTACTTGAAGGAAACCAACATCTCACTCTTTTTCTTTAAAAAATATATCAAGATTTTCCTTGAAAACTTAGATGTAAATCTTAACAAATAACTTGCATCACCATTACAAACAACTAACACATGACTTCAAGTATTATAATAGATGGCATCCACAATATCTCTAGTATTGGAGAATATAGTAATAAATTTATCTTATACTATTCGTGAAATATAAAAGCATTACAATAAATTATTTTCATTGTTTTTTGACTAGTAAGTTGGCATTGGTTATCCATCTGCAACATACCTTCTTAGTCATGTCATCCAATTGCATATGTCATAATTAAATAAACTTATATGAACTTTGACATTCCCCATTTTACCAAATTGATTTCGCTAGCTTCGCACTCTCACAATAATTAATATATTTGATCTTCACCATGAGATTTAAGTAATGACCATTTAAACTCAATCGAGTTTTGAGAAACCTTGATATCTAGTAAAAGGATATCCACGCACTGCCAATCCCTAATCTGGGTACCAATAAGGTCATTTTGGATGTATATAGAGGCACTTCGGCACAGATAGCTTCTATAACAAAGTACAAACGAAATATTCATATAAAGGATCAATAAGTTTAAGAGTATTAAGGATTGATCCTAATCATCTACTTTAGCATAAATATTTTAGGATATATGAAAATCTGAATAAACTTGTTCATAAAATTGATAATTCTTGTTTCTCTTTTCTTGAGAAAAATGACAATTGTAGGTTTGTATACAACAATTTATGAGATACTTTGTTATAACCTTTGTCTCATACTTGAGCTATAATTTCACCATGATGTCTTCATCAACAACTTCTCATAAACTATCATCGTCAAATTCAAATGAATCATAGCAAGAGCACTCTGTATATTCTCTTCTTTATCTTGATGTTTTCACAGAGATGGTAGAGCTTTGTTATCTCCAACTGACTACTTCAACCCTTGGTAGACTAATATTGAGTTTTTTTTGTTGTTGAAATTCTTCATTTTCCATCAAACACTTCAATGTCAAATTTCATTACTGACATAGACATTATTTCCACCAATGACATACATAAATCAAACCTTAAGTAAACTCTTGAATTAAATTATTTAAACTAATGACCACTTTGACTTTCAAACTGACACCCACTTGATTGGCATAATTGGAACGAAATAGAGGGAATATTGATCAGCTCACACCGACATAAGAAAAGGATTTATATGGTTTCAAGGCTGCCCTCTTATGTCCATAGTCAATGATGACAATGACCTTCCCTAGATGTGAAGAAGTTTACAACAGATTCTCACCACCATAGCCCAAAATAATAGGTAGCAGCTCTCCTCTTGAAATTTAAGCAACAATTGGCGGCTCTCACTTGTAACCAGCAAGAGAGGCAGCGGCTCTCTCTTCTTCCACTAATAAGACATATAGTGGAGCCTCCCCTACTCAACCAGCAGCCACTCTCGATACCTTGTTTCATTCTTATTGCAGCAGCCCGTTCAGTCAGAATGGCGGCCCAATCCAGTCAGAACCGGTCTACGAAAATGGACCCGTTCTCAAGTCTGCGCATTTGTCTTGCGCGTGAAGCTGACCAAGACCTCGCTCCCACGTCCTCCCATTCAGGAAATGAAACCACAGCTCGTTGACCACGGACGAGAGAGATAAGCATGAGGGCCTGCCATTCATCAGATATGGGGGTATCTCAACATCTTCCTCTCGGGTCAACGGACATCGACATCGCAAGCGCGTAACCTCGAGTCGTCGGTCTCTGCATCGTGGCTCCTACTTCGTTCGTAGTTGCATATGACGGTAGCGCCGCCATGGATTCACAGAGTGATATATGTGCGCGAGGAGAGCTTTTGACCAGAGACGGCGAGCTGAAAACTAAGAAGAAGATGGCGCCCCTTAGTCATGGCAACTTAACTCGCCCACCTTTATCGCAGCAGCCCATTCAGTCAGAACCGGTCTACGAAAATGGACCCGTTCTCAAGTCTGCGCATTTGTCTTGAACGTGAAGCTGACCAAGACCTCGCTCCCACGCCCTCCCATTCAGGAAATGAAACCACAGCTCGTTAACCAAGGACGAGAGAGATAAGCACGAGGGCCTGCCATTCATCAGATATGGGGGTATCTCAACATCTTTCTCTCGGGTCAACGGACATCGACATCGCAAGCGCGTAACCTCGAGTCGTCGGTCTCTGCATCGTGGCTCCTACTTCGTTCGCAGTTGCATATGACGGTAGCGCCGCCATGGATTCACAGAGTGTTGGATGTGCGCGAGGAGATTTTTTGACCAGAGGCGGCGAGCTGAAAACCAAGGTGAAGAGGACGCGCGCCTGGCCATGGCAACTTAACTCGCCCACCTTTATCACAGCAGCAATGTCATAAAAAAGAAGCTCGTGGAGCGTCGCCCCAACCCGAGCACCCAGGAATAGAAAGGTCTGTAATCTTTCAGGAGGAACAGAGGAGACGACGAAAGAGAACAAACAGAGGTGCCCAAGAGCCGGAAGGAGAGAGCAGCACGGCCTATAGGGTGGGTGAGAGAGAGGGGAAAGGGGGGGGGGAAAGATTCACAGTCGGAGCATCCCTCCGCCGCGCCTCTTCAGTGGGAGTGGGAGTGGGAGTCGGAGCGGTAGAGGTGGTTGTAGGCGGCCTCGCCGACGAGGTAGACGCCGAAAGCAACGATGGCGATACCGAGGCCGGGGGTGGCGTGCCTGAGCTGGTTCGTCAGCATCGGGTGCTTCCTCCACTCGTCCCTCCTCTTGAAGAACTCCCCAGTCTTCCCCAGCGGTTTCGCCATGCCGCTATGACTGTCAAGCAAAGTGCACCCACAGAGTCAGTTCGTCAATGAGGTCTGGCTCAAACACGCGGGCAAATCTAACGAAAAGGAAAGAGGGATGCAATAAGAGAGATATTCGGCACAAGTTGGGGTCACATGAACACATGAGATCACTGGTTGCACAAGCTGTAGGCATAAGCCCAAAAGCTTGCCCATTTTATAATTCAGCGGCTAACTTATAGGACAACTTCGATCAGTAGACTGATCAGACTGACGCAACGTTGTAGAATGTGGCAGAGGGTGCCGATACAGACCGCCTCATAAACCAGATATCTCATCGCATGCAGAATTATGTAACCCACATGAATCCAGGTATCTGTCTGATTTGTTTAATCTTTCAGAGTTTGAATTGCACGGATGAATTTGGCCACAGCAGGGGAAACAGGATCCGGTGCAGAACCCATAATTAAAGTCTTATAATGCTTTCTGGATCCTAGAACAGGAAAATCAGCAAGCCAGAAAAAAAAAATGCCTTCTTCACCCAAGCGGACAGAAAGCTGTACGATGAACTCAAGGAGTGAAGAATGAGAACCACCTTAGGAAATGCCGGAAAGTAACTTTCTGATCCATATTTGGAAAAACTGATGGACAATGTGTGTCCTACAGCGTGAGCCGAAGGGGTGCAGGGGCGGAGCAAAGATGGTCTGCCAGCAAGAAGTTTTAGGAACCCCAAGATGCTGATGGGCTGAGGTGAAGGCAATGTTTTCCTTGGATTACCTCAATGTAGGAGGTCGAAGACCTCGTGCACTTTGTAAGACTGTTGTCAGGGTTGACTCATGTCAATTGCTTGGGGCTCTCCCTTGATATACAGATCGTCGCAGCCGGCGACCAAGTATCCAGCTTCCACAGTGCAGAAAGCCAAGCCTTGCCCATTTTTATTTGGTTACAGGAAGGCATATTGATTTTTTTCCATGTAGTCTTAGTCAAAAAAATTAGCGAACAGGCCACAGGAGGAAAAGGTATATTGCATCGGAATGGCTGCAGCACGGCTGAAAGAGAGATTCAAGAGGCAATGTCTACGAGCTCTGGCCCTGACAAGCGAAATTCGAATCGAGGAAGATCCCACGGCTTCCCCGTCGTGAAGGCGGAGAATCCCACCGTGGAAGCCCATCCCACGGAAAACCCCCGCGATGAACCCGACAAGAGGGCAAAGGAACCGAACAAGATCTCCATGACTGAAGCTGTCTCAGGAACCGCATAAAATTGGGGCAACACAACTTTTGGGCGTAAAATCAAGGCACTGACCATGCCTATCCAAATCCCACCAATCTCGGATCCCTCTGCATTCCGGACCATAAGCAACCCCGAACCAGAGAGGATTTCGACAATAATCGCAAGATCGGGAAAAGACTTATCGTTTCTTCACTTCACCGTGATGTAGATTCCAAACAAATACGATCTCCTCGATCTACACCAGAAAGGAAATAGAAAAGTGGACTGACCTAGGAGGATCGCGCCCCCGCCGCCGCTACCGGAGACTCCGGCGAGGATCAGATGAAACTAGGGCAGGCGCCTTGAGAGGTAAAGACGAACAATAGACGGAGAAGATGGAGAAGATGGAGAAGATTAGACCTGTTGGTTTATCTCTAGGGCTGCCAGTCCTTGCCCGGTTCGAGGCCCAAACCGGGGTACCGATTCATCCCGGTTCGATAGGACATGAACCGGACTGCCCGGCCACTTCAGCCATCGGAAAGAGGGGCTCGCCGGAGGAGGCTCGCCGGCGGGCGGAAGGAAGGCGTCGGTCTGGGAGGCGAGGAGAGAGTAGCAGAGGTTTTAGACTTCGTCTTTCATCGAAGGCAGAGATTATTTCTCCGGTGGAGTAACAGCAGGATGGCGTGCCGGAGGAGTCGACGGAGGGAGCACCGCCGGAGGACCCGGCGTCTCTGATGCCTGCTGGTGCTTCGTCGATCTACCTATCTCATCCCGAAAAACGAACTATACGAGTGGACGGTGTTGGATGAGAGGGAAAACGAATGAGTGGATGATGGTATCTGACAGATGAAGGGGCCGTTGTTGAGCTAACGCTCGTGATGGCGCGACGGTGGAGGAGGACGGGAGGTGGATCTTTGTCCTCGGCGAAGTAGGAGGTTGATCTTCAGATAGCGCCGTCTATCGATGTTCTGTCACGGAGGGGAGCGACTCTACCATATCCGCTTTTCGTCGAGTCCTCTAGGGGGGGATCACGGGTTCCCTCACGCCCACAGCACTGCGTCATCCCCAAGCTTTTGCCCATTATGAGCTTTCTCTTTCCTCCCCACCCCCGCTCAACGTAAACTTCTTCTCGCCCTCTCATCCATGCAACACGAAGCTCAACTTGACTGCCCTTCCTCTCTTTTTTTCTCCTTTTTGTCTCTCCTCACAAGTCGACGCTGCTCCGCCGTTTCGTGTCGTCTGGTCACGGCCGATTTAGTTGTCCCTAGCCGCAGCCGCCAGACCTCCGTAAGGTCGGTTTGCGAGAATTCCATGGCGAGTACACGGCGGCTTCAACTCCGACGCTCAGGAGTCCTGGGATAGACTTTGGCGCGGTCGTCCCGTGAGTCCCCTAAATTGGAAAGCCGTGATCAGCCACAAACTTTTTGATCGCGACGGTCTCCCCTCGGTTCCGCAGAACTCTCGCGAAGAGAGAGAGACACACACACACACTAGTCGCCGGAGGTATTTAGATTCTCATGGCGGGAGGAGTGTCATTTCTGGCGGTTGAGTTCCCTGATTCGGCGTACAATCCAAAGATCCGCACTGCTGAGTTCCTCGAAAGGGCTTCCCTTCTGCGGCAAGTACGATGAGGTCTGTAAGGTGGGTTTCTTACCTCCGTCTGTCCTAGTTCGTCGCTGCAGCGTCTGCCCGGACGAGGGCTTACTTGGACTCTATCCCCATTAATTTCTCAGGTTCGAAGGAGATCTCGAAGACACAAGGTCTCCAAAGGGGGCAAGCTCGGGCAAGCTCGATGCTGGGCTTGTTAAGCACCGATACAGCTTGGGGGGAACAAGATTACCACTATCGGCGACCTCCTCCAAAGTCTTCCCAGACAAGCCCCACAAGTCCCTGAAAGAGAAGATGTTGTCCCGGGTGCTCTCAGAGGACTACGAATCCGACAGGCTCGAGAGGAAGATCCTGGACCCCCGAGGCCCCACCATTCAGAAGTGGAACAAGATATTCCTCGCTGCGTGTTTAGTCTCCCTCTTCGTCGACCCCCTCCTCTTCTACCTCCCAGGCACCAGGGAGGAGGAGTGCATATACATAGCCATCCCCCTGGAAGTTGCCCTCACGACGATACGATCGCTGGCGGACGTCTTCTACGTGATCCAGATTTTCGTTCGGTTTCGAACTGCATTCATCGCTCCGTCCTCTCGAGTATTTGGGAGAGGCGAGCTCGTCATCGATCCCGCGAAGATATCCTCGCGGTACCTGTCCAAGGGCTTCTGGATAGACCTCTTCACCGCGCTGCCACTCCCCCAGGCATTCCTCTGCATTAAAACTATTTTCTTTTTTCTCTCTCTCCATTCTCTCATGCTCTTCAACAACACTAAATCCTTGTGTTTCAGTTTCTAATATGGGCAGTGATTCCCAACCTCAAGGGTTCCATGATCACCAACACCAAGAACATCCTACGTTTCAGTATCATCCTCCAGTACATCCCGAGGCTGTTCCTGATCGTCCCCCTCTCGTCGCAGATCGTGAAGGCGACAGGGGTTCTCACTGAAACCGCCTGGGCCGGGGCTGCCTACAACCTCGTACTGTACATGCTCGCAAGTCATGTAAGATGAGGATCTAACACAGCCGTTTTAGCCTGAGTATCGTTGAGCTTCTCTTCCAGCTTCCCTAATTTCATTAACCATAATATTCTTAAGAAATACATACGCACATTATAAACTAAGTCTGTATCTTCTTCTTCATCTTCAAGATACTTGGATCGTTATGGTATCTCCTCGCGATCGAACGCCAGGAATCATGTTGGAGAGCAGCGTGCAATCTTCAGAGCTCGGGATGCAAGTACGGCTACCTGGATTGCCGCAACATCAACAAGCAAAGGGAATCGTGGTTTCGATCGAGTAACCTTACGATTGTATGCAATCCAAGTAACTCCTTCTATCAGTTTGGGATCTATGCCGACGCTATCAGCTCCAGCATCACCTCTGCCTCCTTCTTCCAAAAGTACTTCTTCTGCTTCTGGTGGGGCTTGAGGAACCTCAGGTACGAACTGTCGTCTCTCGGTCCCGGAGACGAAAACCCTAGTTCACCTTGAAAGCTAATGATTTCGATTTGTCTCCGCGAAGCTCTTTGGGCCAGGATCTCATGACCAGCAATTACGTCGGGGAAATATGCTTCGCTATTGTGATATCCGTTCTGGGTATGGTGCTCTTCGGTTTGCTTATCGGCAACATGCAAGTAAGTGCCGTCTTAAAATTTCCAAAAATGGGATGGTCCTGAATCCTTCCCGTGGGGGAACAGAATGGAGGGTTGACGTTGACTGTCCGGGTTCGTGGTTCTTTTGCGCAGTCGTATCTCCAGTCGACGACTGCCCACCTGGAAGAATGGAGGACCAAGAGGACAGACACGGAGCAATGGATGCGGCATCGGCAGCTGCCGCCGGAGTTGAAGCAGAGGGTGCGCAGGTACGACCAGTACAAGTGGATGGCCACACGAGGGGTCAACGAGGAGTCTCTCCTGGGAGGCCTCCCCATGGACCTTCGCAGGGACATTAAGCGCCACCTTTGCCTTGATCTGGTCTGCCGGGTAAGATACACTGACTGACACAATATCACCTCCCTTATCCCTCCATTGCGGTACCCCAGGATTGCCGTGATTTATCTGAAAGAACAAAGAGCAGGTGCCGCTGTTCGACCAGATGGACGAGCAGATGCTGGACGCCATATGCGAGCGGCTGAAGCCTGCCCTGTACACCTCCGGGACGTGTCTAGTCCGCGAGCTCGATCCAGTTAACGAGATGCTCTTCATCATCCGGGGCTACTTAGACTCCTACACCACCAACGGCGGCCGCACGGGGTTCTTCAACTCTTGCCGGATCGGGCCGGGAGACTTCTGCGGGGAGGAGCTTCTGACGTGGGCCCTCGACCCGCGGCCCACCGCCAGCCTGCCGTCGTCGACGCGCACGGTCAAGGCCATCTCGGAGGTCGAGGCCTTCGCTCTCGTGGCAGAGGACTTGAGGTTCGTCGCCGCGCAGTTCAGGAGACTGCACAGCAAGCAGCTGAGGCACAAGTTCCGGTTCTACTCACTCCAGTGGCGTGCGTGGGCAGCATGCTTCATACAGGCCGCTTGGCGGCGGAGCCGGAGAAGGAGGGCTTCGATGTCGATCGATCTGCGGAGAGAAGACGTGGTCGCCGCCTCATTCCATCCTCCGGAGAAGAAGCCGCTGAAGTTGATGCAATCTCGTGTTGCTCCAGGGCATCATCGTCTGACGCCGACCTCGAGGAGTGGCTCCAGAGAGCGCCGAGGCTCGGACTCGAGTGCAGTCAATTCGTCTCTGCAGAAGCCCGCCGAACCCGACTTCTCCGTCGAAGAAGGTTGAGCCCGAACCCCTACCCTGGTCTGCCACTACGATTCGCCCCTCCACCTTCTGATGATGGTACATTAGCGTAAGAGTCCAACGAGGTGACGCTGTAAGCTATAGACGACGACGTTGATCATAGTATCGTTGCTCTTATTATGGGGAAGTATTTGTTGGAAAAATAAGAAGGAAACGATTGCATGGGCAGTGGGATTGGATTGTTTTTCCGCGAGACGATCATCCCAGACTGGATGCTTCGGATGTGTGACGTCGGCGCTGAAGGAAACAGGCCATTTAGTTTCCCTCCTTGTTCAATGACCCATGGCCCGCCGTACCCAAAAAAATTGCTGGTCGATGCCGGGGGGCATCGTACGGAGAAAGTGAAAGACCACCTTATTGCTTATAATTGTGAACGGAGATGTTGACCTTGTGGAGCCCACCGCGGTCGGAGGTATGGTGTAACTACGCAGAGTCTCTCAAGTGGTTGCACCAGTAAAATAGAACTGCAAAAATAGACTCTACTCCCCACCTTTATTGATTGATCAACAAGACTACGTCAAGTCCATTACTTGACCGGCCCATATGGCCCCCCTCTCTCTCTCTCCCTCCCTCACCTCGTCGCTTCTCTACCGGTGCTACCGCACATTCGTTAGGCGTTATAATAAGAATGATAATCTAAAACTAACATCATGAGAGGAGAGAGAGAGAGAGAGAGCGGAGGCGGGAGGGATAAACCAAGAACCACACATCATGAAGAAGTAAGTACAAAGATACATTGAGAAAAGCTCACACAAATGGCTGGAAAGTGAAGATAACAAGCTAAAGTGCGAGCGACGAGCGGGGAAACTCTCGGCGTCGCCCATGGCCACAGGACCGATGGTTGTCGCCGGCAACACATTGGTTGCTCACGTCCCACCGCTTCCTCCCGGCAGAGTTGTTCTTATTTCTTGACCGGAAGACAGCGCCGGCGACGCGCGGGCCCGAACTCAGACGTTGGGATTGCTGCGGAAGGAACCCAGGGCTTTGATGGCCCCAGCCCGGAGGAGGTACTGATGGTAGATGGCGGCGATTGCTGCACCAATGAAAGGCCCAACCCAAAAGATCCACTGCACACGACCAATCCACCAAAGGATAAGATGAACAGCCCAGGAATGAATTATTTAACAAAGTAGCTATGCAGATATCAATGTTATCAACATCAACGATATGACCAATCGGGGTGGTGGGCTCACCCCTGCTCATAAGCGTTGCCATCGACAGAAGCCACCAAGGATGGCTTGTACTGCCAAAGCTAGAATCGAAGCATATTCCGGCATGGATAATATTAAAATAAGAAGGCTGACTCCAGCAGGGCTAGCGGCGGCTGCGGTAGGTCAGCCTTCGTATTCCGCCATGCGGATAGGCACGGGCCAAGAAGAACTACGGAGCTGGAACATGGGGAAGAAGTAATATCGAGCGCAGCAGGAGGGTAGATGAAGATGATGGGAATCGACGGCTTCTAGATGCCTAGGGCTTCTAGATCCCATTTAAGCAGTCGTTGAGGTTTTGAGTATGACTGAACGGGCAGGGGACTACGAAGCGAGTGCGAGGATAGAGAAACCTACCTGGTCGTCCCAGGCCTTCTCGTTGTTGTAGATGACGGCGGCTCCGAAGCTCCGGGCGGGGTTGATACCCGTGCCGGTGATGGGGATGGTGGCGAGGTGCACCATGAACACCGCGAACCCGATTGGGAGAGGAGCCAGCACCTGCAGCAATGTCGACGTCAGCAATGTCGAATATCACATTTGTTGTAGTATTCTGTGTAATTGCGGAAAAAAATTGATAGAAAACGCAGGCGAGGGGGCCGTGCAGATATTACACGTGGAATTACGGATAGCGATTGTGCGTTGTCATCCGAGTGCCGAACCCCACCGATGCACCCATTAATTATAATTGTATTCGGCTTATCTTCTCGATCAGTCTACTAACCCGGTTAAGGATGAGGAGGAAAGCAGGATAGCGGAGTGGAGGGTGGAGGAGAAGGTGACGTCACATGCGGGAGGGACAACTTGGGTCTACTTCTGCACCCGACAGCTGGCGCGGGCAGCCTCCATCCCGGTGAATCTACTACGATATCTTACCGCAGAAACTGTGATGTGACGTGACATGAGACGAATCCCCTCACCTCTGCCTAAGTTATCCCCCCCGCAGCCGCCGGCGCCCCCGGCAGCTCCACCAATCGGGGAGTGCTCCATGAGACCAGGCGACGGCGGTGCAATATGAGCTGAGATAGATGGAGAAGTAGAACGAAACGAGAGGGATTACCGGGACGTGGGAGTCGCGGGCGTTGCGCTTGGGATCGGTGGCGGAGAAGACGGTGTAGACCAGGACAAAGGTACCGATGATCTCCGCCCCCAGGCCAGTTCCCTTGTTGTAACCTACGGCGAGCTCGTTGGCACCGCCTCCGTAGCGGTTATAAAAGGCCTTTTGAAAGCCCTTGACGAGCCCAACGCCGGAGATGGCCCCCAGACACTGCGCCACCATGTATGCGATGGCCCGCACAAGGGAAACCTTCCTCGCCAGGAACAGCCCGAACGTCACGGCGGGGTTGATGTGCCCCCCTGCACCACAAAACGAGCGGATCAGATATGCCGGAGGACGAAAAGCCGGAGCATGAGCCGCAAGGATGGAGGTTCTCCGTGCCTGAGATTCCAGCGGTACAGTAGACGAGGACGAAGATCATGCCACCGAAGGCCCAGGCGATTCCGAGGATACCGACGCCGCCGCAGTTGGCATCCGCGGCGGAGACCTTTGTTTCATCGGTCGAGGATTTGTGGCCGATGACGGTGAGGACGGTCACGTAAAGGAAGAGCAGGGTGGCGACGAACTCGGCAATGAGGGCGCGGTAGAACGACCACTTCTTGATCTCCTGGACGTCGAAGAGGGGCGCCGGTGGCGGGTCCGTGTAATCCTTGGCAGTGAACTCACCGGCCTGCGGCTCCGCCGTCTCCACGTCCTTGCCCATCGCAGCGCCTGCTAAAGAGGAAGTGACACCGAGTATCACAGGCACTGAGCTCTCTCTGTCTTCTCTTCCCTCCTTCGCTATGCAGAGGGAGAGCGGGCTGCCGCGGGTGTATTAATGGGAGGGACGGTGTCGCTAGGAGGTGTGTTCTTGGAATATTTAATTTGCCGACCACGCCGACTAATCGTATTATTTGGCACCCGCACCACGGTGGACCCCACCGCCGTCCTTCCTTGTCACTGTCCAGTAAAACAAGCGCCTACTCCGCCCCCCGGCGGTCGTCAACTGGTCGACTCTCCTCTCTCCTCTCTTCCCATTCCACCCTCGCCGCACCGCAGGCCGGCGCAACGGCCGGCTCCTTCCGGAGGTGCCTCTGCCCTAATCAAGCTGGTCCGATTAAGTTGCTCGGCGCCGTCTTCTTCCCCTCCCTCCCCTGCTATCCCTTCGCCGTCTAGTTGCGCCGAGCCAGGCCGCGGAAACTGGCGGCGTCGGCTTCCGGGGATGGGGTTAGCCCCCTGGCCGTCCTCATTTGTCGTTCTCCGCGGAAGATGGCGTCGGAGGGCGCCGGAATAATCGCGCCACCTCCTTAGCCAGCGCCGCCCGGCCGGCTCAGCTAAGAGCAACGCTTCCGTGCGACGGCGGGGCACTGTGGTGTATGGAGTTGTCGCTGTCGTGGCAGATAGGCGTAGCGCGAGGCGACGTGTCAGTCCGGCACAGGTCGTTGTTTCCACAGCAGAGCGGCTGCCAGCTCCGCTCGCCATGTGAGACGAGGAGATTTTTTTTTCTTCCTCGTGGATGAGGTCGTTTTCTTCCAGAGAATTCTCTCCCTTCCTCGTTTCTCCGAGCAAACTTTACAGGAAAAACTCGACGGATAATTAATCCCTGCCAGTAATCGGAACAGATTACTAACCTACAAATGATTTCCGATTCTATGTTGGGATGAGATGGGTCGGGCCTGTTTTTCCCACAGTGCAGCCCGATTTTTGCAACAAAAAACCTTCAAGGTTCGGCCCGCAACATAATTATGCATGTGCATATTATTTCTGTCAATGTTCCCGTCTCCGATCCCTACCGACCAAGATCGGCATCTTGTCATTGCCAGGTGGTTGTACGAAAGATCATTCACATGCCATCCCGTCTGGCTCTCTCTCTCTCTCTCTCTCTCTCTCTCCCTCTCTCCAGAATGAGTACATAGGGCCCAGCAGCGCATGATCCGGACTCTATGCCAGAGGTGAGACCTAACCATCGCCTTGGGGAACTTTTCTCTATCCCCAACTAGAGTCGCCCTCGGAGACCCGCCCAGGCCATTAGCACCTGGCATGTCCCCCCTATGACCGAGTGACGACCATCTGGGATTTCCCGCCCGTTCACGTGCACAAGGTTGCGGCAAGTCTCCGACGGCTCTGATGTGCCCGACTGAGTGGTCTCGGTGTGCAAGCATCCGAGTCATCTGAAGCGAAGAACTCGATCCGATCTCCGATGGGCTACATGAAAACATACGGTAGAACATCGACGCAGTCGTATGTAGAAATCACACGACATATATGCCCATATCTGTAACTTCGTAGTTACGGAGTAAGATATGAGGATTGAAGCGGCCTACAGTGAGGCATCTTACAGCTGGGATCAGTGGGGATGGGAATAGAGCGACGTTTTCCGTGGACCCACAGGCGCGGTGCGGACATTCGAGGGAGGGTGAAGAAAGGGGAGAGAGAGACAGAGGAGAGAGAGCTGAAGGGCGTCCTGGTGCATGCTATTGGCCGGTTGGAAGGAGATTCCGGGGACCCGTCATAGTCACACTCGGGGGTTGGCGGGGGCGGGGGGGAGGAGAGAGGAGTGAAGCCATTCCCATTAATTACGGAATGCTCACTCATGGCTAATGGGGGACCGCGCAAAAAAGATCAGAGAATGCTTGGAGAGGAATGAGAGATGATTGGAATCCGCCAACGCCACCGCCCAACGGCCCTCGTCTGCTCCCACTCACTCCCTCGTCCTCCTACGTCAGCGTCACTTGATCGGGCCATTCACCCCTCATGTAGCTTCGCAATTCTGATTACCATAGTCCTCATCTCTCATGTGCTTCTTCTCATCAATGAACGCCCGATTCCAAAGCTAAGATCGGGGTGGACAGACTCCTATTCTCCATCCCTATCCTCCTCCCTTCTGTCTGTCTGTCTGTCTGTCTGTCTCTCTCTCTCTCTCTCTCTCTCTCTGCATCGCTGGCGTTCGCAATGAAGCCTCCTAATTAACTTGCAGAGGGGATGCCCACTCTAGAGAGCACGGACCAACGGTGCTAATAACACCAAGAATTGACTCATCTTTTTTTAAGTTTTACCGTAAACCGTCATCAAGACGATGATTACCATTAATTTGGACCGGCCCTCGTGGACGGTCGGAGCGGCCGGAGCGGGGCAGCGGACCGCCGCCGGGCGGCGGAGGACGTGGTCGGCGTTGGTGCTGGGCTCCACGGACGCGACGTGTAACTGAAGTAATTGTCAACCGTGGGGCCAACACCCAGAGTGGCCCGCCGACCACCTTCGAATGAGAGGACGATAAACCAACAGCTGTTGCTCTCTGGTGGGTTGAGCTCACTTCATCGGCACATCACCGGTGATGACGCCCGTCCTGACGATACTCTCACGACTGGCAGCGGTTTCGTCCACACACGTCGCACCGACCATTGTATTTTCTGATATATCCAAAAGCAGCACATAATAATATAAGCATCCGATATATTGATATATACATAAATAGTATTCTTCATGTCTCCAACACCAGTCAATACAGGCTCGGGGGTCTTCTTCCATCCGCTCCGTTTTGTGATACAGTGGCAGGTGACGATATCTCTCAGAGCTCAAAGACGAAATTAAGGGGAGTTCCTGGCGCTGACGGTCGCCGATTTACAGGGACCCAAAGCCAAACGGACCGAAATATTTCGTCTTGGAGCATGCAGGCACTTGGGGCCATAAACGGGCCCACAAACGACTCCACCCATTATCGACTGAGAACTGCAATGTCTGGCGCAAACGGCCTCATGGTCTTGCCTGCATCCGAGGGATTCGTGTTGAGATATAGCTCATATATCTTTTGGGTCCGACGAGGACACCTCTCAAAAGGCCTACTAATCCGGGCTGCGACCCAACATGGTGAGAAGAGTGAGAAGGAAGCACCATATTTTCTTCGCTGTTACGTTGAGGGGAGAGATTTTATGATCTCACAAAAAGTGAGAAGGGGGTTATAAATACCAATCCAAATTTTCTATCCTACATAGTTTTTAGAATTAATTTACACAGTATCTTATCTTTCAAGATCTCTCTCTCTCTCTCTTTCTCTCTTGTAGAATAAAGAAGCAGTTAATTGAACTAGGAATTCACATTTTCTTACTGTGTTTTTCCTCTTTTGACTTCTCTTCATCATTGTTTGTCGCTTGTTTGTGCCGATTTTGATCCAAGTGGTTTCGGAACACGGTTATAAACGATAGAAAATAATGAATACTTGTTCAAAATTTGATGTGGAGAAATTCGACAAAACATCTACCTTTTGTGTATGGCACAGCAAAGAGTGAAATACCTGCTAGTTCAGGAAAGCCTGGTCAAGACATTACATGGAAAGTGGACTAAGTCTGCAATGATGACAACTGATGATTGGGACGGCGTAGAGATGAGAGCAGCTAATACATTTGTCTTTTATTGTGTTGGATGAGGGTTCACCTGTAAAAATTCAGAGAAAAATAAAGTGTCAAGTTAAGTCAAAATCTTTTATGAATGCGGTATTCCTGAAACGAAAATCCTATCGGCTTAAAATGTTAGAAGGTTTGATCGTAAAACTCATACAGGTAATTTCAATTATATCATTAGTTAACTATTGAGATTGGAGGTCAACTTTAATGATGAAGATATGGCTTTGATCATCCTTAGTTTTCTTCCCGATTCATATGATCATTCGGTTACAACTTTGCCGTGGAGAAAGAAAACTCTCAATAACGAAGACGTTAAAACAGCTCCTGTAATAGAATTAGAGGAGGCTGAAGTTTGAAGACGCATAAGTCGCAGGACTGATGGCTTAAGGAGGAAAGGACGTGAAAGATAGAGGGAAATATGAAAATCAGAAAAGATAAATAGCAAAGTCAACAGAGAGAAATAAGTCAGAGTTAAGGTCAAAATCGAGAGAAAATTTGATTAGAAATATGGAATAGTTTAAATCCCATTGGAAGAAACATGTGAGGAAAGACTGCCCAAGGTTAAACCTTAAAAACGATTGGGAGAACAACCCTTCCACCTCTGAATTTTTTTTCAAGAAAGGGATCAAAAAACAGTGAAAGTGTATGACACTAATGTTTGTTGCAACATAAAAACTAAGGGTATGCTGTAATGAGAAACGATATGTTATACAAAGTCATTGGAAAAGGTATAGTTAAGGTTAAAATGTTTGATATTACTTTCATGACACTAAGGATGTGAGACATGTCATCTTTGACTTCAGGAATAATTTAATTTCTTTAGAAAAACTCTAGATATGTTGGCCTATCAATGGCGGTACGATATCAAGAAAAGGGATTGAGTTGATATAATTTTCTTTCCTTGGATCAAATATTCAATTTCGAAATAAGAATAATTATAAGCAAAATTATACCAAATTTATAATGGTTTTGTACTCTCGACCTACATCCACGTTTTAAGGATTGTCTTTGAGTTCTATTAAACCTGTGCTTACGTTCTGACTTTCAGCCTTGAGATAATTACAAATCGTTTTTCCAGGGCTCAAGTCTTTTCGGGATCACCTACCACACAAGAGAGAGAAAGCACAAGAAAAAAAGGAGGGCAAGAGCGAGAATAAGCGAGAGAGAATGGGTGTGAGATAAAAAAAAAAGGCTGAAGAAAGATAACGCGCTTGAGAGAGGAGATGAAAGACAGGACGGCGCATGAGAGATGAGAGGAAAAGGGATGGACCGCGGGTGACTGGGACAAAACCCTCCTCTCTTTTTTTTCTCTCTCCTCTTAATGGGCCACACATGGGGCAACGGCTGTTTTCAAATTGATTTCAATTTTATTTTAGGCCCAAGAAAACAGCTCTAATTCAGGCTCAAAAGATAAATCTATCTTATAAATCATTTAGATCCAATAGTAACTTTATTTATCCTCTTTAATCATGAATATAAATTCAGACAAATTTCAACAACTATCTGCTATACCATTATCTGATTTAGTTCTAGAACTACTTTGAATTACATATTCACTTTCACATTTATAGAAATATATAAATGATTATTAATATATCATGGTTATCATCAAAACACTTAAATCATCAATATTCAAATGTGTTTACAATTAACATAGGAAATGGGATCTTGAAGGCTTGTAAATGAGAAATGGTGGTTATGAAAATAAAAAAACAACTTTATAAATATTTACAACTTGTTGCAGAAAACAGATGCAAGTAGAGCTTCATTGGGCACACTTTAAGACTCAACAAAAGATAAAACATTTTAATTGTGATGTTAGAGATTCAATCATATTTGTGAAAACAAATCCAAAGGAGCTTTATAAGAGAAGTCTGTTTAAGATAGTCAGAAAGTTAGATTTTTTGCAAAGATTGTGTTACATGAAAAGAATTCAAGATTTAGTTTTAAAGTACCACCCATAACGGCAAAAGAGTATTGTATAGTACTCATTCAAATGTTTGGGAGCTGTGAGTGTGATATCAAATAATGGATCCTATTACTTTGCAAGTTTTATTGATAATTATTCATGAAAAGTTTTAGTTTACTTCAAGAAACACAAGTGAGAGACATTCAAAAAAAAAATTGTGAAAAAAGGAAAAAATGAGACAGAATACAGTCAAGAACTTGGGAACTAATATTGGTAAAAATTATAAGAATGTATAATTTTTGAAATATTTTGAGGAATGCAAAATTATGAGACACTCAAAATTAAAAAAATATTGAGACTAAATTATGTTCAAGAGAAAATAAATAAAACTATTATATGTAGATTAAGGTGTTTAAGATATCTACAAAAGAATTTTTGGGTAGTGTAAGTAAAGATGATATAGTGTTGTAATTAATTGATTAGTGGTAACTATTTTCTATCAGAATGTTGCTAAAAAATATAGATAGAAAAAAAGGACTTGAAATTGGGTGATATTTAGATGTCCTGATTAATGTTATATTTTCATGTAAAGAAACATTAAAGCTCCACTTGAAACTAATGAGATGTATATTCTTATGGTATGAATATGAAGTTAAGACATTAGCAAGTGCACAAACAATAAGTAGCAGAGATATAGTGTTTGATAAAAACTTACATGTTAAAGATACTTGACGAACTAAAGGGTACCATAGTGAACAAAAAAAAAAATACTAGTAGGGACACCAGTCAACTCAAAGTGGATGAGAAAAAAAAAATCCACTGAAAAAAAAAAAAGTTGAAATCAATGATATTGCCACCAACATAACTTGTTGGACCTCTAATATAAATTTCTAAAAATCACATTTCTTTTGGTTTGATTGGAAGTGAAGCTGATCCCACATCTTTCAAGAGACAATTAATTCTGGAGAAATGAAATGACGTCATAAGAAGATGACATAAGATATAGAATAGCTCATTTAAGGAAATAAAGTGTTTAGAAGTCTTAAAAAAAAAAGGACATATTATAAATTATATGATAAAACTTTAAGACTCAATTAGTAGCCAAAAAATATTCACAAAAAATGAACTTACTACAATAAAGCTTTTTCTCTTATGGTGGAAAAACATATAAATTAAAATGGTGTTATCATTGTAGATAATAAATACATTGAACTAGAGCAACTCGTTATGAAGACCACATTCTTTTACTATGATTTGGGGGAAGTCATTTACACATATCACCTCAAAAAATTTAGGAACCTAGGTTTGAAACATCTTATTTGCAAACTAAATACTTCTTTATAATGTAAAATAATCTATAATCCAATAATATAACAAAATTGATTGTCTCATTTTTAAGTATGATTGTTGAGCTTATGTAAAAAAAATTAAAACTATAATTTTTTTTTAAAATTCTCTATCTGGGGGATATATTGAAATTGACAAAAAGATGAATTATAATATCTTTGTTTCAAAAGAAATTTGAAATCAAGAATTTGGGATTACCTAATAAGAAAATTAATATAATTCTAAATATCTCAGAAGAAATACACTAGGAATGTCCTGAAATTGTTTGGTATGAGTGATGTGTTAGACCCCTAATGGACTTGATGGGCTTAGTTTACACCAAAAGACAAAAGACACACTCTTAGTACCATAAGAGGACTAATAGGGCTCACCTAAAGCTCAACTTAAGAGCTCAACCCTATGGGCTTTAGGTAATTTGATTGGAAGGAAGATAAAGGAGATTTGAGGGAGGGCAAAAAAAAAGGAATGAGTAGAAGAAACAAATTGGCAGAAGGAGAAACAGAGGCCCTCTCAAGTGAGAGTCCATCTCTAATATCTCTATCTTTCTTTTCCATATCTCTTACCATCACAATCAAAGGTTTCTATCATTTGTATCATGTTGATTCAATGGCACTCAAAATAAATTATGGTAGGCCGAAAACTCTAGAGAAAAAAAATGAAGTAATTCATGAGGTGTTGTGGTGGCTACCACAAATAGAGAGCCATCTACAATAATAAAATGAAGTGGAAAATAGTGTGGAAGAATTGGGCAAGGAATGAAACAAATGGTGTAGGCCATGAAGGAGATGTGATGCATAACCACTAGACAAGAAGATTTGATGCCAAAAGGAAGAATCTAGTGAGACAAATTATATTTTCTATGAAACAAATTATTTGATATAGAGAAATTGATGACAACATGAATGAGTTTTGAAGATGAGACATTAATGTGGTTCCATTGGACTGTATCTAAGGATTCCTTATGAAGTTGCAAGAACCTCAAATAACAATTATTGAAAAGGTTTAAAACATCACAAGGTAGAAGAATTTAGACTCAATAAATTGATCTCAATCATAAAGACAACTCAATGAGTAGAGAAAAGAAATAATGTCATTAGGACATCTCTTAAATCATGAGGTTTCAAGTCAATCATTACCCCTTCCTAAGACTGTATTAACTGTATTAACTATGAAATAAATGTTGTTATCACAACATTCAACATGAAGATAATTAAAGACAACTCAATTTGGCTTAGGTAGAAATTCTGGCTTAAAGAGTTAAATGTCTTTATTATTCATAAGATGAGGAACACAATTCATGTTATAAGTGTAAGAGGGAGATTCAAATACTAATGGTATATGGAAAGAATCATAAAATAGGAGAAAATTTAGAAGCAAAGATCATAAAATATCTTGACAAACTTGAAGATCCAAAGACATAATGGAGGGACTGTAAGAAGAAAAAAAAAAGAGAGTTGTTAATCAATTATGTTATGCACTTAAGATATGATAATTCATAATTTTATTTCATATGAGTTGAACAACGAGCTACAGCCACCTTCTATGTAAACCATCAATTATGGAACTATCATAGGTAATAGAGCTATTGTCAAAGAAAAAACTATATGTAAATGTGTAATTATAAAGATATTGTACATGAAAATGGTAGAACACTATCTCCTTATTAAGTTGAATGATATGTATCCTGGACATGAAACAATTAAAGATGTTGAAAACTATAAAAGACAATGAGGGATAGTTGACAATAAAGTTCACCATGGTCAAGACTCAAAAGGTATTAAAAGCAGACCTCAAATTTATATTTACTTAAACTCTTTTGGTTGAGAATTACAAAAACAAGAAAATAATCATCAATGAACTTCATCACATTTACTATGAGTTTGAGGCGAAAATTCACAATAATCTGATCAATAATGTTACAACAACTCATGATCAAATACTTAAAGGTGTTTAAACAAGTTAGATAATTACCCTCATACCAACATATTGAACATGATATTTTCTTAGAGCCAAAGACTAATTCTATGGAATATATAGTCTCATGAAAACTGAGTAGGAGTTAGAAATATCAATTTTAATTTGTAATCTTCCATAATTTTTTAAATTAATCTTCATGGTCTCTTATCTTTCAAGATCTCTCTCTCTCGCTCTCTCATGGAGAAATAGTTGGCTGCACTCTCTCTCATTGAGTTCTTGACTCTCTATTCAGAATCTTCATTTTATCACTGTTTGTTACCTATTTGTTTGAATTCGATCCAACAATTTGGGCAGAAATCGAGCCTCCCATGGACAGGTTTTTGGGAGGAACAACAAAATATTATTAGCATTGCTATAACAACCTCCCCACTCGTTTCACATGGGCCCAAGAGTTGAACTCAACCCTACAAGATTCTAAGATTTGTAAACATCTTACGCAAGCATATTGTAACACCCTCACTTGGAGGAACAAGGTTCTGGATACATGACATCCCCGCCATCATGATGAGGCCGGGTAGCTGTGTATAAGCACATGCACGTCGGCACAATATGGCATGGCTTGGTATGTGCAGAGATCAATGCCACATATGTACACATGTTGGCATAACATGGCACAACGCAGCATGCACGACATGTATGTGCATACGAAGGCAAGTGACAGGACGAAGCTATGGTGCTGCGAGTATATACAACATGGAGGGTGTGCCAGCGGTAAGCAATGTGAATTTGACTTCTAAAGATACTACATGCATGGGTGGCACATTAGAACATGGTGGCAGTAAAATGGGGCAAGTAGTGGGAGGCAAGAGTTGTTAACTAGCAACAAACCATAACACTACTAGAAGGGATTTTTATAAGGATAGTCACAAATCCTAGACGATGTAGAAGCATCTCCTACAAAGGGAGGCAACGTAACGCAAACATCCTACAAAGGATATACCATTGCAGAAGAGCAATGAATAGGCATCATTGTGGGCTCTTGAGCACTTGCTCGTATTTGGAGCAATAATCGTGACACTTTCGTTCCTGTAGGGCAATCGGATTGATCCATGAACATCCTTGGGACAGTCACTAGTCCGCAGCCCAACCCTGCCATCTCTCTGAGCTTTATCGGCAGCGACAAACCCCTCAAGACTCCGCTCACACACGAGGTAGATGCACTCCTCTCGTCTTCTAGAAACGAGCCCGCATCACTCTGGCTGGCAGCACGCTTCCGCTGAGACTGCCGTGGAACCCGGAGATTTCTCTGTTCGTCTCATGCCCTGGGCTCTAGATTATGCACTCGGCCAGCTTGACTCCAGCCAGTAAGAGAGAAGATTGAGGGGCGGGACCTATGCAAAGATTTTGCAGAACGATGCAAAATTCATGCGGCTCTACGTTCCCACCGAAAAAAAAGAGAAAAAAAGGAAACCTTTTGTAAAACTCAGATATGAAGTACGGGCCTGGCAGCCGCAGCCGCTCCTGAGGAGGAAGAAGATGGAGAGGTGGGGAGCCAGAGGGCAGACCTTGGACTGTCCAATCCCGCAACCTCCAAAGTGGATGAGTGGACTGGACTGCAGATGATACCCCTCCCCCCCCCTCTCCCCCGGCCAGACTGGGAGCAAGCGGGATCGCCGCTGTGCCTCTGAATGTCCAGCGAGCCGTTTGCATCGAACAGGGACAGAGGCCGAGATGCCGATCCACACCGACCGATATAGAAGCAGTGGAGATTGAGAGCAGATCACCGTCGGCCGCCGTGACGGGCGGCGAGACTTCGAAAAGAAGGGAACATGACGCCGCAAAACCGGCATGAATGTCAATCAAGAAGAACATACGCAGATCCATAGCGACTAGATGCAGGAAAAAGAGATGGATTCAATGAGACTCGAGGTTGGCTAGTTCTCAAAACATGTTTGCCTACAGCAATTCAGAAAACCAAACAAAATGGATCCGGAGCGGAGCGGAGCGGAGCGAATCGAGGGGAGAAGCAGCTTCGTGAGCGGAGCGTTGCTCTATTCGCGGGGCACCTCGACCTCCCCGTCCGCAATCTCATTCTGGAGATCCTTGGGATCCTTACCGTCAACCGAGCAGCCGACGGACACGCAGGTGCCGAGAATCTCCTTGATAGTGCCGCTCAGATCCTTCCCCATGGACCGCGGCCGCATGATTCGGGCGATCTCCACGACGTCGTCGAGGGAGATGTTGCCATTGTGCTTGATGTTCTTCGTCTTCTTCCGGTCGCGCTCCGGTTCCTTGAGGGCCTTTATAACCAGGGCCGCGGCGGAAGGGACGACGGTGACCTTTGCCTGCCGATTCTGCACGGTGAGCTTCACGGTGACGCGGAGGCCCTTCCAGTCCTTGGCCGTCTCCTTGGCGATGTCCTCACCGATCTTCTTCGGGGAGAGCCCCAGGGGCCCGATCTTCGGGGCGAGGGAGCTGGCGGCGCCGACTTCGCCTCCGGTGACGCGGACGTACACATCGACGACCTGGGAGGGGTCGAACTTGGGAGGCATCGCGGGCACGGCAACTAGGAGGCGGCGGCACGGGGGGAAGGGGGGCGGTGGCGGCTAACGCGCGGGAGGGGGGGGGGGAGAGGGGGATGGAGGTATAGGCCCGAGGAGATTTTAGGGTTCCCAGCGGCCATTACCCTGGGGGCCTGGGCCAAAGTAGAAGATAAATGGGGCCTATTGGGCCTGTTAAACTTTCTTGTTAATGGGTCGACACGTAAATGGGCCGCGTGCAAAAGCGGCTCGTAGGGTCGTAGCGGGGCCAATGGGATAGAGCAAAAAAGGAGAAGGTGGGGCCCACTGAGGCTGCTTCTCTGGCGCAGTCGAAGCGCCGCGAAAGTCGGCACTTGTCTGGCAAGTTGTCCCACTATGCGACACGTATGATAGCATGATTGGCCTCGCTTAATCCACCACAATTTGACGATCATTTGTCGCCGCCAAACTGCGCCGGTTCCCCCCGTCGCCGTGAGGCGGCGCTAGTCGGTCCGCAGTTGGCCAGCCCCCCCGCCGTCCCACCTCCGTCGCCGTCCCCCACGATGCAGTTAGTCGCACGGGGGAGTTCCGCACGTGCGAGCCGGTCACCTCTCCTTACTCCCGCTGGGCGCGGCGCTCTAGTTCCGACACGTAGCGAGAAGAGAGAGGGAGAGAGAGGGATTATTGCTCGTACTAGCTGTATTGTACGGCAAGAAATTAATAAGGCAGTACGCGGGGGTTAAAGAAATCTCCGCGTCAGAGAGGAAGCGGTGCCTGAGGAGCACACGTGACCAGAGGAGGGGGGGCGTGCGGGGCAACCCTCCGCCAGAATGCGTGCATGGGGTTGACCCGCCGCCACCGCCGCCGCCCACCCTGTCTCCTCTGTCTGAGGGGCGTTGGGAAACTGAGCGAGGTGGAACGAATCTGCAGGTCATCGTCTGCCCTTCGCGGCTGACCGACTGCCAGCTTGTTCACAGCTCCGTGACGGACGAGGAGACTGTAACTGGAAACGGATAAGCTCACACTTGAAGAGAGAACCCGACTAACCACCACCCGGGGCGTCACTCTCCCTCTCTCTCTCTCTCTACTCAATACTACCCACTACCCGGGGCGTCGTTGCAGTCACTCTCGCTTGTCTTTAGCTTTAACCCCGTCTCTCTCTACCTTTCTAGGGTACCGGGCATCCGGCATCTCTCTCTAATCGCTACCCTCTGCGCGGTGTAGGCAGAGGAGGAAGGGAGGAAAAGGAGGAGCGAGAGAGAAGCGCCGTCTGGCGTATCCTCGACGAACCAGCCATCGACAGATCAGATCACCGCCCGGCATAATACAAAGGCCCGAGTCGATACCGGCGGGTCTTCTCGCGCGCTGGCCGAGGCCGAGGAAGACCACAATTATAGGTTACACTTCCTCTCTCTCTCTCGCTCACCCGCTATCATAGACGCACATGAAGGCGGGCCGTTGTTTTCCTGGGTATGCATGGGGCTCTCTCTCTCGCTCTCTCTCTCTCTCTATATATATCTGTAGATGGGGCCTACTTGACGGGGGGCGTCAAGAGATCAGTGGGGGGTTAGGGGGAGTTTTACACGCCAAGTTTCCGCCCGCTGGCGTACATAATTGAGACTCGATCGTCCTCGGCTTCTCCGTTTTGTCGTCACGCGGAGGGCACAGTGCGGGACGGGGTAGTGCCGGGGCCCTCAATAATTGAGGCGATTGCGGTTTTATCCAGATTTATTTTAACCACCATAATTATCCTCGCCATTCAAAACAAAGAGGGGGAGGGGGGGGGGGATGGGGACCGCGAGCGCAGCTCGAGGCAAGGCGGCCGCACAATGGACCACGACGCGCCCGGATGAGGATCCTCGCCTACCGGTGCGGGCCCTCGCCGTCGCCACGTTGTGCCACTGATACGTGTCGTGTTCACTGCGGCTAGCGTGGTTCGTTCAGCCTGGCGGAGAATCAGGTGGGGGGAGCTGGACGCCGGAGCTCGTCGCGGCGAAAAACCCCCTTCAGAGAGGGGGAGAGAGAGAGAGAGGGAGGGGGGCCTAACGTTGGCTTGTGGAAGTTACGTAATTGCCATGAAATTGGGTTCTGTTTCGTTCAGCCTGGCATAGATGCTCCCCTCGTACCGGCGGCCAGTGTGGGGCATTATGGTAACTTCTGAGAGGGCATCTGCAAGGATAGGATGAGGATAAGGCTCCCTTTCTCTCTCCAGACTCGGGCTTTCTCTGTCTAACACTGTTCACCCCCCTGGCCATTTATAAAATGTGAGCCAAAAGCTGGCCCCTTAGAGCTGTTTCCAGCCCCCTTCTTCCTCCTCCGACCTTCCCCCTCTCACTCTCAGGCTTCTCCGGGCTCCGATCGAGGACGGAGAGTCCATCGCAGTCGTGTCTCACTCCGCCGATCTCTTGGCTTCCCTCCTCTCTCAGGATTCTATCCGCGTCGCTGCAAATGGCGGGGAGGAACCACCGGCTGCTGAAGCAGACCTATCGGTTCTTCGCCTCCGCGGGGGGCGAGGCCGACTGTCCCGCCGCCGCCGCCCTCGCCGCATCCCCCATCTCCGCCGCCGTCGGCGGGGACGAGTTCGACGAGTACGACGTCTGGGGATCCGCAGCGGCCGGCGACGATGGGGGAGAGGGCGCCGCCCATCAGAAGGCCGCGGTGGCGCCGAGGAAGCAATCGGGCAGGGGCGGAGGGGATCGCCACGCAGCGGCGATGGCGGCGGCGTCGCTGCCGGTAAACATACCTGATTGGTCGAAGATCCTGCGCGAGGAGGTGGCCACGGCGCAGAAGGGCGGCGGCGTGGAATCCTGGGACTTGGGGGACGGCGAGGACTGCGCGCGGGAGCCGGTGGTGCCGCCGCACGAGTACCTCTGGAAGAAGCGCGGGGGGGCCGCGTCCTTCTCCGTGCACGAGGGCGTGGGCAGGACGCTCAAGGGCCGCGACCTCAGCCGCGTCCGCAACGCCGTCTGGCAGCAGACTGGCTTCCAGGACTGATCCGTCATCCATCCGATCACCTCTCCCTCCCATCCTCGCCGACGACGATCCCCTCCCCAACCATAGGGGCCGATGATCTCATCCATCGGAGCCGGAGGGAGAGGGAAGCAAGCAACCTCGGAATGCAGAGAGAGAGAGAGAGAGATATATATATATATATATTTATTTATTTTAATATTTACTCTGGCCTTTTTTCCCCTCGCCGCCGAGATTGGGCCGGCCGGTGGGGTTGGTTTCGGAGCCTCTGACTGTTCCCCCCCTTGCTCTCTAATTTACCAGGAAATTCCTCCCTCCCTTTCTTGAATTTAAATGTTTATTTTCGCAGGAAATTACTCGGATTTAAGGGCGAATAAATAATTCTCCTGGAATCACGGTCGATAAAATTCCTCCAGATAACTCCACGTGTGCAGACAGCCAGCGAGGCAACCACCTACCACCACCCCCGCACGCCTCGGCCTCGTCATCCCGCGGGTTTGACCACGGGTGAACACGGATCCCGCGCGCGGATTTAAAAGGTATTTTAAATATAACGGGCCCAAGGATAAGGTTTTAAATACGCACGCAAGTACTTATCTGGACGTCACGGATTTTATTATATCAAGCATATTTTTAAAAAAATTGTGCTGCATTTCATTAACTGGCCAGAAAATGGGCCCAGGGGGCCCCTCAGGTCGGTCCCTCTGCTCGCAGCAAATGGCGGTGGGGCCCGGGGTTTTTTGTCGCGGAATTGATTCCCACCGACGGAGTCGTGGCCGCCCCAGGAGAGCCATGTCATCGATCTCGCCCGTTGCGATGGCCCGCCGTGGCAGCCCCGCTGACTCGTACGATGATATTAGGCATCTGGTCGAGAGAGGCTCGGGCTGTGGGGTGTGGGCCCCGTGCGACCAAATGCACCGATGGCGACCGGCTGGGTTTCACCATCCGCCCCCTGTTCTCATCGGGCCCGCCTAGAACTACTTTTCCTGCATAGACGCGCGTGAAAGCATGCAAGAGAAGTGGCCCGCGCTTCGGTTCGAGCCGTGGAGATTACCCGCCGAAGAAGGGACGAGAAGGGGGGGAGGGGGGGGGGGGCGTTAATCCGTCGCGACTGCCAGCCTTCAGCAGTGTGGGATCGCCCTCTGATTCGCTTGATTGCGTCCAAAATGCGGCCGACATGTTGAGGTTGGGGGTGCTCCGAGTAGCACCGATCCGGCCGCGTTCTGCGACGACAACGGCGACGTTCATAAATGCTACATATCATGCGTGATGAGCGACTTTCAATGCGGAAAGCAGTGCAGATTGACAGGGAGAGAGATACAGAAAGTTTATGGCCGTCCTCGGTGGATTCCGTGAGGACAACGCGCTGGTCTGCCGTGATGCCGAGAGGGGGAAAGACCTCGTCGGTCGCCGGTGGCCCAACGGGCCCTTCTTCTGGTTCCACAAATGCTGAAAGCCCTCGCACCTCCGTTGCCCCACCCCTTCCCAGTGCGGGCGTGTGTCTTCCTCTTCCTGATCTCCACCCCAGAGCCATCCTCGCGCATGCGCGCGGGAGGGGGCAGCATCCATGCGCGGCGCATTAAGGCCGCCGCCAATTTCAACGGGGAGGCGTTCAGCAGCATCTGAATCCCTCGTTGCCATCATCCCTGGTTAGCTCCCTGCTTCCTCCGCCATGTCCGTGGTACCGCAGTACCACCAGAGAGTCCAACGTCCTCAGAATCTCGCGCCTCGTTTGTCCGTGCACTGCCATCTCCAAACCTCGACATAAACGTTTACACGGACAATCGGCATCTTCGCCGGAGATGCGCTCAGCCAGGCACGCAGTGTCTCCTTCGGTGGACGTCATGCAGTCGAGGCCCTCCATTTCAGCTCCTCCCGTACCCTTCAGGTTCGGCCCCTGCGGTGTACGCTGGGCATTGAATGCCCGCCTTGGCGACGGCTCATCCCGTAACCATCCTTTCGGCAATACCCATCCGGGGACCACGTGCGGCCGAGTTCCCATCGTAATCCCTTCGTTCCGGCGGAGGAGATTCCCCGCCACCGCCACTCTATGGGGATATTATTCGTACAAATGACTGGGTGAATCGTTTGTGATTCATTGATAACCCATTGATTTCCCATTCAAGAGGGCGACTTGATCCCTGTCTGTTCGTCTCTGAAGACACCCTCTCTTAGACGTCATGTTCCACTGTTCTTGTTCTGGGGAACTTCATGGTGAGAAAGGCTCTTTTCTCCCTTTGCAGCGTGTCGTTCCGGAGTTCCAACGTCACCTTCACCGTCTTCTGACCCCAGGCAAGCTCTCATGTCACCGGGTTTCGCATGTTTCGCCACCTCCCCGTTCTCCGCGCTGCTGAAGCCTGCCAGATGGGAGGTTCCCGCTCAGATCCCCTCGCTATTGCTCCTCTCAGAGTCTGTTCTTTTAGGTCGGCGGGCCAACAACAGTTATTTCTCTCTTGTTTGAATGTAGGAGTTCTTTCTCCGAATCACCCAAACAAATTATCTCTCTTGTTTGATTCAAGTTTAGGGTTATTTGAACCATGTTTATCATTAGTGGTGTTTTGCAAAATTGTTGGCTATTATCAACTCTTAGGAAATCTCTGTTCTAACAAAGTTGATGCAATTTGGCATTATTTATATTTTTTATGTGCTTTATTAATAGACAGAACCCACATATATCTGCTATACGAGATTCAATTTCTGGTTTCTTGATTTTGATTTGAGCTCTAAGTTTGTTGAAGCTGCTGTCACAACAACAGCAAGCATCAATTAGAGTTGCCTAGTGGTGAAAAAAAAACCCATCTCGCCGTCAACATATGTAGGTGTTTACTCTTGATAGTGCTGATGCCCCCGTTCTTCCTTATCTTGATCTCCTCTGCCCTAAGCTACCATCTCTACCATTAGCATACCTGCTATGATCCACTTGGTTCATACTAAAAGTTTGATGGAGTGTCAAACCCAAACTTTAACTCGATTGCCGTAGAACACAGGTTTACTTTGGTGGAAGATCATATGATAATAATTATTTTTGTAAGTGATCTCTTTCTAGTCCTCATGGGGGTCGATAAAAGTATTGTAAGGATCAGACTCATACCGCATAGATTCAAGCTAATTGCCACTTAAGGTAAGAACAAAATTATGACACATTAATGAGATTAAGTGAACTCAAAAAACCACATGATCTAAGTTCAAGGAATGACAAACCTTATAACCATCAAGTCATATTTGGTTTCCTAAACTCTATGAAACAAAAAATTTCATAAAAATATCTACCTTTATTTTTGCACGAATATCATTCACTTCAATACCACTATGATTTTAAAAAATAATTTCGTTCCTAGCCTTTCCATTGAATTAATAAATACTTGAGTATGAACAAGAAGAATCCCCAAGAGAATAAAATTGAAATATATGTGAAAACCTACGATTTTTTTTTATCTCAAACCAAAATAAGAACATGTTCTTTCAAAGTTTCTATAGGCTAAGTTGTTGACTCTCTTTTTTGTGATCAGACCACTATTAAACACGAGGAAAGAAAATATATTTTAGTATATCACATTTTATTGTATAATAATGTAATATTTCAGCCTCAACATTTTAACATACTACAAGTTTATCTTGAAACAATCATGATATATTTTCTATAACTTTTTAATATTTAAATTTACATTTCAAAATAGCATAATCCATAAAAACTAATATTTCAATATATGACAAGTTCAACTGAAAAGTGTTAGATTCGACTAACGACACTTAGTGCATGCAGTAAATATTAAAACTTCATCTCGTTGACATATCCAAAAGTTACAAACCCTCTGGTGGGCTTCCTATATCATTGACCTTTGAAATAACTCGCAAAGTAAGGTGACCTGTCTCATACCACTTAATATCTAGGGGTCCGTTATCAAGGGCCCATTAGGCCAAGCAAATGGTACCAATAAAAATTTACCTTGTTGAGTTTGATAGGAAGCAAAGCACAATATTATTTTTGATAGTCAAAGCATTATTCATTAATGAAAAGCCTGATATGTCATTCTAGGACATAACATATCCAATTGAGGTACCATTTTATTTGGACCTTATTGGAGGATGAAGAATTGACGCCTTAAAAATAACAAATAGAAGAATCTGACATATATATATATATATTGACAAAGTCAATTGATATAAAAAAACCCATATGTTAGGTATGACCTCTATAGGTCTCACAGGTTAATTGATTAAATACATTCCATGAGTTCAACAATGATTTTCATTTTCCTTGGAGATCAATTTTCAAGTGGGAGATCGTTGAGGCTGTGGGAAAATGATTAAGTTAAAAGTCTTTGTTGAACCAAAGCCATTATATTCATTAGTCTCCATACAGATTCCGTAACCATATCATATAAGAGGGATGAGTCAATTCTCTCTCTGGTAGTATGTGTGACACAATTCTCTATATGAATTAGAATAGGTTTGTGCATGTGCAAATGCAAAAGGCTTCTCTGGTAATATGTGTAGATTCTAGTGTTTTTTTGTATTCTCCCTTATATATCTTGTGGTTTGAATTGGTTCTTTTTATGAAAGGAGGGGACACTCATCTCCTAGCATGCAGTAGCCTCATCTAATTGCTCTGACTTTGCAACTGCTCTTCCAGCTTTAGGAACAATACTCACTAACTACAAGGGGCTCCTCTGGGGCCAGGACCGTTAGCCGAATCTCGTTGTGGAAGGGGTTGGAGGATAGTGTAAGGTGTTAATAGAGCTAGATGACACCTAGCGCACGCTTGATCTCTCCCTTCTGGGCTCCTGAGGAGCGCCCTACAGGAGGTTGGGATCCATTGTCGATATTGGGAGCTGGATGCAGTGAGCCACGCGCTCCACAGGGACTCCAATTGCCGATAAACACATCAACTATGACCCTTCAAGTCAGGCGCTCCCCATTGTCTTCGTTTATCTGCTTTGGTGTGAATTTTACCCATCTATAATCTTCACGTTACGCAATGATTTCAAGGGGATGTTTTAGGATACGATTGATCCCAAGACCACATCGCAGGATTGTCCTCTATTATAAGATCAGCTAAGATATAACAAGGAATATAAAATAATATCAACTAGTATATAACTGAAATCAACTCAACGGCCGCTTGCCTAAAGGATCTATTCAATAAGACCTGAAAAGTCCTTCAAATGTCCTGCTAGTGTATGTCTTAAAACTACCCAGTCAAAGGTGGATTGTAAGTAACTCCAAGACAACAGGAAGATGACTTGTCCACTAGTATCTTTTGCAATCAGTCTCCTATTCGCTATATTCTTGCCTCAATTATAGTTTACAATCTGATGCTCTTTAGCACCCAAAAACCATTACCAAGTCCTCATGTTTCTCTGTTTTTCTCCTATAACAATAGTTTATATTATACACTTTAGATCGCTACCCTATTCTACTGGGATGTAATCACTTGAAAACCATCAAGCAAAAAAGCAAATAGAAGAAAGCATGGAGAGAGAGGTTAATGGACAAAAGGAACACTCAAGAAAAAAAAGAACCCTAAAATTGTAAACGTTTTCAGTTCTTTAAAAGCTGAATTCGTAACTAGCTTTTAACCCTCTCTCTTTCATAAGACAGTTACACATTTACCCCTTTATATAGGCCGAAAGTCCTTCACAATAGAAAAAAGCACTCTCCTCTGTTATTAGGGCTGTTCTCAGCCCAATATTACTGCAAAATTTTGACACATCTTAACACCCTCCTTCGACGAAACTCAGGACACTTCATCTGGACTCTCTCCAATTCTCCTGCTAGACTTCCAAAGATGTTGCTCGCTAGAAGATAGCCGAGCACGTCAAGATGTTTCTCTCGCTCTCTCCCTCCTTCCCTCAAGACTTCACCGGCGCCGATAGATGAATAGTGGTTTCTTGGTACGACGATGGTTTCCGAGTCAGTGAAGGAAGCTCGCTGACGGAGATCGGAGCGGACGGTGGATCGGTCCCGGTTTTGCTGGGAGGAGTATTACTACTACTAGATGGAAGAACGAATAAGTTTAACCAGATTCCAGGGGCGTTCACGTGCGAAGAAGCTCGCGCTGCCTCGTAGCCTCCACCTGAAAGAGCTTGCGCGCCTGTGCACCCTCCGCCTTTAAATGAGACCTCGGGGCATGACGTCAATAGTGGAGGCCCGTCTACTCGGATATGTCATCAACGGTCGCGGGCAAAGGGGCCTTCTCGTTGAGCTTGGTCGTCGAAGACGAGTACTGGCCGGGACGAGTTCCCAGAGCCCCCCTGCGAAATCCTCGTGCCTTGTTTTCAGTGAACTCATCGTATAACTAATATAACACCCCACGTTTTAGATGAGTGTGAGTCAACTTTCTACGCGAATGTGTATGTAGATGTACTAGACTAGAAAGAGAGAGAGATGGCTGGTTTGCTGTAGTTCGGTCCTTGGGTTTGTTTAATCCTCCTAACTAGAGGCTCATGCATCCTCTCTCTCCCTCCCGCTATTGGCGCGGAGTCAAAAGACCATAGTGTGCACCCCAATTGTGCAGTTGACCTGATCTCCCGGCATGCGCGATCCAAACGGGGCAGACTAGCATCCTCTCCTCCGCGTGAGTCGGAAACAACTGATGGCTCCCGGATTCCAGCGAAAGGACCCGTCGCGTGGCTTTGTCGCTGTCCGAGGCCCAGCGTTTCGAGCGTCCATGTACGTGCTCTCCTTATGCGAGCGTCTGCACGTGCCGTTAATAACTTCCCGACGACCTGCCAATCGGTGCATAAACAATGTGCGTACCTCGTGCCTCTAAATTGTGAGGAGTGGATCTCGTCTCCCACGGATCTGTGGTTCATCTTGTGGCATTCGTTCTACTTGCCTCTGCAAGTCCACTCTTATTCAAGCAAAGATACGGCGGCGGCGGACCTACAATCCTAGTAAACCAACGATACGCTGGAAGGACGTGAATGAGCTCAAATGGCCGATATGGAGATGTGCATGTTGGTGCATGTATTATTTCGAGCGGATCAGGGAGAGGCCTATTGTGGTGACAGAGAGCAATTTCCATCTCGACTGGGACGCCTGGTCGTCACCATCCCGCTCCGCCTCCCGTTCCGTTCTCTCAACAAATCACCGTTGGTTTCAGCTGTCTGACCGGTCTCGCGCCACATGATATTGACAGGGGCGTTGTTGCGTCGCATCACGACTCTGTGGGTTCGGCCCGCCCGCTGGGCCATTGCACCGCCTCGGCGCTGCATGTCTCCGTCGTAGTGGTTGTGCTTCCCCCTAATATAGGCGACGTTACATCAACAGTCGCATTATGAAAGAGGGAGGATTTTATGTGTCGGATTGCGACCCTTAGCCGATCAGCTACTTTACCCCTCTCGCATTTTGGCATGGATAAACGGATCTGATCTCTCCTGATCATACCTCGACGATCATGTTGTATGGCGTACTCCTCTTTTCAGGTTTCCGACACTCCACTGTCATTTTGCCTGTAGCCACAGTACGCAGCTGCCCCTTGAACAGCTCTGTTCATCCTCTCAGGCCCCTTCTTCCGTCCATTGCCTCCAGCGGCGTCAGTCTACTGCACCCACTCCTGCGTTTGATCCTCGTTCTGGGAGGATGGAGAGAAGGGATGATATTATAATCACCGGGAGCCAGAACACGCAGAGGGAGAACATACATGGGGTTCTTAGTCTGCCTTGTGTGCGCACATGTGGTTGAATCTATATACCACCAGAGGATGAGGGATGAATTAGGAGAAACCAGTGAAAATGGAAGAGACAACAATCAGAAGCACGAGCTCCTTGGCTATCATGACCGGTCCAGCTAAACATGTCTCCCCACACTACGCTTGGAAACGAGGAAAATATCTTTGAAGTCCTTCAGAAGGCGACTTTATTATCACAATATGACGGTGCGGACTTAGAACGAGCAGCTCATGAGGCAACGCAAGCCAATCCGTCCTGTGGAGCGAAAAATATGCCAAAGCCTTGGATATCGCCTCTGCACACAAGCTCTAGAAATGCCTCGCAATCTATTGCTGGGTTTCCACGGGATGTTGAGCCAACTCGTGGATCTCGGATGAATAATTTTCTAACCTCGCTCCGCGTAAAATTATCCAACTCGTGATGTAGGTCAAGGGGAAAACAAGATGCCAGTTTATTTAGTAATCTTGACACCCATCTAGTACGATACTCAGAATCGAGGAACAATGAGCCGCGCTCAGGGAGCCTTGTGCCTCCAAATGTGCTACTGTGGCGAGTATCCGACTGATCGACCGATAGGCGATTGAAAATGCCAACATGTTGCGGGTACAAAAACGGACCGGCCAAAAGTGGGCCAGGACGGAGAGAAAATCGACATGCAACTCAGGAGGAGAGGGCGCCCAGAACGCTAGTGCCTGCAATGCCGCCACAGACTGGGGAACTCTGGAGAGTAGTAGGGCACGAGCAGGCTTTGAATATAATTTCTGGTATATGATGGTCATGTCGTCGACATGAATAGTAATCGAGATAATTTGAGGCAATAGTTCTCTAGTCGTAGCTGCCTCGACACAAATAGAGAAGCGAGGACGGCAGTTGTCATCGCCGTGACACGGGCACTAGACGTTCAATCCAAGGCTCCATTCGACTTCGATTTTCCTTTGATAAATACAGGCTTGCTTACACGAACGGGATTCGTGGGATGATAAAATGGTATACTTATGCATAGCCGACCGCCTCTTCTGAGACTGAACACAGGGTCCGCCTGCCAGCCAAGACGACCCATCGCTTAATCGTAGCCAGGGGATGAGATGGAAATTCGGCGCCCTCTTGTTAGGGACGGAAGATGACGGAGAAGCGCAAAGTGAGAGCTCATCAGGAGGATGTGTTGTGAAATCGCCGCTCGCGCTCTATCGCAAGTCCCTCAGACCAGTTGCGAAGGAATATCGTCGTTTGGGGTGTGAACAAACTGGCCCTTCCCACCACTTCCCCAGAATAGCTCTGTTGGAGGTTTCCCACGTGAGATCTCCAGTTCTCGTGCTCCAGCAACTGTAGAAGCTTCCCCTGATAATATGCTCAACAGGATGAGCGTTGGCTCTTCACGAGCATTGAAGAGGAAATCAAGATTAGAGTGAACGTCGAAGACGTGACGACTTAGTAGGTGGGCGTTGGGAGGGGGTTCGGGATTCGGAGAGAAGACGAGGGGGAAAATGTGAGACAAAAAATTGTATGTGTAACAATTCTAGAGTGGAGCGACTCGATCTTTACAATTCTGGATTTATTTTGTTTCTGCGTAACGTCCGATATGAGACCTTTGTAATGTTGAGCGCAACCGCTGCATGACAACGAAGGCATTTGCTAACAGGAGCGACGGTGTTTGAGCCTTCGACGGGAAAATAGAAAGCAACAGCAACAAAAACGGAGGAAGAAAATATCTCCCGACCCCGATTCCATGAAATCTCACGACATTACAAACATTCCGAGGGAGACGGGGCAGTAGAAATTTGTCACGAATAAGTCCCGTACCGTATGATCAGCACACTGCTCGGACTAAGAAAAGGTGGAACAAGGGAGGGAGACAATTAAGACGAAAGGGATTACAGTAGAAAGAAAGGTGCGACGGCAACGGAGCAAGAGCAAGCTCCGTTAAGGTAGGCAAGCTCACGACTTGGCCAAGACTGGTATTTCGCTCGATCCTCCTGTGCTTCTGTTATCTTTCGAAGTAATGAACAAAAAAATGGGCAATGATCACGCCCTGTCAAGCGTTCCACTCGGAGACCGCCGATGTCACTGCAAGCACCAACAGGGTGAGCAGGAAGGCACTACAGTAGACGAGGGAGCGTCGTCTTCTCACTTCCCCTCTCGTTCTGCCTTTCCCTCCCTCCGCAGCCAAGACAGTGCCAAGACAAGACGAAACCAACAGGCAAGATGGGTCACCATCCAACCGTGGTGGGGTACTCCCCGGTGTGGAGGAAGAAAGGGCAGAGACGGCCGGCGGCCGCCTCCTCGTCTCGGTGAGTTAGTGGCGATTCTCCACCAGAGCCCCATTGTAGATTAATGATTGAGCCCCGACAACTGGAGAACAGGAGCGGGGGTATGCCCACGTCCTACTCACCCTAAGGCCCACCATTCTCTCTCTCGATATAGATGTCTATATAAATATCTCTCTCTCTAAACTCTCTCCCCCTCTGTCCACTGGTCGTTGGAGGATTTTCAGTTTCTTGATCTGGGCTTAACCTATTAATGACCGCTTGCGACGGCGGCGAGCACGCAGATGCTCCGCCGAGTAGAGAGCACACAGGTGGGATGGGACGGGACGGCCGCCGGACGGAGCGGATCCCTCGCCCAATCCCCTGTCCGACCCTTCTATTACTTACCCTTTCACCCTTTCGATATGGCTTAAACCACCCTTGAATCATCATACTTTTTCCAAAATATCGTCGAACCCGACTCAGAACGTCATCTGCGGACTCTGTGGGCGAGGGCGGGGAGGTGACGATGGGGCAGCTGTTCGTCGTTTCCCAAAATTCCTTTGGTTGCCGAGCCGCAATCCCGCTTCCTCCACGCCAGAGAAAACTAATGTGAATGACCAAACAAATCTGGTCTCGGAAGCATCATAGAATTTCGGAGCTATTTCAGAAAAAAAGTCGGAAAGAGGCGCGGGGAGGAAGAAAACACGGGAAGCTCCGATTCCGCGCCCGAGACGACCGCAAGGTCGCGCTTTACGGCCTCCCACTCTTCCCCGGTCCTGTGCTCGCTTCTACCCCTTTCCTTTATTTTCTTCCTGATTCTTGGATCTACCCAAAACAACCCAGCCGCCGCTGCTTCACTGGACCGTCTCCGAGGAATGGTCTCCACGCCCTCCCCTCCCCTCCCCTCCCCACTATCCCGTACCCTGTTGCCGACAAAAGACGCAGAGGAGAAAGAGGGCGAGCTTTCCTTGCTTCGTTTCTGAGCAACGTGGATATCTCCGTCTCTTCGAGGTCGAGTGAGAGTAGGTATAAGACGGTGCGGCAGGAGCGAGACCGTGGGAGTGAAGGACCCGATTCTGCTCCTTGCCAGTGACGAGAGATTGGTGCACCTTCCTCCCAAATGATCGGTTCTCCTCCGCCACCGACCGGCTCTCCTCCTCCCTCCTCCCCCATTGCTGATTCTTCCATCCCCCCCGTCTCGGTGACAATTGTCTTCTTTCTCCCCCTGTATTTTCCGTGTTTACGAAGGGGTAGGGAATAGGAGATGAGGTAAGGATCCGAATCCTAGGGAGTTCCTCCCGTCAGTGAGGGGAGATATTATGCTACAAGGCTAGGTGGATTGGTGCTTTCTTGCGTCATCCCTGGAGAGGCTCTCCCCTCTCCCCTCTCTCCCCCTCCGCCAATGATACCACCATTCGTGAAAGGTCAGACATTTGATCTCATCTCTCTCTCCCTCAATCTCTGTGCTCAATCGATTGGGCTGTTATAGCGACAGTCGTCTCTTATTGTCAAATGGGTATTGCTTGTGCTGTTGCTTCTTCTTGGCCGAGAATTGCACTCCCTCGCTTCATTTTTGCCCCTCTGATTGCGAAATCTCTCCATCTCTAGGTGACCTCTGTTCGCCCGTGGTTCGTGGGGCGACTGCCAAGGGAACGCTCATCTGAAGGGAGATGCTTCGGCCGCGCAAATAGAAGAAGAGGGGAGAAGATGGGACGGGTGCGGCGTCGTGAACTGGGCGAGTTCGGCGGAGCCTTCGTCTTCGCCGTCGGTGATTTGGGGGTTCTTCTGACCCAAACTCGATTTTCTGTTCACTTGCAGAATTCGCTGACAGTGGTAGTCAAGTGTTCTCTGCCCTAATCTTGGCGCCATCTGCCCCCGGGCAAGAGAATCAGATGATCGTCCCGTCCCTCTCCAGGGCGTCCATAGAGACCATGAAGGAACCAGACAAGTGCCTGGACTCAAAGCTCTGGCATGCCTGTGCCGGTGGGATGGTCAACATGCCGACGCTCAACTCGCTGGTCTACTACTTCCCGCAAGGGCATGCGGAGCACTCGCATGGCATCGTCGACTTCGGGCGCCGCCCGCGCATACCTTCCTACCTCCTCTGCAGGGTGTTTTCCATCGATTACATGGCCGATGAGGAGACAGACGAGGTTTTCGCGAGGATGAAGCTGGTTCCCGCGAGAGCCGACGAGCTTGATTACTACAGGGAGAACGTCGGTCTGCAGGACAGCAATGGCTCGGATTTGTCCGAGAAGCCCCCATCCTTTGCCAAGACGCTGACCCAGTCCGACGCCAACAACGGGGGAGGCTTTTCAGTTCCTCGATACTGCGCGGAGACAATCTTCCCACGGCTCGACTACTCTGCCGACCCCCCTGCCCAGACGGTCCTCGCCAAGGACGTCCATGGCGAGGTCTGGAAGTTCCGGCATATCTACAGGGGAACCCCTCGCCGGCATCTTCTGACGACTGGATGGAGCAGCTTTGTGAACCAGAAGAAGCTCGTGGCCGGGGACTCCATCGTGTTCTTGAGAACCGAGAGGGGTGAACTCTGCGTTGGGATCCGGCGCGCGAAGAGGAGAATCGGCAGCGAACTGGAGACTCCGTCGGGGTGGAACACGCCCTCTGCCATTTGCTTACCTCCTCCCCCTGGGGGGTTCTCTCTCTTCTCGAGGGAGGACGAGAGCAAGCCGACGACGAGGAGCAATGGATGCGGCGGAAGTCCGAGTTCTGGCTGGAGCGCCGCGGCGAAGGGGCGGCTGACGCCAGAGGCGGTCATCAAAGCTGTGACTCTCGCGGCCAATGGGCAGCCCTTTGAGGTCGTCTACTACCCGAGGGCGAGCACGCCGGAGTTCTGTGTGAGGACGGGGGCTGTGAAGGCCGCTCTGAGAATCAACTGGTGCTCGGGGATGCGGTTCAAGATGGCCTTCGAGACCGAGGACTCGTCGAGGATCAGCTGGTTCATGGGCACCATATCGTCCGTTCAATGCGCGGACGCTCTCCGCTGGCCTGATTCTCCTTGGAGGATCCTCCAGGTTCTCCCTCCTCTCCCCCTCCACCGCTCCATAGGATTTCCTCAGATCCCCCTGCCGGTGTTCAGATCGGTCGCGTCACTTCTTCTTCTTCTTCTTCACTTCACTGGCTGACGTATTTTTTCCCAAACTCGCTACGCAGGTGTCGTGGGACGAACCTGATTTACTTCAGAACGTGAAGTGCGTCAATCCCTGGCTGGTCGAATTGGTTTCCAGCGGGCCGGCCGTCCACCTGATGATGCCCTTCTCTCCGCCGAGGAAGAAATTGTGCCTCTCCCAGGCGCCACCACCCAGTTTCCCCCTCGACGGGCACGTAATGTCTCCGCTGTTCTCAGGCGAACTCCTGGAGGCCTGCGGCGACCACCGCTTGTGCTCCACCCCAGACGGCGCTCCTGCCGGCATACAGGGAGCCAGGCATGCTCAATTCGGCATATCGCTGTCAGATCTCTGCATCCACAAGCTGCAGTCGGGCCTGCTTGAGGCCGCCAACAAACCCTGCAGGCTTTCCTCCATGGATTCCATTGCCGGGAACCAACAACCTATCCGCGATGATGTCACTTGTCTGCTCGTCGGCAACTCCTCTTCCTCTCCCGCGAGAGAGACCTGCGGAGCGAAGGCGCCGCATTTCTTGCTCTTCGGGCAGCCCATACTCACGGAGCAGCAGATCTCACTGGCCTGCGGCGAGGAGGCGGCCGGACCGGTGAGCTCCGGCAAGGCGGCGGAGGTTCTGGCCACCGGTTCTGGGTCCGCCGTGGGTCCCGAGGCCAGCTCCAGTGACGGGTCCTTGGGGTGCAAAGACGGCCACTCGGCGGCGACCGGGCCGCCGGGATTGGGCACGGGGCTCTGCAAGGTCTTCCTGCGATCCGAGGGTGTGGCCCGCAGTCTCGATCTCCTTGCCCTCGGCTCTTACGAGGAGCTTCGCACCAGGCTGACAGATATGTTCGGTCTCAAGACGTTAGAGATGAAGAAGCACGTGCTCTACGAGGACGTGACCGGCGCAGTCAGGCACACCGGAGCTGAACCTTTTAGGTAAGCCTGCCGGAGTCTCCTCCGCCGATCAGTCGGAGAGGAACAGCTTGGCTAGCGTCTTGATTGAATTCGCAGTGGCGTCGACAACTTTGTGCGTAGAAAGATGATGACGCGGTGGCGGGTTTTCGTTTTTCCTTGTGCTGTGCAGTGACTTCGCAAGAACAGCGAGGAGGTTGCAGATTCTTGCGAGTCCGGGACGGAAGGACGCCGCGAGGAGATAAGCTTAGCTTTAGTTTAGTTTAGTTTAGTTCCCCCCGACCTCTTTCACACTTCAACCCACCCACTGATTTTATGCTTCTGTTCTTGGCCGGCGGCTTCGTTTCTCTCTCTGGTGTCACGCTCCTCAGTGATGTTGAGCTTCTGACTTATTCAGGCATGGGATCCGAGGGAACCCCGTTGGTCGCCCTCTTGTCGGGTGCCCTCCCTCCTTCCCTCCCTCCCTCCCTCCATCGAAGGAGCTCTCGCCCTGGTGCAGCAGAGTAGGTTCCTCGGACGGAGAAAGTCGTCCACCCGGCGGCTCGTTGGAGGGGGTGGTGGTCTGATCGGCGCGGCGCGGGGTTCGGGTAGGCGATCGATCGCCGGGGAAGGTGGTGGAGCGGGTTCGGCGGCGGCTTGGGAGGGCTGACCAGGCCGAGGAACAGTAATATCTGCCATTATGTCCAGTGGGGAAGCCTCGCTGTCAGCACCTCTCGTACGCGGGGCCCGTGATTTATTTCCGGGTCGCCGACGGAATGCCGTCTTGGAGCCTTCATTTCTCTCTCTTCTGTTCTGTTCTCTTCCCTCCTCTCGGACGTAGACTAGGAGCGGGTCTGGGTGGCGTGCGTACGACAACAGCAAATGTATGGTCAATTGTGCAGAGGCCCACTGTGGCTACAAGGGAACTACCCTCGGGTGGCAGGGTACTTGACTCACACGCTTACAAACAGTGCTCTGTTCGAGACGTCCCGCCGCTCCTGGGCGACAGAGAGAGGAGATGAGTGGGGGAGGGTGGGGGGAGGGGGGGGTGTGTGGTGGTTTTATGACTGACCCGAGTCCATTGTTTTCAGTGGACAAGTCTATTCCAATGATGCCCTTTCATAGACCGATTTCGTTGCGGAGAAACAGAGAGAGAGAGACAGAGAGAGCGGGGAGGACGAGGCCTCGCTGCCGCCGAGGAATGTGAGGCGTGGTAGCCCCTTCATCAAAGTGATGATAAAAACCACGGCAAACCTACGCCGACGAGTTCTCTCGTCTCAGCGCAGGAGTTCAACGATGTCGAGGCTCTCCATGGGTCAACAGTTTGACAGCTGTTGTCCATCCTGGTCCACTGCGCCCCCCCCCCTCTCTCTCTCTCTCTCTCTCTCTCTCTCACACACACACACACACACAATTTATTCACGTACGGGCGTAGTTGACGTCACCGAGGGAACTCAATGGAGTGAACACCTCTCTCAAGTCTCAAGTTGCAGACGTACACGTGAATGCATTCGCATGAACTAACAAACTGGAGTTCCCGTAAACAGTCCACATCGAACAGTCCCATTTGGCGGTCAACGCCACTGTGGAGGCGGGTTTCTCTCTCCCCCCCCCGTCGCAGCGAGCCCGGTCATATGCACTGTGGCTGCTGCTCAGGCACAGGATGATGGAGGAGGAGGAGGAGCAGCAGCAGCAGCAGCAGCAGCAGGAGAGAGAGAGCTTGCGGGTCGCTGGCGACGAGCAGGGTTCCCAACGCCAACATTGAATGTCGTCGCGGAATCTCGCCGGTGGTGCCTCGCGGCCGTCCCGCCGGAAACATCTCAACCAAGTCCAAACCATGTGGTTGCGAATTGTCTCTGCGTAGAGAAAGCAGTATAATCAATCAGACGTCAATGGGAGAGCGAGAGAGAGAGAGAGAGCATTAGTCCTCTCGGTCGCTGGGGCTCTGGTTTGACGCAGATGCGCGCGGGGGGGGTGGGGGGGTGGGCTCGCATAAAGATTGGATGGCATTAATGGAGCCATGTGAGCTGGCTGTTGACGGCCTCTGCCCGGCCGGGTCAGAAGGAGCGGAGGAGAAAACTAGCAAGGGAGGCGACCGAGAGGGCTTTGGAGTCATGTGGGTGTTGTCTCTTGTTTAAGAGCAAGGACCTCGGAAGGGTCGGTCCGCAGTCTGGAGGAGACGAGTTCAGAGAGCAAAACCCAGCACAGAGAACGTGCGCGCGCGTACGCGTGATGACGACAGGAGACCGAGCACACTCATTGGAGACTCCCTCCAATGCGCATGGATATGCCGCCGGTGAACGTGAATGAGAGGGACGAGACCAGCTGTCGTCCACCGCTGGACCAGGTCCGCTTGAAGGCTCTCCTCCCTCTCCGGCCCACATGCTTCCTTCCGCCCGTCCGTTGACCGCATCAGGGGGAAATTCCCTGGAGCCGGAGTGTGATTTCTTATGACGTCCCTTCCAGCTCCTCCTGAGTCTTTAAGCCTCTCGAGGCTAGGGATGAAAAACTGCCAGCGGATGGGGAGGTCCGCCGGCAGCTGTAGGAGGAGGACGTTGACGGCGGCAATCCATTATTACCCGTTAGTTGTCCATGGCGTAAGTAGAGAGGGAAGGGGGGGAAGGGGCTGGACAGCGAGAGATAATACGATATAATTGATGGGCGAAAGCCGAGAAGCTGGGCAGTTGATAGATTACAACAATGGCAAAGAGGACCGGTGTTGTTGACAGAGCAATCACTTTTACTTGATGGGAGCGGTGAGAGAGAGAGACAGACAAGCTGACATATATGTATGGTCATCATTCTTTGACAACGCCGGCTTCCTGCTCCACTCGCCAATAGTTTATCTCGCCCAACTCCAGGAGCCTGGCCCCGTCCCCACCCGGTGCCTCTGATTCGGCAGCTCTTGGGGTCTTCCTCTTCACCGAATTGGCGAGCCCGCAATCTGATGACGGTGGCGCCGCTTCTGATTCGTCGCCTGCTGCAGGCTTCATCTCCGCTTCAAATGCCGGCGTCGCCGCGTTGGCCTTTCCAAACATCTGACCAAACTCAGGTGCACAAGCACTTGGCAATTCATCATCTGAATGTGGGTATGAGTCGTCGTCGGCATATGCGGAGTTCAAACTGTGGGGCTTATCGCCGGTGGGCTCATCTACCTGGATGTCAGATGGCTGATGCCATCCCACCCAATCAGGGAGCTGCTGGTCATCAAACAAGTCTTCACTCTGCTGGGCTTCAAACCCGAACGCCCCCGCCGCGTCCGCAGATGAGCTCGCATTCTCCGACCTCCCTGGATCCTCGTTATTGGCGAATCTATTTTCGCTAATTTCTTTGACCAAGTTAAGGGACGACCCCAAACTCCCGCCAGTCGATTCCATAGGATGATTGGCCACCTCCTCAACATCCCCAATGACCACCTCGTCGTCACTACCGTCGCCACCATCCGCGACTCCGCTTCTGGCATCGGCATCGTCGGTTCTGTCCCTGGCGGAAACGCTCAGATGCTCGGTGAATCTGTCTTCTCTGAAAGCAAACCAGTCGGAATTCGTGAACAGGCAGCTTCTGGGACAAACAGACGAGAAGTCATGTATCAGATAATGAACAATCGAACCACGAAAATTCCCAATCAACGAATTTTCAGCGGTCAATCAGTAACGTTCGACCATATGCAAAAACCAAAGCATAGTCAAGAAGTAAGCACCTATCTTGATCATCCCCGAGCCTCAAAGACGAGATGACAACCTCGGCAGATTCGTCATCGAAGTACACATCCTGCGAGGCAAAACCATTTCAGGAGGATCAACATGATACTAAAACAGTTCTCCGAACACAACTACAACCTTTATCATTCATTCATGCTCCACATTCGCTCTGGGTGTAAAAATAAATCAACAAGTCTGCTTGTAACGTCTCCCAAAAGTTTTTAAAAAACAATTCATGATCATAAGACAACGGAAAAGACTCTGGTTAGATGTGATTATGGATGGGGAAAGACGACTGAAATGGTACCAGTCTATGCTCCCCGGATATGCGTACAGGAAAAGATGCTTAATTGAAGCAACGCGACCTGAAAGATTTTTCTGGAAATTCATGTTTAGATGGTTCCGGCTCATGCTAGGTTGATTTCCTGGAGATATTTTATGAAACACAAATCGTATTTAAATTTACACTTGTAGTCTCTACACGCCGCTAAAAGGCAAAAAAAAAAAAGTCTCTCGCAACCACATGCGAAAACAAACGGAAAATTATAGTAGTGCAATGCAGCAAGTGAACTTTTGTGTTCATATCAGGTAACGAGTACAAAAAAAGCCATTGAGGATCTCATCCACCCTTGACGGCATGGGCGCATGCACAGTAGAAAACTATCACGTGCTGCATTTTCTAGCTCCAAAAATCCAACCTTTATGATGTCACAGGTCATCCGGACTCCATTTCGAATAAGGGTATTGATAATTACATCCAGTCACAGGTCTCAGGTCAGATACTTCTTCTCACCTTTGTGATGTCTACCACAAGTTTTATATGCATATTGTACGATTGCATAAAAAGCAATTCATAACAAAACCATTACAATATATAAATATGCCCTTACCTCATCATGGTCAAGAGATCCCTGGACCTGCAAGGTAGGAAGCAAGCAGAGGTAAATCAGATACACGGAGCTTCCAGAAGAATAAAAAAAAAGAAAAGAAAAAAATGGCAATTTAAAGATACCCTTGACGCCCACCGGAACCTAACATCACAAGTCTCTCCTTCGAGGTAATAAGCGCAGTCTAGGAACCAGGAGTCATTCTTACTGATTATCTACTACTAGTAATCGATAGTGACGACAAAAATACCAGAAGAATGCCCCTCAAATGACCAAGACTAAAATTGAGTTTTCCGTGCATCTCAACAACAGAGTTCCTCATCATTTGGCATGGGCTTTTCCTTGCATACCTCATCCACATCATCGTTCCCATAGATGTTATATCTGAAGGCATTGCTGAAGTTGGCCAGGCCAGCAACATCGTAATCCCTGTCATGGGACTCATCATCGTCACTATCCCTCATCTTTTCCTGCATGGCGCTTGGACGGCTACAAGGAGAAAGAGGTTTCAGAGAAAATTTTCAAAAAGTACGTTAATCGACAACAGACCAAAACAATTGCTGATTATTTGTCCAGCAAAACAAGATTGTAGCCAGAAGCCAAAAATGAGCATTGGAATGTTTCTATGGACCTGAGGCAATAAATGCCATTCAACCTGATGACAAAGAAAAACACCGGTGCTCCTTGTATGCACCCATTTATGAAACATAGCCGATCATCTCCAAAATTGACACACCTTTCATTCGCTTAACTAAGCACAGTGTTCCTCTCCCCATAAAGAAAGAAATTCAATAGACAGTTTAAAAGTGGATGCCAAAAGAATGTTTTTCAGTGAGCAGTCGCCAATTCTACAAAGCCATTGACCATCCAAAGCGATGGAAATTTTTGATGGAGATTCTACATAGAAAATAACAATAGAAGAGAACCAAGGAACATCAATTGAAAACTGGTGCATACCCGCATGCCCATCTGTAGACATTTTCCACAGCATTGCGTTCATGAAGAACATTTCTTTGCCAATCAACCCATTCATCATTTTCCTGTAAAAATACAGGAGAAGAAACTGTTAATATCAAAAGAAGTGTAAGCTGGATACCCAGAAAAACCTCCAGAAATAAACATCCTTTCAAGCATCTTCAGCAACTTAAATGTGTCTGAACGGATACTTATCTACAAATGGGTACTGTTAGATCGCTTAAAAAATGAGAAACCAACGGAGTCAACACCAAACCTATAACAAATTAAGAATGAAAATGAGTACAGCAGGTTCGATGCTTCTAATATTCTGTCCTCCCCCAGGGTCCTAACATAAATAGCATGTCTCAAAAGCCAGAATCGCAGCCTCCTCCGAACGAAACATTTATGATTCCGGACGTGATATAAGCAATATAATTGCCTACAATTGATGCAAGGAGTCCTATCTTACCTATGTACAGAAGTTAAGACAAAAACAATCAGCGGCTTAAACAAAAAGTCGTACACCACGTAAAATTAGACAGAAGCAATAGCTAGACAGAAAATTAGACACCACCTTAAACTAGATTGCAAGGATTTCCTCACTATGGTTTGCATCACATGGGCACTAAAACAAAAAAACCGAAGAAACTTCCACAAAAGTGCAAGGAGGTAATTATAAACCTGTAAGTACGACTGAATTTGATCATTTCTACTGCTTAGTTGAACAAGCTTGTTAGCGATTCTCGTGATATGGCCAATGTTGCCTGACCGAGGTGAGTTCCTTCCAGAAGCAGATAAAGTTGGATGCTGAAGGAAAAAATAAAATAAAGCTTCATCAGATCCCTGTTCCTTTCACTTTCAAATACCTGGAAACGGAAATAGACAAAACCAAATCTGAACAACGAAAGAAAGAATGTCATAGGACGTACATTCACCGCAGCTGAATCACCGTTAAGTACGGGAAATTTATCTGCCTGAAGAAATTTTCTAATTATATTGCATTCGCAGAACAGATGATCAATAACAGCATTATCGGTACTCAGCAGGCATGATGTTATGACATTTTCAACGTGATGGTGGAGTGCATTATTGAAGGGATACCTACAATGATTGCAATGACAATAATCAGAAGTCAGTAATTATATTTTTTATCCATAAGCTTGAATTTAAAAACAAGACTCACAGAAAAAAGAGGTCTATGACCCTCTGGATTGCACCCGACTCAATCAGTGCTCTATAAGCAGCTTCATGACCGGTGCCTAGTAGCACTGTTATGAACTCCACAATCTGCAATTATATCACAGAACTTAGACAAGAATAATGTGCAGGATATATTATCATAGGAACACAGTATGAATCAATACCAATAAAACAGGCCGTATGATCAAAGCATAGAGATTTCAGGGTTGACCATGATTACCCATGGCCTAGATCATTATGCAAAAGTGAAAGAAAAAGATTCAAGATCGATCAAAAACAAGTCTATGAAAAAAGGAATAGTTAGAGGACAAAAACTGTGTAATTCAAAATTTTGAGAAAACAAACAATAAAGGAATAAAATCAAACCACAGACATGTATGTAAAAAGATTAAATAATAAGGAAAAATACCTAAGAAACTACAAAAAAAAATCATATAATTATCCTTCCTCCACTCATGCTTTCCTTTTCAAGCCGAAAAAATACTTACTAATGTAATCTAAATCCAGCAAAACCAAGGAAAAAATGAAAAGGAAACTTAACATACTCCCTACATATCTACTATAAAATTAAGTCAACAGAATATTGCATTTGCGTACAATCAAGGGAGACAAGGAAAAGCAGAAAAAGAAGGGTTTTCAGCAAAAGTATCCGTTTCGTTGTATTTGAACAAAATATACAGCCAGAAATGCATCTCCCTACGAACAACATCATAGCTAGTTAACACGTGGAAGCATATTGAATAGAATAAGTTCGAAGCTAGCTTACTTTCAGTCGGTGTCTCCCAAGTGGCGGGCGCAACTCACCATAAGTTGTAGGAAGAGTGCGTTCATTTGATGATGTATTCAAAAGTGAAAGCAAATGATCTACAACATCAAAATGATTAAAATTACCCAAATAAAAAATTAAATAAACAACATGCAAGTCCCTAAAAATTAGATACCATTGAATTGCAGCAAATTATGACATTATCGAGTTTTGCACAGTTTTCACAACATGTATACACTAATAAATTTGAACATATTAAGAAATATTGCACAGATTCTTTCCCGAGAAAGATAAAAATAAAATTTTCAGCAAAGCAGGGTTGTTAACGTCACAAATAGACTTTGCTCCTGCAATTGGCACACCACAAGTTGCAAATATCTCAGAAGGGTGCACACATTGTAGTCTACTCCTAAAATTTTCAAACTTTATCATCATGGTGTATCTCATTAAAGGGTGAGCTTGGCCTTTAAAATTTTTACCAATACAAGAAAACAATGTCCATCAAATACGCAAGAAGTCATTTTGATTATCAGAGGAAAATTCTATCCCAAACAGCATTGAGTTTTCAGTAAAACTACAAAAAACACAGAAAAGGAAAATGGTTCAAGGAAACCAAGCAGCATTTATTGGCCACAACCCATAAAGAATATCAATCACTCTAGACCCACTGCGCTTCGCCATGATGCAGATATTGATTCTATGGGATTTAGACATTGTCAAATAGGTATATTCAACACATTAGAATCTTTACACGCAAGGTAAACTGTCGGCGAGACATTCTCGTTTTAGCAGTTTCCGAAGGAAATTCAAGCGAAGAGGTGCGTGATAAATAAGTCACCCATAGAGTAAACTACATCCAAAGAAAAACACATTCACCAGAAAAAGAAGCACGGTAGGAGTCAAATTGGCAGAAATTCCTAAAAAACGATTCAGATGCCTTTAATAAAGAAATTGATCAGAATATAGCAGGTAGCATGATCCTAAGCATGCTTTGACATGAACTGAGCCAATTTTGGGCCAGAAATCTCCTCTTTGTTCCGGAGAATTACAAAAGAGTAAAGGTTTCTGAAAGAGGGTTCAATCCAGAACTTATCTTATGTTTAATCGTTACACACATGATTCATCAAAACATTTTTACCAAGCAACAATTGGTTTTACTACCCGTAATGATTTGTGTACCAAGGAAGAAAGGAATAAGCACAAACGGAAATATTTTCACCAATCCGCACTAAAATTACACTGTAAAACGCCAACTCTTCAATAGAAAACCATTCTCAGTCAACAACTTACCAAGCTTTGATAGCACAACAGTAATAGTCTTCAAATCAACAGGAATATGTGGTTCATATAAATGTTGACTTCTAATCGAATAAACTAAAGCAGTCGACAGGGATCGTTTGGGATCCAATATGGATATTATAACAGAGAGGGAGTGGACAAGGGAAGATTTAAACTCCGAATCTTCCAACGCAAAATCAAATACCCTCGAAACAAGGCTGCAAGAAAAGGAAATTTAAGTAAGCCACGAAAAAAAATAACATTCAATGAAAAAGAAAGGAAACATAAGGATCATTGAATGACAAGCTTAGAAAACGATAAAAGTGACCTTGGACTAGAAAGTTTAGTTGCTAAAGGTGATGGAGCATTGCGACTGATGACCCAGATGACTTCCGCTGCATTAGCATGAACTTCAGGTGGACTCTGATTGACGCATACAGTAAATTAGACAGAAAATCAGTCATTAAAGTAGGAAATTACATAATTAGCGCTCTATTTCCCACAGCCTGTCCATAAACCAAAAGGAAGTTAATGGCCTTGGTTTTTTTTCTTATCAACCAAGCTACAGTCGAATGAAATCAAGTTGCAGAATGACGAGGTACAGGAGCGAAGGATACAGCACTCTCTGTGTCCAACCAAAAGTATCTCATACTAAGATTACTTTTTAAAGATTAGAAGCAGTCTTACCTTGGGACTTAGCTTATCCACTAGCATTTCAAGCAGGTTGCTTTCGGCTAGCCACTGCATGGCCTCATTAAAATTTGGATACATGTGGACATCAGCACCAACAATCCGGACAAGTACCTGGTTGTAAGAGAAGGGGGGTGGGGGAGCTCAAATCAATTGGCATGATTGCATGGAATGTGCAGCACATGGACGCATTCTATTCACTGAATTAGATATACAGACCTCCATAATTGACTTTACCCCTATTGAATCAATTAGTTGTTCGAGGATATAATCGTGTGCCTGAAAGTGTCCCAATTAATAATTTAACGAAAATATTTAAAAAATAAAACAATAAATTCAGATTTATTGAGAGAAAAATCACAATAATTTCCAAACATGTGAAAAATCATATTTGTCAATAAGAATGACCAGAATTATCTTTGACTGCTATCAACTGATTAATGGAAACCAGGGTGGATGAAAGTTTATTAGATCTCCAAACTTTTACAAGAATAAAGTTTACTCCTAAATATGGGAAAAAAATTCCTCTTTTGCAGACTGGGATACATAAAACTACAACACTAGTAGAGTTAATGTAGCATTCATCCATTACATCTGTTTTCACTATATATAGCATGATAGAAAAATAAAACCGTGGATGGATGTACACTTAGAATCTAAGTTGCAGGTTCGACCATGATAGGAAACTAGAGATATATTTAGAAAAAAAGAAATCGCTGACTTAGTAATCTTTTAAACCTATAAATCACCGAGTCATCAGAGTAAAGAAGAAAGACAGATTAAGGTTGATAACAAGCACACCAAAGGCTGACTACAAGCAACTTAAAGTAATGATGAAGCCAAAGAAATATACTAATGTAGATAGAAGATTATTCACAAATGGGATCTCCATGAAAGAAAAGCAAAATCTTGTTGTCAGCCTCTGGTGTGCGATAATACTGAGGGGACAGCAGTATCAACATAACTTAATCCCTTCGTCGTGATAATAAAAGACGAGGGATAATAAAAGAACAACTCACTTGAATATAGCTCATAAAAGGTTTAGTCTTCCGCAACATCAAGCAAACAACCACCTAATACAAAGCTTAGTCATGAGTAAATCAGAAATAACTATTGAGCCCTGAAATGAAACTCTATCTACACACAATTGAAGAAACCATACCTTGCTAAAGTAGCCAGCCAATAGAGAGCTGTGAGGACGGCTCGGATCCAAAAATGAAAAAAGCAAGTTCATGAGCTGCAACAACAATATTACAGATATGAGATAGGAGGATGGCACCAAATTACAGATAACAAATGAAAACATTAGGAGAAGACAAAACTCTACCAGCCAAAAACAATATTCGAACTTTCATCAGCATAAATATTTATCCCGCCATCAAAACTTTGAAAGGGCCTCAATCTAAACACCCCCCCAACCCATCCCCCACCCCCCAAAAAAAAGAGCACAGGTACATCAAAGCAAATGATAGAGCCAATTAAGACAAAAAAAAAGAAGAGTGTCGAGTCCACTGAGAAAACTAGACAAATTACGCACTTGCTCCAATAACTAATCACAGACTAGTCAAAGACTTCAGACAAGCCAAAAAAAACCGCATTCCTCATCCAAAATTGCGGGAAAAAACTTATAGTAGCAATGTTTCAGAACTTTAATTAAAACACATACTTCCTCATCCTCGACCAATGTCCTCAAGATTACATCAATCTCACAGGTAAATATCTCACATGCAATGAAGGGGAACCTAACATAAAGCAAAAATTCACATTAGAATTAATGTCAGAAATGGCCAACTAATTTTTTGAGTAATACGAAAATCTGTAAGTAGATGATTAACTGAAAGGAAATAAAATCAGAGTGACTTACTTGAATGCGCGTCGACCATCAGTATCTTCTGAAGTATCACACACGATATACTGAAGCAGCTGCTCTACCTGAGCTCTATCACGAAGACTGAAAATGTTGGAAACTTGCATAAGAGACAATACTAAGTTCAGAATTGTATCGTCTCAAAAACAGATTAGACCTGCAAAATGACACAGGTTGTATCTTTCCCAGACAAGTCTTTGTTATCCTCCAATGAGGGAAAAAAAAAAGAGGGATAATAAGGGCAGTCTTGCATCCCTCGAAAAAGATAAAAATCAGGCAGATTAAATTTGCCATGTTCTTTTGAAATTACAAATAAATCAGTGCACTTTTATCAAAGCCGAGACAACATGAAATGGCATAGAAAAATATCTTACAAATTAATGAGACGAGAGTTTAAAGCTTTGCATTCTTGGATTGTTTCTTCTTCATCAAGAAGCTCTTCCAAGTTAACATTTTCCTTATCCAAAATGGCATCCACCTGCAGAAGAATAAAAAAATAATTCATTAAAAAATTAATGAAAGTTTAGGTTTGTCCATTTCTTTATATTCATCACCCGTGCATGTTTGATCACCCGCGCATGTTTGATCGTTAGAAAAAAAGAAGTAACAAGTTAGAAAACAAAGACCATAAAGTGGCTCAACAAAAGCTATTCAACATTTAACTCAGCAAATGCTAAATCACAAAAACTACATATTTAGCCAGTTTCCCATTTACCCGAACATACATGCTATTATAATCAATTTCTACCTGCTCAGATGAATGATACAGTTACTTCGAAAAGTAAAACAGTGTGGTCCTGTCTTATTTTGATTGGAAATGAATAGGTTTATTTACCTCATCTATGGAGGGAACAAATCTAATTTATAGTAGAACAACGTACAATCTTCAATTTTGGAAAGATAACCCGTAATATTGTTATAAAAAGGGTTTCATATCTGTCAACACAAGATCATCTATTGTCCAGAAATTTCACAAAGAGCAAATTATCAGTACATCAGAGTGTGACAACGCATATTTAACATCCACTAAACTGCCAGGAAATGGCATAAGGTACTACCAAACATTGAAAGAGACAGATTTCCTCTCAGTTACCTAACATCCATCTTCTCGTCATTGCTCTCATGAGCTATTTCCACCTATGTGAGCTACTACCATCTAGGAAAACAGGCCCCTAAGCAGTTGCTCCTAAGGAGCACGTGAACAGAGATGAATATCTCAGCTCTTTACACTGAGTATGCAGGAATAGGTTCATGGACAGAGATATCACCACAACTTCAAAGAAATGAATGGAGAGTGAGTGAGTAAGAGTCTGCACAAATACGGGTTGGAGGTCAAAACGATGGGAAGCACGGCCACAGCCCGGAAGGCCAGCTCTAAGAGCAAATGAAGAACAAAAAGATTGGAAAAGCAGTAAGGCTAAAAGACTGATGATACTGCCCTACAGCAGAGATATGCGAGATGATGATATATATATACAGGGGAGCATCTCCACGAGGGAATTGCATTCCCACAAATGAAGAGGGATTTGAACACCTCATAATCCTTCTGACGTGACTATTCTCAATAGTCGAATAAAAAACCTATCTTTGCAGCAAACGTCTGAGGTTCCAGCAAACATTCATGCAACTCAAGAAGCAAATCATTTTCCTTCAAACTTTGAGTAAACAGGAATGGCATTGAGTTCAAGTGCATAATTCCATTCACTGGCATAGTTATGAAAGCCTATAGATAAAGATTTTTCTCAAGAAAAACACAAACACAAGAGTACAAACAGAGTTCGCTTGACAGCAGGAGAATATCAATTCCTTCTCCTTAATTTCATAACGTGTGTGAGCAAGCCAGTGAGCGAGAGAGAGAGAGAGAGGAGTTAAGGGAATGAGTTTTTTGGTCGTAATAAAATGAAAATTAGGCAGTGAATACAAAACATTTGAATAACGCCATATTATTTGTCTCCCAGATCCAGCAAGATAAAAACAAGGAAATGCAGGATTAAGAAAGTCACCAATCACTATCAATATTTTTCCAAGATATTCAGAATTCTGCTCTTTCTACTTTTAATGGTAACAAGTATGCAACTGGTTTCCAGGTTCAAACAAGAAGATCTTCAACATTTGAATAGACCAATCATAGGTAATATCGGTGCTGAGAAGTTATAGATATTTTTTCCCTCTAACAAAGGGGGGCAGAGTGGCACTGACAATCAAGAATTCTCATTTACAGGAAAAGGAACATTAAATGCAAGATTAATCACGAATAAAATGAGTTGCTGATGCTTTCCGATTCACGAATAAAATGAGTTGCTGACATATTCTCCCACAATTTTTTTTTACCGTTCCAAAATTCTGATGTTTTCTGGTAACCTTCCAATACATCTCCCCAGTGATACAGATTCCGAATCCCAACTTTTCTAGGCAAGTACATGGATATAAAAACAACAAAAAGCCCAGAGTATCACTAAAAACTCCCTAAGAAATAGCCTTCCATTATGAGATGCTTGAATTCTGGAATGTCTTTGCTCTGGCATACCCAGGGCAACTAGATAAATGGAAAGATACCTCGTGCCTAGTCAATCGTAGAGGTTAACATATGACGATCTAGAATGGACTATTCCTGACATCCATAGAGCTCATCTGATTAACAACTAACAGAATGGCATGCATACAGTGGGTAAGGCACCTGTTGTGACAGCATAAACTACCCGTTCGAAATCCCGCCCGACTGCCAGTTAACTAAATGCAGAGTTTCTAAAACAATGCAATTAGCCGGTAAATGGCTCATAGACACGTATTAAACATATTAACGCGTCCAAAGCACGAATATCATCAGGACTAAGTTGGATGAAAAGTGTTACAATTCCGCCAAAGAAGACAGCATAACCGGAGAAGGATCCAAAAGTGAGATACAAGCCTAAGCCAGGAATGAATTCCAGTAACTGAAGGAAAGCTAATTCGTCGACGTACTGTTGGCACATTGGTCCCATAAACTACGTTGACAACGGGACCAAAAAAGTCGCGGAGAGAGTCCACTTTCAAATGGGAAAACAATTCCAAAATAAAAATTGCATTCCCGAACCAAAAAAAGAAAAAGGACATAAGGAATGCAGCGGGGAAAATGAATATCAGTAGAGATGAGGAGATCCATCTCAAAACACACCGGAGACGAAGAGGAGAGGTTCGAGATGCGCCAGAACATCTTGCAGGCGCTTTGCAGTCCAATAACTCCGTACTCGAAGCTCGCCAAGTCTCCAGGCACCGCAACAACGAGGGTAGTCCCGCCCAGATTAATAGTTTCCGAAGTAGAAGTCACAGCGGCAGTGGGGAGAGGACCTGTGGCAGCAGCTGAAGAGGTGGGAACAGAGCCAAGTAAAGGAACGTTTGAGGCCCTAGATTGCAGGGAAAGTCGAACAAGAACGAGGGCGGGGGGCGGGCGGGCACTCTTTGCTCTCTATTTTTCCGAGAGAGAGAGAAGAGGGGCGGGGAGAGGTTTGCGATTAACGGTTGATTTAGTATTCTCTTGGAGAAATACTGCGGGTGGGCGAGGAAGGACACGGTCCGACATCACGGGCCGTCAGATCAGATCCGATTCCGATGGACACTCCTGCTCCTCAAGCCTCAGAGAGAGAGAGGGGGGGCATTATTTTTTAATCTTTTCCCAATTTCTAAAAGGACGGAGATCGTCCGCGTCCTGGAATCCATCGCTGGCGTACATCTCGCCACAACGGTAGGTTCAAACGGCGAGGGCATCAACGGTCTTCGCCGACGCTGCCGCCACCGCCACCTAACCACCCATCCAGGGGAGGCAACGGATTATTAACAGATGACAAGCGATGAGAGAGAGAGATGAGCCCGGCGAGGAAGAAGAAGATGAAGATCACCGCGTCCTACGCGAGCTGAGACAACCCCATGATAATACTATGTACTTGCGACGACGGCGTACCTCTTACAGATCAGATCAGATCAGATACCCCGCATAGATGATTAAGAAAAAAACGCAGAATAGAAACCAGTGCTAAAGCAAGCAAAAGGAGAGAGCTGGGGACACCCTGCCGGCGACCGGCCAGGGTCTTCAGAGCTCGAGCTGCTTGAAGCTCTCCGCCACCGCTGCTGCTGCATCCTCTGCCAGACCGTCTCCAGCAGTGTCTACTGTCGGGGGTCCGATCTTCTGGGTAGTAGTAGGAGGTGGAGGCAGAGGAGGAGAAAGGGGGGTCATGTTGGCCTCTTCTTCCGTCTGCGCAGAAGGCTCCTCTTCCTGAAACAATGCCGGCGGCAGAGCTGGCGGCGCGGCCACCGCGGACGGCTTCGGGGGGATTGGCGGCCTCTCCGGTATCTGAGCCGATGGCCACTTCCAAAGGAGCGGGATCTCTTCTCTGCCGACGGGTGGCTTCTCGGGGCATCGGGTTTCCTCCGCCACATGCACGGCCTGAGACGGAGACGCCAACATAGCCGCCGCAGGGGAGGGCGCCATGTACGCCGGCGGTGCCGGCTTCAGGCCTTCCTTCACTTGAACCGGCATGAAAGCAACTTGAGGAGCCACCACGGCAGAGACCGGCACCGACTGCCTCAGGTGCACCGAGGGGGCCACATGCCTGGTCGAACACTTCACCGGCAGAGGATGCTGGTGGTGCTGCTGCCACTGATGCTGCTGCGGCTGCGGCTGCTGCTGCGGTTGCGGCTGATGATAGTTCATAGTGTTGCTCGTCGGCAGCGGGAGAGACGGAGCAGAGAAGACCGGCACAGCCGTTCTGATAGTGACTGGCGGCACCATCCCGCCCACAAAAGGTCGGCAGTGCCGGATGGGCACATAAGGCGCTGCTCCAGCAGCTGGGAACTTGGGCAATTGGAAGCCACCGTTCTCCGCCGGCAGGTGGAGTGACGGTGGCAGGGGAGCCTCGATCGGTGACAACGAGGTGGGCCTGGCACGAGTCGTCGACCTCTGCTGTATGAAGGGCAGAATCTTCGATCCAGAGAAAGGAGGTGGCCGCACGGCGGGTCTCTTGTCCGGTTTGAAGGGGAACAGCTTTGGGAATGGAGTGGCATCAGGGTCGTCTGCCATGGCCATCTTTTCCTTCCTACGGTAGCTCAGCAGAGCCCGCGCTAATGTGACTTGCTCCTGCTCGTCGTTGTTCTCAGGTGCTGATGACGAGCTTGCTGCCTGTTGTGCCACTGCAGCAGAGGTACTAAACGTGAGTTCGCGGCAGCTACAGAGAAATTAATAGCTATGGATTCTCACGGTAATCTACATGTATTAATTTTATGTCGCTAGATTTCGGAATTAGAAACTGCAAGGAAAAGTACAAAGATAGAAAACGAAGGTCAGATGAGAAGCATGAGGAGACACCGCTGGGTCAAACATATAAACTGGACGGTGACATTTTGGGATCACAAACATTGAGCAGGATATTTACCAAAAGCAGAATCCTCCAAAAAACAACCCCAGGAGACTCTATGAGCCGAGGAAAACTCACGTTGCTTTAGGGACGACCAGGCCGCCATTGCGGAGTTCTTTTCTGCCTGCTTTTTGTTCTTCGCGGGTTCCCCTGTGAAGATAATCCCAGCAAGCTCAACGGTCCCAGTAAACACCGGCGGGTGCCCAAGCCCTGAGCGCGTGGTTGTGTAGGAGGGTAACGGAGCTCCCACTCTCTGAGCAATTTCCTGCAGTAGATTCTTGTAAACTCCCGTCTCATCCTGTTCAAAAACTGGGTTAGTCTCACGCCGAAAAGACGAGTGCATTGGATTGGGTCTGTACAACAGGACAACAGAAAATAAGGAAATGAGAGATGTGAGAACTAGGGACAGAACTCAGAAAACAGGAGAGGGCATTCTCCCCTCAATCACAGATACAACCATCACAACAAGAAAACTCCAAGATACCTTTTGCCGGCCGCAATTCCACCCCCGGAGAACCTCATGTTCTCTGTGGGAAAATACACAAAAAAGGAGCTATTTTATTGTGTGCGAGTGAAAGACTGGGCCATTTTCGGCGAGGCGGGCCGCCAGATGCAGTGAGATGAACCAGAGATCAACCTGGGTCGCTTGTCGAGGTCCAACCCTCAAAGGGAAACTCATAATTTTGAGCCCGCGCAGAGCCAATCAATCTTATCTTCAGGATCTGGCGAGGGCTAACGACCATTATTATCTTCGACTACTTGAGCGTCGGGGCCCCGACACGCTCCTCCAGTGTGCTCTCACTCAGCTTCAGCCAGCACCTTCTAGCACAGAACGCGGGCCCTCTAGACCACGCCGATCGTAGCAGGCGAATGAAGAGGAAGGAGGAGACAGAAAAAGGAAAAAGAAAACAAAGAGAGAGGTGGCCGAGGGAGAGACGTACGCCTCAGAAGGAACGATAAAGCCGACTGCCGAAGACACGCAGAAGCCATAAAGGTCCCCTTCCCCCCCATCTCTCGACATTAATTTATGTGGGTGATTAAAGAACAGGCCCTCCTCTCGGGGGCCGCGGTAGAACAGGGGAGTGATCGCGGCTGTACGAACAAACAACCCTCAACCATAACAATAAATAAAAATTTAATGCACCCATGCATTAATTACACCGGAGCGGTTTCACGTTACCACGTGGGACACCCGAAATCAGGAAGACGGGACAGAAGAATGAAGGGGTCGGGGGCGAGGGCCATGAAAACGAAGCAGCCACGCCGACCGGCGCGGATCTTTCTCGGCGCAGCGCCATGTGCCGCCCGAGCAGAAGTGGAAGGAAAGAAACCGGCGAGCGTAGAAGAAACTGGGGAAACACCTTCCCTCACTCCCTCCCTTCTAAGAGTGTTTGGACCCCACACCAAACCCAATAACACACCGTCAGAAAGCAGTCAAATCACAGAGATTAGGATCTCCAAAAAAGCCCTTGCATCGGGTTACGAACTAGACCACCTCAACTCTCAACTCTGGAGTCGTACCACAATGCGACTGGCGCATTAAATCCCACAGCACGGAGAAGGATATAAGGGGTATCCACAATATTCGGAAGTAATCACGGGTAGCACGATGCGGAAGACAAGAGGAAAGCCATGGGTACTGCGGGAGGAGGAAAAACAATCACGACGAAGACGGAGAAACCGGGAGGGCAGACGGGGCAAAGCCACATAACGTCATCATTCGTTCTGTTGCCCAGCAGAAGGTTTTTTGATCTTTCGAACTCACCGGCTTCGGCTTCCACCCCCCGAGGAAAAAAGAGAGAAAAAAAAGAAGAAAAGAACTACCAGTGATCTGACAACGAGGAAACAGTGGCGTAGGGCAACAAACGTTCCCACAGATTGACTGAATAAATACCTTCTCATGGACAAAAAATAAATAAATCAACGATCCAAGGAAAGAAGCCAGTAAAGTTCCCACTCTGTATCAGTAATCAACCACGCAACTACCAATTAAATCCGTCGTCAATAAGGATACCGACGATTAATGCCACGTCTCTTCCATCTCCTCTATCGAGATAGCCCTGGTGAGCTGGCCAGCAGAAAAAACTTTCTACAAACTTACAACCATCCAAATGTCATCACTGGTCTTACGTCATAAGCACGGAGTTACCCGTGATTTATCTTTACCAGTGACAGACAAGCTAACACACGGCAGAAATCCACGTTCCGACTGCTTTCACATTAAGTGACATAACTATTTGGCGGAAAAAAAGACTCGTCACCCAAGTTGACTAATTATCAGTCGTTCAGACAGACACCATCAGTCGTTCAGACAGTTCAAGATAAAACGGGATTCAGAAAATGAGAGATCTTCACTTGTCAACTCAGACATTTTTCCATTGGGAAACCTAAAAACCACGTTTTAATACAGCGTTCTTTCTTACTTAAAATCGTTGATGGATGAATAAAAACGTTCTTCCTTTACTTGAAGGGCAGAGACGTAGGCAAGAGGACGAAGAAAGGGCAGAATCGGAAGAGTTCAACTACGTGGTTCAAAGTTACCGTAAACGCCAGCATAGCTGGATCAGAAGCACAAGATAGGTGGATCCAAAAAGGAAGAATAGATATGGAAGACTTTCCAAACTAGAGAAAAAATGCAGCGGTATCTTGTTACTGACTGAAGCAACATGAACCTAAGCAAAAGGAGAAAGGTGGTTTTTCTACCCTCACAGGATCCTACAATCCCTATCGACCGTTTTTACTAACCTAAATGATAGCACTTCATTGCATCATATGGAGGAGATCACCGCGCAGGCCTAGGAGTTGAATCCATTACTACCCTGAGCCCAAAATTTCCCTAGCTTGATGGCTTCATCTTGACATCACCAACAGAGGCGAGGTTGACATTAGCCCTGAGGCCGTGATGCCGTGATGCTGTGGTGCGTGGTGATGTTCTACCCCAAGGCGCGGATAAACTAATAACACAGACAGACAGGAGAGCAGCCATACAGATACGTACCAGGATGCGCGCGGTAAGGGAGTGGGAGGGGCCACGGGTGGAGAGGGCGCTGAGGGCGACCTCGGCAGCGGAGTGCTCCGCCTGCCTTAGAGTCGTGAAGAATCCGGTGCTCTCGAACGTCTCCCCGTTGAAGTTGACGGTGGCCTTGAAGCGCGGCGCATGGTCGGGGCCTTCTCTTATGCAGGTGTATGAAGGCAGATTGAAGCAGCTACGCTGCGCCAGTTCCTGCAGCTGGTTCTTGTACATGATAGATGACCACTGGAAACTCCCACCGATTGTATCACCCTCTTTGTCCAAAACTTCCCCTCTACGCCAATGTCACCGCCGATTGCTAACCACGCCAAGCAGCCACGGTAGCCTTCGATGGATAGAAAGCGTCTTTCTCTGTCTAGTCTGTCACCCTGCGTTCTCGCGTTCTGCTGATTCTCTCCCTGGCCCCACTATGCTTCTCCATACCCGATGCGCTGGGGGAAGCGGCTGCCTACTCTGCCGCCGCCCCTCTCTCCACCTCTCTCTACGGCTGTTCTTCCTTTCCCGCAGATTTCGCCGCTAACGCGCCCTCTCTGGGCTCCGTGCCGCGGGGTAAGAAGATCGGTCAACCAGCCTGGCGAACCACCCACCTGGGCTTGACCGCGTCCAGCCTCTCTCTCTCTACCTGCCTCCTCCGTACATCTCCCGAGTCAAACCAGGGAGATCCCAGCAGCAGCTCCTCCCGATAGACACGACGGTGCACGGAGGAGGAGCTCCGGCGAGCCCGGATCCAAAATCTTGGGACGGAAATACGAATGAGCAGCGCACCGTGAGGCCGTGAGGCCGGTCAGCGAAAAATGCCACCCCAGGGGTAGGGAGAGGGCGAGCCCCACGGCGGAAGGATTCGCCGGAGACGACCCTAGGGTTCCGGCGTGCCGAGATTTGGAGAGGAGAAAGTGGGAGGACGGAGGAGGAGGGGGGGAGAGGGAAGGGGAATAGTCGCCGGCGCCTTCCCCTGGTTATAAATTTTATTTTTTATAATCTGACGAATATATTTTTGTTTGGGTGTGGGGGACTGCAACGCTCGCATTCACTCACCTTGTCAGTTAACGGGAGGGAGGGGCGAGAAAAGTCGGCCGTCGGCGCACGGCACGGCCTTGCATGCCTCCGCCGCCACTTAAATGACCCCCCGAAATCCGACGGCCCTGATCGCCCGACGTGTCAGACCCTGATCGCTGCAGTGGTATCCCCGTAATAACCTATATCCGCGTGGACCATTTCTCCTTGGTGGGGGGCCCATGTCCGATCGACGGCCGATCCGCACTCGCCGCTACAAAGGGCCCCTTCTGGAGAAGGAAAGAAAAAAAAACTTTGAGAAGAAAATCCGGCGGCGGGGATGACCTCACACCGGACTCATCGTCCCCGTGATTCGCACGTGTGGTCCTCTCCCATCTCCAGTTGTTACGATTTTACCCTCCCCCTGGGCGACCGGACGGTCGAATCGGCGGCGCGTGAGAGCGCACTCGGGGCGGCGACTTTTGAGGCCGCTCTTTTGACTTTCTGTTTTTTCCGGATGGCGCCGCCGAACGACCGAGTTGACCCGGCTGTACCTTTCCCCCGCCCGTCCATCGAGCATCTAACAAAATACGAAGACAATTGGGTGCCTAGTGCGTCATTAGATGGATTCGGTGAGAATCGTCAGCATCATGGAAAAAATCTTGAGTCTGCGTGGCGAGCTGTGGGGCCCGCGGATTGCCACATAAGCAATTCTTTTTCTTCTTATTCCTTTTTTTATTATTATTACCTTCGTTCTGAGGGAGCGTGAAGAAGCAGCCACGTTCCGACCAAGTACACGTGTCAGCGGCAAGTGAGCCATCCTCCACCCGCCCTTCCCTCACATCGTTTCGATGTTCCTCTGCTCCCGCGCGCGCGAATCAACCCGCGCGTGTAGCTCCCTCTTTCCCGATCACCTTGTCCCCGTTAGCGTTGATCGTTTAAGCTAAATTGTCCTAGAGTGACAGTTGATGCGGACCTCCAAGATCTCCAGGAACCATCTATCTATCGCCCCCACTACCCCAATACCCCTCCCTCCTTTCCGTAGCAGCTGCTCCCCCCCGTTCTCCCCATAATCATCTTCGGCGCTCTTCCTCTCGCGACTCCGAGATTCCCGTGCCCTCGCCATGTCAGGTCCTGCTCCACCCTGCCTTCAATTTATCCTCCACTGTTAATGCGCCGTCACGAGCTTCTTTGCCGACTAATACGTCTCTCACCGGACTTGTCGAGCAGTTTTGGAGAATTATCTTGGTTTATGTAGGGTTTGCGAATTTAGCATGGTCTTCGCCATCGTGTCACACGCTTCGGACGTGTTGTTCGCCGATACAAACCCTGTACACCCGAAAAAAACACTATCACAGCACAACGTATGCCCCATCCACCCACCCACGCACACAACTGAATTTAATCATGCATTCAAACTAATTTATTAAGAGCTGGATAGTTTCTTTTCCTCTTGACAATGTCTGCCCATTTGTGAATCTCTGCGGATAAATATTCAGGGAGCATGGTCTGTTGTGCGTGTAGTCTTACCATGCTTAACAAGGAGGGCGTTAAACCATGTTATTATTATCGAACACTCCATGTAAATGGTGATCTGGATCATTATTTTCCCGAAAGATGAGCATAATTCCTGTTTGCTTGGCAATGTGAAGTATGATCGACCTCTGTGAATGCGTACTTTTGGGTCGGAAGCCCGGAAATCTGCTAAACGTTCCTCAGTTACGCTTGTTCTTACGTCATTTTTTTTTAAATGCTACCTTGTTAATTTCACCAACCATTTCTTTTGCTAATAAAGACTATATTGTAAACTTTCATGCAGCACTATCTGGGAAGACGGTCCAAAGTGTATTTAGGGCTAAATGTTGCCAATGGGACGGGAAATTGGACCACAGATATCGTAGGAACTGTTGTTTCCTTAGTACGAGCAAAAGCAATCTCCCACGAGGGAGGAAGTTAGCATGGCCTGGAATGCCATCCATCCGCATGCACGTCTTGGCAACATACCATAAGGGTCCTGGGAACCGAACAAATGTCCAGTGCAATGGTCTGTTCGAGACTCTCACTTCCAGGATCGATTCAAGACCAACCTTAGATCTCTCCTAACTTAATAGAACTGTGTTGTTCTTTGTTATTTCCTTTTTTGTCCTTGTCATGCCTCGCGTGATATGAAAGGATTAAGGAACCAGAAGCTAGGACTGATCCAGTCTTGACATGTTCTGGTTATGATTGAGTTGATAACCAGCTAATTCCGGCTACTCCTGGCCAGAAAAATTCGTCAGTTTTCATCTGGTTCTTGCATTTGTCCATCTGGTTTCATCGTTCTTTATTCCCCTCTCACATGTCGTGCCGTCTGATGTAATAGAAATTTAAAGTCTTCCTATTCATCTCTAGCTAAATAGTGTTGCAGTTCTTAAATTTCTTTCACTTTTCTTGACCCTTATTTCTTGTTTCTCATCTACTATGGCAGCTTCTACATGTGCCAATACTGTTTCATCCTTTGAGAAGATTGATTTTCGAAAGCTTCAAAATGGAAGGTATTCAACTCCATCCTTGTTCCTGAGCAGATTAAATACGGACGATTTTTTCCTAAAAGATAATGCAGCCTGATGGAAATGGTGGTGTGCGATATGGAAGGCTTAATCAGTGGATTCTTAATATATCTAGGATTCTTTATGGGAGTCATACAAAGGCCTTTTTTTCAGGAAATGGCGCAGAGCTTCAATGAATACGCTTGCTTGCTTTTCTGTAAAAATCATATACTTTAGTGTTCCCCTTGAAGTGGATAGTTTGTTGCATAGGGAAATCAGCACAAGTATAATATCCAGTTGGAAAAGTTTATAAAAAACAAAACAAAAATCTGAGATTGGTCTTCAGATCCTAAACTGGATTAAACATAATAAGGATTAGCCTTTGTGCAGAGTCTAACATCCACTTATGCAGTGATATACGAGGTGTGGCGATTTCTGGTGTTGAGGGGGAGCCCATCAACCTCACTGAACCCGTCACTGAAGCTATTGCTGCGGCTTTTGCATCATGGTTGTCAGACAGGAAAAATCCCAATGAGTCAAGACGCCTAAGAATATCTGTTGGCCATGATTCTCGGATCTCCGCACAGACATTACAGGTATGTGGGTGTATATCTCTTATTACATCAAGAAGCAGGAATATTAGAAAGGAAACATCCTCTGGCATTCAGTTGCTAGTAAACTGAGGATAACTTCATCCTTGCAGCAATAAGTATAATTGAAAGTGAGACTGTCTGTCAAGAAAAGGAAGTATGTTGGTTTTTTTAAGGTAATTAAAATCCTTATTGAATTAATCAAACATAATCCTTAAAAATTAACCCACGCACTCAGATAATCATGTAGAACAGAAACACTATGGTCATCCCTAGTCTTAGCCAATGGCTAACAAAAGAAAACAAACTGTATTCGGTTAAAGAAGATCGAACGCTGGCTGAGCAGCTTCTACAGTGATGCAGGAAATCCCAAACTTTGTAATGACAGCACAATCGTCTTCAATATTACTGTGAAAATAATGGTAATAGGATCTTCTACCGAGGATTTTCTGTCAGTTGTCTTTATTTGAAATGCCTGTATCATAGTCTTCTATCCACAGATTGTCATCAAAAGAAATTGGGCAATTATGCGGGTGACGAAGGGATCATTTGTGTTTTCAACGATCTTTCCACAATGGATATATATTTATTTTCAAGAGGGTTGAATTTGACCAAGGCACCCCTTGTGGGAAGTCATTGATAATAATTATTTATAGAACTACAATTATCTATATTAGAAGGCTTTTTCATTGAGCTGTTATTTCCCACACACTATTATCTTGAGTGGAAATGTTTTTTTGAACGGTGTCTTTTTCCTCAAGATTTTCTTACTATGATAGGGAGCTTTTTGTTGAACGTTGTATGTTCCCACCGAACTTTACATCTACTGTAGTCTTCTGCGCACTCTGTTGCGTTATTAAAATGTCTTCCAAAGGATGTGTATAAATTGTTCTACCTCTGAATTGGATCTTGTCGATGAAAAAAGACGAGCATGGGGTGATATCCTTGAGTTTCAGCTTCTTCCTCAAATTATTACTTCCCTTTCTCAGTTAAGTACTCGTGCCTGACAACACAGAGACCATGTTAAACAGGGTCTCAAAACAGTCCTCATCACGCCGGCCTTTACATAATGGTTATTCTTTTCAATTTCTTCTTCTATTTTTTGGTCTTTAGGTCTGTTTCTTTTTGGCTTACTTCTTTCAAAAAAAATAATATTTTTGTTAAACATATGAACTGGCCTTCAAAGAAAAAAATAGAAAAAATACTATCAACAACAGCAGCATCCATATGCTGGAGAAGTGGTAGAAAAGCACAATTTATCAGGGTGAAGATTATCTTACGTGTCAAGCATTACAACCTTAATCAGGGTATCTAATCAGTCGTAAAATCCATGGAATGCCAATCACCTTCACTTATCATGAAACTATGAAGACCTTACTCCACAGATGCTGATAATATAGTTCACCCTATTATTACGAGGGATCAATGAAGCTTCGTCATGACCTGATTTACTCTCTCTGTACTGAAGAACGCTTCTCTTCAACCTTGTTCTCTCCAATTATAGGTTTTGCCAGTTGACAGGTATATAGTTTCCTTTTTTTTTTACTTAACATTTTCGAAGAATGAGACAATGTAGTCTTCATTTTAGGAATTCTTGTATATTTGGCATACGCATCTGCACACAAGCATGATATGCCTGGGATATAGAGAAAAAGAGATCTTAAATAAATTTAATATCATGTTACATGTTGTGTATGACTGCTTTATGCTTTTCCCTGATGTTTCAAGGTCTCAATATAATCACATTAAATGAAATCAGAATAAGGATGGAATTTCTTTTTACGTTTCTGATTACTACTGTACTGTCTCCAGGATGCAGTTTCTCGTGGAATTTCCAGTTCTGGATCAGATGTTATTCAGTATGGGTGTGTGCCTTCAGTTTTAATTCATTCTTCATATAGAACAGCGTCTTGATCTGATTGCATTTTACGCGAAAAAAATTCGGTTTTATGTTTCCCTATTCATGCATAACTCAAGGGATTTCAAGGTGGAATAAGAGTGCAATGCTTCTCCCGAATTGTGATTTCAGACTGGCGTCTACACCTGCAATGTTCAATAGTACACTTACAGAAGACGAAAACTTCCTGTGTCCTGTTGATGGGGCTATAATGATTACAGGTTAGTTGTGGATGTCAAACTTTATAATCAAAATTTATACTATGTCTGATAAGCAGAAATGCATTTTCTTTAATTTTAAGTTTTCTTTCATAACTATATATCATACTTCGGTTTCTTTTCGTGAGGATGATTAATGATTCTTCCCGCTATGGATTCCGGAATAAGCACTCAATATGTGTATACCATGTATCAACATTTCGAGTTTCAGAATCTGTGTCAGTTGGAGTGTATCCTCAACGTATGATCAGAAAATCATTATATATGTTTAAAGAAGAGTTATGTTCCCTTTTTAAAATAAAAAAAAACTTTACTTGATGTATTTGTGTCATTTGCATCTTGATACAGCTAGCCATCTTCCTTACAATCGGAATGGCTTTAAATTTTTCACAAATTCTGGAGGGCTTGGTAAAGCTGACATCAAAAACATATTAGAACGTGCTGAAATTATATATGGTAAATGTACAATTGAAAACCTGAAGGAGTCAGCGAAAGCAGCTTCTATGGCGATACAGAGAGTGGATTACATGGCTGTCTACACATCAGATCTTGTACAAGCAGTTCGTAAAGCTGCAGGGAATGTTGGTACTTTCTTTTCGCTAACTATTCCGTCAACTTTTGCAAGTTGGATATTTCTCCATATGCGTGTAGCATAGTTTTCATAATATTTTGTCATCGTTTGTTACCTTTTCTTGTTAAAATTCTGAAAGTAATCAGGATAACTGGTCTTCTTTTGATTGAAGAAATAAATTTTCCAATTGATTCCACCTATGTCATTTTCTTTCTTGGAGATTGTATAATATTCTCGATTATCTCTAACAATTTTAATTCAATTCACTTACTTCATGCCACTAAAATTTCAGAAAAGCCACTAGAGGGATTTCACATAGTTGTTGATGCAGGAAATGGAGCAGGAGGATTCTTTCCGGTAACTTTCCATTCTTTCGTAAAGAGTTTAAACTTTTTAGAGAAAATTGTGTCAATTTTACTGAATTATTTTGGAGCATTTACACCAGCATTGCCCGTGGTTTCACTCGCAACCGACATACAGATTATGAATGAATCATATTTATCGTTTTTTTTAATCAAAATGAAGTCATCCCGCCTCTTGTCGAATGAATCATACTTGTATATTTTTTTGGCATCCCCTTGTTGAATCCTTTCTTTTCTCAGCAGAACAGAATCTCCGCTATTTGGGCTGGATAAGTATGTTATGATTTTCACATTGTATCAGAAAACTTGTTTAAAACACAATAGGCTCTCATAGAAGTGGTGGTTGGCTTCTTCATCATCGATTCATTCCTTGATTTATGTCATAATCATCATAAATTTTCACTAAGTGCTGAAAATCCTTGAATCTTTTGAAAAGTTCAGCGATCTTCGGCGATTTTGTGTGGAGAAGACGGATTTTTGTTGCATATAAGATCCTGCAGTCTGTTACATCCTCGCTCTCATGTGTTTGAGTTGAATCATTGCGAGCAGTAGTATGGGCAATAAAAATATCTAGAAACTGAATCAAATTCCCATCTTCATAAGAGTCGTGTAGCTATTTCGGATGTCTTATATCCGAAAGACGTGATTAGAGTTTGTTCATTATTTGGCACTTTTCTGAGCTTAACCACTTGTAACCTTTTCCTCAAGTGAACTTTGTTTCTTCTCCATACTTCTAGATTGTACGGTATTTCAGCCATCTCGTTACCCATTCAGCTTCTGGCATTCAAGGACTTAAATCAGGCGGACCTGTCATCCCTGTTAAAGAAAGTTTTTCACCGCATTGTTGATTATTGAGTTTCGTCAGAAACAGCACCATTAGAAGTTTCGTTAAAATTACTGATCTCGAACCTGATCTTCTGAAGCTAAATATTGCTTTGTGATTTCACTGTGCTCCTCTTTTACTAGGGAAAGGTGCTTGAACCCTTAGGGGCAATTACAACTGGCAGCCAGTTTTTGGAACCAGATGGTATTTTCTGAAGGAAATAAAATGAGGTATGTGTTCATCAGGGTGTATTTAAATTCCTCTCTCTGGCTTCAGGTTTGTTTCCAAATCACATCCCAAACCCAGAGGATAAAAGTGCTATGAAGGCAATAACTCAAGCAGTCCTTGATAATAAAGCTGACCTAGGAATCATTTTTGATACCGATGTTGACAGGTATTAGGGTTTACAAGGCAAGTTCATTTTGTTTTTCCTATTTTTCGATATCGGGCATCATCATTATTTTGCTCATTCCCATTCTTCTACGTGCATAGATCTGCTGCTGTAGACTCCACAGGTCGAGAGTTCAATCGGAATAGACTGATTGCTCTGATATCCGCTATTGTCCTTGAGGAAGTAAGACTTGTATTTTTGATAATTTGGTTAGTTTCCATTTATCATCATTGATTTCATGAAGATTTACCCCATCCACTGTTTGAAAAACCAAGTTCTGAAGATCTTGAAGCAGTTTTTTCTGCTTGTTTCGGACCCATTGCCTGTCTTCCTCGTGTTTGAGCCAAAAACTTGTTGGATAGTCTGGTCAAGCATGAAGATGGTCGATTTTTTCCTGAAAATGTTGAATTCGTAGGTACTGATGACTGAACATAAGAGCACTCTGTAAAATCTGAAATTTTAAATTTTTCCCAGATTAGCATGTTGTAACAAGATTTTACAGTTAACTATGATGTATCATAACCAAGTACACCAGTATATATAATTTTTTTCACTTTTTTTCCTCTACGAGCAGCATCCAGGAACAACCGTCGTCACGGACAGTGTGACTTCTGACGGGTTGACTTCTTTTATCGAGAAGAAACTTGGTAAGCCCAATAGCTTGTCTATTTTTCTATTTTCAGTTTTCTTCGTCATAACTTTATTTTTCTCGTAGGAGGGAGGCATCATCGTTTCAAGAGAGGATACAAAAATGTCATTGATGAAGCGATTCGCTTGGTAAACTTGCTTTATTAACCATTATTATTTCGACAGTTAATTCACAAACCCTCTACTTTTCCTTGAAGAAGGAAAAACGTAGCACTTGGTTGCCACAAAACTCGGTTACTGTTTCTGTATGCTATGACATGTCAAAAAAATGTATTATTTTGAACTTCCTTTGCAGCTGTAGAATAGTCTTTGACAAAGAACACATGAAATTTCCGAATTATATGGCCATCGCATGAATCTTTAATTTTCTTTCACTGTCAGCTATTGTCTGACTTATTTGATTAGGATGACGGCAAAGAAATTGGGAAAATCTATTTCTATGGTAATTCTTACTGATAATGATTTGAGCTCCTCATAAGAAATTTGTCATATGAAAATCTATGGTTTTCTAACAAGAAGTCCGGTGCCCATGTCCGTGACATTTCATGGGGTATGCCTTCCATTGTCAAAGGTCTATGGAAAACAGCGTTCCATCAAAAAGCGTAGTACCTGGGAACAGTAAATCTTCATTGGAATTTCTTGAGAATCGTTTCTTAGGCTACAGGAACCCAGATGTTTGGATTTTTTTTCGTTATTTATTAAAAATTGTCGAATTTAAACCATTCTCCATGGAACAGAAACAAGTAATCAAAGATCAATTTTCAGAATTCAGTTGGCGAAGAAGCACATTTGGCAATCGAAACCAGTGGACATGGTGCCTTGAAGGAGAATCGCTGGCTTGATGATGGAGCATACCTCATGGTACGCGTGGATACTATGACTCATAATCTAGCATTATTTGGCATCTTTTAATGCAGATAGGATAGCTGTTCAACCAGTAAGACGAGATGATATTCTGTCTCTTTAATTAAAGCAGTTTGTATCCCTTGTGGTTCTCTCTTCGCACATTAGAATCCTCCATTCCCTGCAGGTTAAGCTCTTAAACAAACTTGCTTCTGCCAGAGCTTCAGATTCTGCAAGTGGTAGTAAAGTTTTGACAGATTTGGTTGAGGGATTTGAAGAAGCTGCCATCGCAGTTGAATTGAGGCTGAAGATAGACCAGAAACATGCGAACCTGAAGGGAGGGTGAGTCGGTTGAGAAATAGTTATCGTTTATTTTTAAAAGCTAGAATTTTAATAATGTATCACTGTATTATTCTTTATAAAACTGTCCATCATCGTTAAAATCGAAATAAAACTTACTTCTGATTATGAAAAAAAAATGAAAATCACAGTTATTTGAGGAAAAATAATATGTTCAGTTATTGTGGCTCAGCAATCAGGTTAGTCAAAAATCGTCCGAGCAGGAGACTAAAATCCTTTGGGAGGAGTCATTTGAAATGCTATTGAAAATTTTCCTCCTCTTTTCAATTACTTTTTATTTCAGATCATTCCGTGACTATGGCGAAGCTGTATTGAAGCACTTGGAAAACACCACAAGTTCGGATCCAAAATTGCAGAAAGCCCCTGTTAACCATGAAGGCGTGAGTGCTACATATATATTATTTCGATTTCAGTGTTAACTGCCATTTGTTTTGCTCTCAAGATGAGCTGCTGTTCTACTTTTTTTTCTTGTTTATTTTCCCCATTATTGGCTGGTCATTAGGGGACGTCAAGAGGCCAGGTCTGGAATCCTGACCTGGTCCAGCATGGTTTTCGTAACTTGGCCAGGAAAATAAGCTCACACAAATAATTTACCAGCCTACCTGGTGCTTATCTGTACCGGGCTCGGACTGTGATGCGCTCTGGCCTCAAATCTCCCTCCCCCAAGCCCCCCCTCGCCTTCTATTCTGACGACCCCATCCTGAATCCCCCTCCCCTGCCTGCAGACCTCTTCCAACACTCAGACCTCAGAACAGTGTCCTACCTCCCCCCACTAGCATGCGGGTAGCTGGCTACCAAAATGGACAATTGTGTCTTCACTAGGAGAGTTAATTATCTCTCTCTCTCTCTCTCTCTCTCTCTGTCCGTTCAGAAATTTGGCTTTTAACTGGGAGCTGATTGCCGTCTAAAATGGAGGCAGATGAGAGGGATGGTCGTCGTCATGTGCCACATCTCGAGTTACTTGAGATCAGGGTCACAATCCTGTCCCACCACTCTACTCTCTCATGCATAGTACTATATTTTTCATCAGTCTCAATAGAAGAGGGAGGGGGGGGGATGAGAGATAATATCTGTAATATATGTTAGGAGACCTTTTGATGGGTATTTAGGTTGATGTGTATGATTAGGCATGCGTTTTAGGGATTTTGGCTGATGCTTACGAGTCTGTTGCGAAGGCAACATCATGCCATCAGCCAGGCACACATATGAAAAATTCAATAGTTTTCTTATTTCATGGAAAGCTTGAATAGGCTGGTTCCTAGATGAATGTTTTCAAACTTGGCATGATTGTAGAATAGGCTGATTCATCATTAATTTCGGTTTCCTCCGCTCTGCTTTCTCTTCTCTTCTCTGGTGATCTTCATTCATGGCGGCTCCTATCCAATCAGATCCTATGGATCTGACTGTCTGTGTGCAACAGTTGCTCCCTCACTCATCTGTCGGTTCGTGATCTTGCTGCAGTTAAGGGTCTCTGGCTACGGCGGGTGGTTCCTCCTGCGGCTCTCTCTCCACGACCCAGTGCTCCCCCTCAACATTGAGGTGCAATACGATCTGCCATTTTACGTTCCATTTTCCTCGTTGTCGACGGCAGATGCCGACCGTCTTCTGGCCAAAACTCTTCAGGCGCCGAGCAAAGAAGACGCCGTGAGGCTCGGACTCGCCGTCCTGGAGGCCGTCAAGGAATTCCCAGCCTTGGATGCGTCCGCGCTGTTGAACCTCGTGCAAGTCCTCCCCTGAGGTGCGAGCAGCGGCCGTCTGCCCCCGTTCTTCTGGCAGCCCAAGTCAACGATGAAATCGACCGTACTGCAAAATAAAAGCACGAGGGGCTCGATCTTTGTGGGAAAAATATCGCTGCTTTTTATTCCCCGCTTCATCCGCAAGGACCCAAAAGCAGGCCTATTCCGTCCACCGTGAATGGTAGACGTGTTGACTGTAGAACGCGAGAAGTCAACGGGTTGAATGGCGCAGTCGTCGCTTTATCTATCATTTTTTACATTTTTGCCCCCGCTACTGCCACCTGGGCGACAAGTCGACGAGCTAAAACCTGCTCTCTTCGTGCCTCTTTGAAGAAAAAAAAACAAGTTTTTCTTGAGACCATCGTCAATCTAATCCGATGTGAGAAAAAGGAGAAAGGACTGTTAGAAGCTGTAAAGGAAGGTGCACGTCCCCAGCCTCTCTCTTTGACCCTCGACCATCGACTTTAGAGAGAGAGAGAGAGAGATAAAAGGTCGGCCAGATGACTCAAACTTCATGGAAGAAGAGACCCCCACCCACCGACCGACCACACTATTTTTTCTGCTACGAACACAGTCGGGTCGTCGCCATGGCTCCAAACCACTTCACGCCGCCGTCGCGAACACAGATTGGCCGCCGCCTGCAGTACTTATCGTCCCACACGCCGGGGTTCTCATGCCGTCAGATCTGAAGGGCTACCGCGATGGATCCCGCCAGGGTGAGGACCTCAAAGGGAGCCCTGTTTGCGATGGCTTTGACCGTATGTGGGCACGAATCTGTGATCCAGAAGAAGGCGAATGGATGATCCTCTGCAAGGAGCCAGCCCACCGTGTCATCGGAATGCCCAAGTATCTGCAGCTCTATCATAATGATATGGGGACAAGAGAAGGAGGGGGGAGGGGCGTAGTCTCCTCGCCTGTGTTTTTGTGGGCGAAACGCTCCCATGACTTCTTGGGGAATACGGCATGAGTGACGTAAGCGCTGACCTTGGCGGCACCGTGATCAGCCAGAACTTTCTGAAGAACAAGAGAGAGAGACATACACACACACGCGGAGCGCCAACCACAGTGAACGAGCGGTGGAAGCACCCGTAATGGGGGAGATGATAACGCGGGTCAGAACCTTTTTTTTTCACAGTTGGATGGAAATTCAGTTTTCATTCGGGATTATCCGAGCATCTCATAGCAGGAGCACTTGAGCATGGGAGCCTCTGAGGAAATAATGCAGGCGCCGGGCGAAGCACATACCTGACATTCGATGAGCGTTCCTCCCGACTGCACCAGATCATCAACGATGACAACATGCCGACCTTCGGCGGCGCCCTCCTTGAGTCGAACTATCCTCTTATCCCCCTCCCGAACCTTGGTGCAGACAATCTGCGACGGATGCTCCAGGGTTTATAGACAAAACAGACAGGCATGAGGGAAGATAGTATTCTTGCGAGTTTGAGCGCCATCTCACCATCGGAAAATTAGTAAACAGCTTGTAGAACCGCTTCCAGGCTCCATCATCGGGGAAAGCGATGGTTATCTGGAAGATTCATGACGAATGAGTCCAGGAAAGAGGAAGTGGACGACGAACTGAACCCAAAACTCCCTGAAGATCGTCATTTCTAATCCATGGATCTACCCAAGTCATCTCATGAAGGCATCACAGTCCATGAACAGGCTCTAGGACCAAATAAATTAACTACACTAGAAGAAGCATGCACAGGAAGATCAAGGGAGACCATCGGAGGTTAGCAAGAACATACATTGTTCGCATCAGGGAGCAGCTGAAGGCGTTCTTTCAGCAACGGGACTCCAGTTTCAAAGCAAGGCAAGACATGATCACCAAAATAAAACCTTTCCTGAGGAAGAAATATACAAGTAATTGATAAGCAGATAAGCTTATGACATGGAAATATCATTGATAAACCTTTGCAAAGACGGAAGAGGATATTTCCAAAGCTATTCATCATCGCTTTCCAACTAGAGGTAATCAAAATACAGAGAATGCTTCGCTCGACCCCACGTTTTTTCCAGATCGATGGATGGCATTGTTCCACACTGACTTTCTGGGCACTTTAATTTCATGAATGTGTCTACGGGTGAAACACCGGGTAATTCCAAGGAGTCGGAGGGTAATATTAAGATCAGTGAAGAGCATCCTTTCCCAACCCAGGGTAAAAAACATCAATAGTATTAATCCCGTCAAGGCCAAGATACAAAATTTATTGCACCCGTAGTTCATATCTTCCAACAGTTGTCCAAAGAACCAAGGAGCTTCTAGTCAAGACCTTCACATTGCAACCCTTAATAGAATATCCTCCCCTGGCATTGATAGTTCCATACTTGCCAAAGTTTCCTCCCACTTGGTAGAATGCATTTTCTGTCTAGACATAAGACTTTAATCTGCTGTTCATCTTATTCTGCTACCATAACACTAGATGCATAAACCTGGTTCTCAGACACTCCAGCGTTCAGCAATTCCTTTCATAGGTAAAGGGTACCCCAAAAGATGAACCAAAGAAGAAGATTGGGAAGAGGTGCCGGACAACAACAGTACTGAACTTCATCCACTGTTTCAGGCACGGGTAAGACAAAAAATTAAGCAGTAGCAGCAGCTCCTGCACTTACCACCAAGTTTCTATGCAAAGCATGTGAGGCAAGGACTGAAGTACCAAAAAGGAATCACACGCTCAAAATGAAATTAGCAATATGCCGAACGAACCAGAACTTCACTGCATTCAGGAATAAAACTGACCTGCAGGGCGTGAATATCATAGATGACCAAGCTGGTAGGACCGCCCCTAGATATGGGTATGACTGACAACATCCTTGCCAAAGTGAATGCAGTGGCAACATCCCCTTCTTCTTCCATGCGCTCAAAAGAACCAGTGGGGAAGAATGGTAAAACCAATGTGAATGAGGCAACAAATAGCCGTGGCAGAGCATATATCACCGACAGTTGTTCAAAAATCACTCCAGGTGAGCTAAAAGATGCCAAGAAAGCAACATGCTGGCCTCTGATATCATGTGCATCATTGATGTAGAGATTAGGGAATCCATCATCAAAGTTTCTGAGATAAGTAAAAAAACAGTCAGTCCTCTCATTCAATCCATCATTTCAAAGCTATCAATGATATAGCCTTCGCCTCTAACATGACTGCAAAGGAATATTCTGAAAACTAATAACATTTCATACAGCATCCATAACTCGACAGCTGCAACTGGAAAAAAAACTGTGATTCAAACTTTTCCACAAAGGAAATTGCCTAAGAGCATACGACAACTAGCATCAGCTACTTGAAAAACGATAGACATTATCAGCGGAGCAAGGAATGCCAAAGAGAATCAATACCTGATGGTGACCCGGTTAGGGTTGGGATCTGATCGACCAAATCTGCCTGTTTGGAACCGCATCATGTTCATGAGTACGCATATACATATTCACCAATTTCAAGGCCCAGTGCTGTTTTATTTCTTGCCAGTTTACAAGTCTATCACCAGGTTTAACAATGAAATCAGTGAGTCCCAAAAGATAGATAGCGAGAAGAGGAGCACTGCAATAGATAGTCCCCTGATGAACCGTTCTAGAGAACCTGGTGACCAAGAGTGAGACGTTTGTGATACCATTAAGAAGTTAAAACTCTGATTCAGAGAGCTCCATAAGAATTTTTGGTTCGATTTTCAGTCTTCTGTTGATTACAGAGGCATTCCCAAGAACTATGCCTGGTAACTAGGCTCTCTTGGGGAAAACGCTACCATAGACACACATATCATCCAAAGACAATACACAGAATAATCTCTTTATCACAACTCGAATCATTAGCCAAAGCAGGATGGGATACAAAAGATTTTGCAATGTGGTCTTCTGGAAGGAGGGCAATGGTACAACGAAGGATTGATAGCACATTAAGATCGAGCTCTACAGCACGCAAAGGTGATAGACACTGCCAGCTACCCAGAGATGTAATCACAACTTATAAAAAGCAAATTATTCGGCCCCTTCGTCGTAGATTCACAAGATGAGAAATAAATAAAGAAAAACTTTCGGAAAGGCTAGACAGATTACCAGACTCTTAGAAAATCGGATTGCCAAGTAACCAACACGGGAAAGCAGATAGGACTAAAATGGTAAAACCGCAGCTCGTGTTTAGAGACGACTTATGAGGCTTGCAGGAAAATACCATCAATACAAATTGTTAAGAAGCGGCATTAAATGAAAAAATATTCACACCCTAGTAAATGATCCACCGACGAGAGAAAAATCAAAGAGAGGCAGACATATGAAACCTTGTGAAAGAAATAAAATAAAAGAATTTCAAACGAGACGAGATAAGAATCGAGTGTGGGTCGGGGCATAGACCTCCAATTGATGGACTGAAGTTGGATGGACTCGCAGTGTGAGGCCACCTTCCTCGCCAGTTCCTCGCACTCAACACAGTAGAACAGGCGAACCTGCTTCTTCGGGGGCTTCTCCATGACGCCCACTTCTCCACAAAAATTAAGCATTTCGCTCATCAATAAAAGGACATGCAAGAGAACAGAACATGTGAAGCTGAGAAAGGCCTACCACGGTACCAAACGAGTGTCGCGCGAAAAGCTTAATAGAAACGAGGTCGAACGGCCTGCGCAGACGATCGAGAATGTGATGATGAGCACTTTGACCCAGCGAGAAAGAGAGAGAGAGAGAGAGAGAGAGGATGGAATGAAGCTTTTGCCTCACCTTTGCCGACGAGGTGGTGGCGGCCACTGCCGTTTATAACACAGGCGTTGTGGACTAGGGCGACGGTGGTATGTATGTCTCTCGTAAAGGGCGGTGCTACTGTGGCAAGCTCCGAAGGCCAACAGCTGCAACTTTAGCAGCCGTCGAAAGTCGAGGGAACAGCAGATCGCCCGGGGGAGGGAGGAGTGGACACCGTGGTCTAGTTTCGTCGCAATGTGAGTTCCGTCCTCTAAACCACGATCGCCATCAGCAGGGGGGTGAAACGGCGGAAAGGCGTCTGTTTTGCTGGTAAACCCTACCGTTTGTTTCCCCTGTCAACGGCCTCACTGCCGAGTCCCGACAATTTCTACGGACGAACTAACTCCCGGAGCAGGGATTCCCCACGGAGATCCCTCGAGCTAAGATTCTCTCGGACCGCCAGGCCACGTGCCGCCAGAGCTTGTGGGCACGAGAAGGGTTGATGCTCGGAGAGAGGATCAGCACGGAAATAGACGAGGGAGGGAAGTGTGAGAGAGAGAGAACAGAGAGGCAATCCTATTCTTTGCAGCATGGCCTGTAAAATAGGATATGCGTCGAGCCCATTTCGATTTCTGTTCTAAATTTTCCCCCTGAAATCCAAAAATCCTTGGACCATGTATAGATGCGCCTCCGGCCTCCTGATAGCCCGACGAGCCACGACTGACTTCGCCGAGATAATGCAACCATATTCAGTCGGGAGAAAAGCCGGCGGGCGGCCTTGGTGACCTCCCATCACCGCACCCCCTTCCTCCGCCGCTCGTTCCCCGCCCCCATCATATCGACAGTCGCTGTCGGCCAAAAGGATTCCGCTCAAAGAGTTACTTTGATCTTGACTTCAATAAAACCGGCAAATTATTATCCGGCGTTAGAAACAAGAAGTCCGCCGAAACATCCACCTCTAGCGGTCAAAAGCCGGTAGTGTTGCGGACCTCGTTGAGGAAGCCTGCCGATTTCGTCAGACCCGCGTGCATAGTCACGCTGCCATGCTTCAGAAGTCAACTCATTTCAACAGTCGCCAAGAGAAACCAACCTTATCAGAGTCTCCCCAAGGTTTCCAGTGATTTCCCCATCAACGTTCTCCTCAGTGCTGGCAGGCTGTGGAACGGCAGGCTGAGGTGCAGGGGGGGCTGCATGGGACAGAGCCCAAACCATGGCCTCGAGCATTACCTGCAAGTTCATTCATGTACGAGTCCACGGAAACAAGAAAGCCTTAGATGAGAGCAGAGGGACAAACAAAGTCGTCGAATAAGCCGGCCACTGCGGCCTCTACAGCGGAAGCAAAAGAAGATCTCCGGGCATTCGCACAGGAAAAGGATGTGCCCTTGTCGTCCCTCGCCCACTTGGGCTTCACAATGACAGCCTTCCCGGACAAATTGTTCAGGAACGCCGCCGGTGGTCATTCTCTAGGGCCTGCTTGACGCCAGATCTCTGGGTGACGAAATTATGAGGCACAGGCCTCCATCTTCCTTCCCACATGGTCTGCTTAGCAACCAGCGAGGGAGGGAAGGTGGGAGGGTCATTCTCCAGCATCCAGAATGCCGCAGAACTGGATAGAGCTGAAGTGGGAAGCTGAAATTGGTGCGGCTGATGGCGGTCCACCTCTTCCGCCTGGCACTACGCCGGAAAGATGCCGAGACTCTTCGACCCAGACATCGGCGGACTAACCCCTGGGAACGGATGTGGCGCATGGTCCTGGGAAGTTCGAGGGGGGGTCATAAAACTTGCAAAGACAACCAACAAGCAGTGGGGGGGAGGGAGGGAAGTTCGAAGGTATTCCTCTGCAACCACAAGATTCCCACATAAAACTACTCCATTTGACGACGGAGGGAGGGGGGCTCAAAGTCTTCCCATTCGGGTGACTAGCAAAGCATCACCTCCTCAACCAGCGCTATCAGAAGAAACTCCAGGGTCATGAGTTATCCGAAAATGGCCAGGCGAGAAGACGACGGCATCATCCGCTGCAGGTCAAGCGAAGGGATGGAGCTGCCTTGACTTTTTGATGCAACGATGAAAATGGCTCACCAATCGACTCAACCGTCAGATTCTTCTGCGCTCACCTCCACCCGGACGACCTATTTCACCGACGACAGATCTGATTCATCCGCCGGCATGCTCCGGCAGTTTACGCTGTTTCTCCTCAAGAGAATGCGGGGGTGAGTGAAGGGCGATGTCCCAACCATGAATATGGCCGAAAAAGTCAACACATCGGATGCATCTTCGGCAAGGTCATTTCCAGATACAAGTATGAGCAGACGCTCAAGCGTCGAAATGTAGAAACTGGGTGACAGGAATCCATTCAAGAAAACAACAGCACCCTAAAAAATGAGCTTTTCTACAGACCCGGGCATCATTATCCACCACCGCCCTTCCCACCGCGCAGTTATTGTCGATGCCACCTCTCCCTCCCAGCCTGCCGTCGATTCGCCACCGCCTGCCGTCGACACAACACGGCGGCCCCGCCACACCCCAACCCCCCGGAATGAATACATAGACGATGGGCTCCTACGACAGAAGATACATCAGCAGCCAGACACTTGCCAACTTAATGCTGCTCCTGGTTCTCAAGCACGGCCTGTAAGCGTTCCTTGGCCCGATGGACCTTCGACTGGAGGTAGAAGCTCCCGCTCCTCGCATTCCTCTCAAACATGTTCTCGTACCTCTGCGTCGGCACAAAACAGAGACAAACCATTGTTAGAGTCAGTGATCTGAGACGAGCATCTGACTTCATTCATGGGCACAGATCGCTACAGTTGGTCATCCCGGGGTTGACGCTATACAGCATCTTCCCAGGTCACATAGCTCGAAGTTAAGTCAAGTTGTTAGAGTTAAGCAGAAGAAAAGGTTCACGAAACACCCTCTCCATGACGGGAGTAAACCAACATCAACAGACCTTCATGGCTTCTTCCCAGGTCGTCTGCTCAGTGATCCCCAATATCTGTCTAGCTTCCTGCTCGGTCATGCTTGTGCTTCCTCTACGGATGTTCTGCGCAGCTTCCTGAGCAACACCACTTTTACTGGCATCTGAAACAAAGCACCCAGATGTTAATGAGATATTTTCCAAATTTCGCTCCTCGCAGCCTGACCACAGAAATCTTCTGGAAAGCTAAATAACGCGAGAGAAAAATAATAAAACTTACTCTCAAGTGCCTTCTTGTAAGCTTGAAATATAGCTCTTCCCATTATTGACGAACCCATTACAAGCAAGTTTGCGAGGATCTTTGCTGCCTGCATGAGCGTGACGGAAAAAACGAAAGAAGATGCGTAGTGTTAATGAGAAATGAAACCATACCGTACATAGACTAGACAAGTACGGTATCAGACAGTGTCACTAAGGAAGAGGCAAAAGAAATCAACAAAGGAAACCACATAACATATCAGCAACCGTTTATTAGACTATATTCTTTATGATTCAAACATTGTCTTATTTAATCTGCCCTTCAAAATTTTACAGCAAAAATGTGGCTCCTTGATTGATGGAATTTGTAAAAAGAAGTTGCTCAAAAACCAATCAAATTCTCCCTTGCCTATAAGAATAAAATCATTTGAAGCTTCCGGCAACTTCGGATTGAATGTTTAGCCACCATGCGAAGTTCTTGAAATCTTGCTAAGGAATGTTTGACCTTGGAGGCCATAACTCCATTGAATACAAATGATTTACATCTGTTTCCAAGTTCTTCCGGTCTAACCAAATACACATTAGCGAACACGCACAAAAAATCGCGAGTGACCAGAGAGCGGTTTTGTTATCATAATCAAATTCTTAGGACACATCTAGTAAGCACAGCTATTTAATATGGGAAGAGAACTGAAAGTGGACAGATAATGCTCATTGATTATGAAAAGAAAGAACAAGTGTATACACAATATACACAAATGCACACAATAACATGTAATAAAAAACATAAAAGAGAACAAAATAACAATGCACACCCCATAATCACAAAATGGTGTATACTACTCTGTAATTACACAGACCCGGTTCTCCAATCAAAGTCCAAAACCTAAGCATGAATACATTGCTTCCCTCTAAAAAACCCAAAAGGTCACAGGAGGTATGAACAACCCAACTACTCCGTCCTCTTTGACTCCAGACTCTACTCCCAACCTCTCTCTGACTTCTACAAAACTACAGGATTATGCAAATGAACGCCTGCCACACTAAAAATGCTATCTCATCAAAAAATGATTCCTATCTTCCCCTTCCCCACATTGACTGCACAAAGCATTGAAGTTGCATATAAATGTCAGCAATGAACGTGACCAACTAGCGCCTATGCAAATAGACGACGTGACAAAATAACATTTTTATAAATATGCATAATGCAATTTAAAATTATTAATAAAATAAAACAATCAAGCTTTACATAAATTTATAGGCTGCTTCACGTATGTATTTATACCATGTGGATATATTATATGATGCAAACCATTTTATACTCATTGTCTTACTGAACACCTGATTTCTATCTATTATCTTAAAGTTTTTCAATGTTTGAAAGTATTTCAAATATTCTTGTTTGCTGGTAAGACGGAGTCTGCACTCGACCATGCCCAGCCATCCCCAAAAAGCTGGGTCTTGAAACACGAGACAATCTGAAATTGAGTTCTCAAATGGAAACCCATCCATGCATCCATGTTGCTGCACTGAGAATCAAGTTCGCCCAAGTAGGCAGGCAAGATGTTTGAAGTTCTAGTTCTGGTCTACTTGGTTAAGTAGATGGCGCTCAGGCAACACCTAAGCAACAGTTTGAAAATCACGATCACAAGTAGAAGGTCTTGTAGAACTCTCTACGTCAGCATCCTCACTATAAAAAATTCGACTTCCAAGGTGACACCTAACCCTTGACTGGATCATCATTTATAACGAGACGAACTGTTCTATCAGTGAAATTACCCAGTTTCTGAATTTTCACTCCCTCAAGCCTGCATTTAACCTCTGTAATGGTTACCCGTTAAGCAGACTAAACAGACCTACGAGTTAATCAGCATCTTCATCTTAAAAGTTATCTGCTGTTTTAGACTTTAAAACCATCCTACTTAAGTATGATCAAAGGTTTCGAGAAACTACTGTAGAAGGATCATACACTATCCAGAAGAGTAACTGAAAAATGTCTCAAAGGGAAAGTGTTCTCACACCGCTTGGCATTCCAAAATTGTATTCTTAGACCATTACGAGACACATCTCACTGTCGTTACTGCACCTGTAGCCTGACAAAGGATTATCTCTACCTTGAAGACATAAGCAGCAGTGGCAGCAGGAAGAAGATCCCAAAGTTCTCCTATGCTGTAATACCTGTCATCAACGATCAACATTTATGGTCCCCTTCTTCATTTTTCATTTCCACTTTCCCTTGTCATCTGCCTCGGTCGTACCATATGAAAATCCCCGGTGTCGATTACTATAACTGGTTTTTCACACACTCTCCAAGTTAATGGGAGACCACCTGCCATGTCTGCCACTGTTTCCTCCCAAAAATCCTTTCACCTACTGGTGTCAGGTGTCTAATCATTTCTATTTATGAGCACAGTACAAGCACAAGCTTAACAGATGCAAAACCACCTGACTTCCTCTCTACTGTTCCTAATTTTCATTAAATATCATTTTCCCCCTACTATAATGTGGTTTTCATTTTCACTACCAATACGCTACGCGAGGAACCCTTAGGGATGCGAATAAATTCTGGCATAAAGAAGAGAAATATTTTTAAAAAAAACCATCAGAATATAAATGCAGCAAGAACGCTACCCCGCCCCTTCCAATTTCCATGGCCGAGACCCGCAGCGATGAGCCTCGAGAAACTAACAAAAGTTTAAGCACCCCAACAACGACATAATAACATACTCGGTATCAATCTTGCGCGCACGAACAAACCAAGTAAGAGCTCAAGCCCCGATGACAGATCCCTAGGAATATCCTATGCTTAGCATCATCAAATGATTCGAGCCTTCCAAGAGTCCGATAATGTCCACACTCGGTTCCTTGCCGAGGTGAATCGCAAAGATCACACAAAGCAGCCATCATCAACACGAATTGGAAATCAGATTTTACCTTGAGAGACACAAGTCTCCCCCCAATCGCCCGCAACACAAAAGGAGGGATCAAGAAAGAAGCTATATGAACAGGCTACGATGCCGACTCCTTTTAAGGAAATATATCGTTTCCGGCTTGTCACGACTCCTGTCAGCACACCAGCAAAATGAACGGAGGAAAAATCCTCGGAGAAGGTCCGACAAAAACCAAGGCTGACGGTAACTCCAAGAATTGCAGGAACCTCCTCAACAGACGGCATTAAAAAAATCGTGAAAAAACACGAATTGTGGAGACGAAAAGGCCGCAAAAGACACGACTTTAACAAGGAGAACAGAGAGACTTGCCATGGCTTCCTATCGGGGAAGGTAACCCGCGAGCGGAGACGAGAAGGGAAGGGGTGCTTCCGCTGGGAGGAGGCCACCGTGACGGCGATCCCTACAGAAATAGGTAGAAGAGGCGACGACGCCGATCATCCGAGCCCCGAGACCGCGAAGGGTTTTTGGGGCGTGAGTGAACCCACGAGCCGCGTGTGCGGAGGTGCCGACGGGCCAGAGGAATCGTAACGAGTTCCAGTTGTCGAAATGGGCCCTAAAGTTCGTACCGGGCTGGGGCTCCAGGAGATGCGTCCGGACCTGCAGTTCGACAAGGCCTACGACCGGCCCACGCATCATAAGTCGCGGCAGGTGAGCCGGAGGCGGCGAAGCCAGAGAGAGCAATTCAATCCACTGACTGGAGATGAACCCGCTTTGGCCCTTGGCATGTGGTGGGTTAATTGAGAAGGATGCTCCTTATAGAATATTCTACTCCCCATTCATCTAATTATGCTATTCTTCCAAAAACGGTGGTAATACACGTGATATGGAACTACGCATTTCCTAATGGCATTATTACCAGCTATCCGTGAACTTGCACTAGTGTAGATCTAAAAGCTATTATATTCACGTAAAAAATATGCACCAAACAAGGAGGAATAAATAAATAAATAAATAAATAAGCTCATTTGATAAAATTCAAGAACATGTGTTCCAAAGCAGATTTAAGTATCTCATGAAACTCCTAAAATATATTCCTATGGTTCCTTGTCATATTTTTTTTCACTCATTAAAGTAAAAAAAAGAACCATTTATTTTCTATGAATAACTCTAAGAGGTAATACCACTATGGAGTTGATATATTGCTGATTAGGAGAATGATGTTAATAATTAATTAGCACATTGTGAGATCAGCCAAAACACAATCTCCCATTGTATTTCATAAGAACCTCAATTATATCTTGATAGTTTGCAAAATTACACTTACTTGAAAAAAAAAAGAGCAGTATCCCATAATGTTGATAGAGATTGTGGGCTGCCTTTAGGGGAAAAGAATGCATCAACCCTATTTTAACCACCAATTAAGGCATAGGATAAATATAAAAAGTAACATAATTGGAAAGTATCATATCATAATTATAAGATAATCATGATGTGCAGCTAACGTTATAACATTCCACTTATACTTGGGATGATTTATAATTCTCATTAACATGTTACCTTCTGAAGTCACTCACTTCAATGCATGATGAAAAAACTTCTCCTTTTTGACTAAATAATTAATGATTCCTCAAATTCATTTTGAGATTGTTTTGCCTAATAATGCTCATTATATTAATCATAAGTTAAGATCTTGATTCCTAACTGATTGAAGAAACAATGGACTTGGATTGCTAGTAACGTATGGATATATTATTGCACATGTAGATTGTTTAGTTACTTTACACTCCTTGATCCTCATAATCCAATTTGATGTATCAAGTGCATGCATGTGTAATTCATTAATATGATCTTCAAAGCTTCTAAGGATATATGACTTAGGAAGAAACCAGAACAAGTTTTTCATTAAAAATTAACATGATCATTTTCTTCTTTTATGTATTGTTTCTTCATGCAAGTTAGATGTTCAACTAAAAATTATAATCCCTTATCTATATTAAACATAAATGACAATTCAACAATATCATCAACTTAGGACTTTAAATGTGTCAAAAATCATGCTCAACATTCACTTAAAGCTGCCATCAGCAGAAACATATAGAGTGATTTTGTTCATGGTCGTAGTTGTCAATATAGACCTTTGCAGATCAATTTTGAGTGCCATGGGTCTAATTTGAGGACTAGATGAAATATGCTTAGAAGGTCAAATCTACATGTGTGCATAAATTTAGTAGTCACCATAAATTATTTTAAGTATTAATTTTTTCATCCTCCCAAACTCTATGGTAAAGGATATCAAAATTATACTTCTAATTTAATAACTTGTGAACAGATAGGAAATAAGTTGAAGGTTAAAAATAGTTGATATGTGTTGGATTTTATATTATAGTACAATACCAAGAAGGGAGGGAGAGGGAAAAGATATGAATAGTTTTTTGTTGATATATTACAATACAATATTTTTTTGTTAATTTCTCAGCTAGTAAGATATATCTGAAAAGATATAAATTTTAAACACAATAGAGTGGTTGTATTACCTCACTTTCTTAACTCTTTGAGTATTGGATATGTCATCACTTCTAAAGTTCTACTAAACATTTACTAATATATAACATTGAATTTATACTTTAACCACTTTTAATAGATTTAATAACTCCAACCAACTCAAGATTTTAACTATAAATAATCTTCTAATTGAGGCCCAAACCAAAAGATCACTCACTTCTCTCTCTAAGATTTATAAAGGACCAAGGAGATTACCACATGCTAATCTCCTCTAATCATTGACTCTAGTTGGGCATTTAGTGTAAATATAGTTGAAATAAAAATCTATAATATGTCACTATTTGTAGAGTTTTGGCCCAAAGTTTCCCAAGGATTGAATCCCCTTGATTTATCTTTTTTAAGCTTGACATTGAAGATATTCCTTTGTGCCCTTGATTGCCTCATGTTCTTTATCCCATTATTGACCCCCCATATTTTTCCTTGAATAGTGTTTTGTTACATACTATTCTGATCTTTTCTTTGTTTTTTTGCGAAATTTTGGTGGCCATTTGATAGTCTAAAGATCATTCGGTTTGTAGAGATGGCCCAATATATAATTGTGTTTTTGTCATTTTATACTATGGCTAATGCTCATGTTCTTCTTTCTTCTAATATATTGACATGTGACAACCCTAATATTTGATCATAGAGAAAATGTGTAGATAATGATCTACGAAAATATTAATAAGTTTCATAAATCATTTTAGACCATATGCAATTCATTTTCAAGGGTCATTAGAGTATTCACTTAAATTGCCATTTTACCCTTGATCATATAATTTAGGGCTTTCCCAATAACATTCATCAAGATCATTAAAATACTTAGTTCTACAATTAAAAACTTTATGAATCTATTATTTCATATGTTATGAACATCATCAAGCATGTAGGCTCATAAACCCATCACAATATAGTGTATAAAGGCCATGTTATTAAATACTTTTATTTATTGATGAGCATGCATTAGTGTCAAACAATGTTTTAATGTGTATTGTCACTCTATCAAGTCATACAACTGGGTTTTTGTCCTATTTCAATCAATACATTTTCAAGCTTGACTACATACAAATGCCATTTTAGCATAACTAGAAGACTAAACTTTGCTCATGATACTTTGACTTGAAGATCGTCACTATTTCTGTTTAAAAAATTATCACCATCTCATTCACGAGTAATATATTAGGTTTAACTAACATAGGTGAAGGAAATACTGAAGTCATTACAAACAATACCCATCGTAATCAATCGAAGGAAAACACAATCATGGCTTATATTTTTCATGTTGGAGGCATCAATCACAATGTTTAAAGAAAGAATCAAGTGCTTTATTCTGGAAAAATAAATGGGATAAAAAACTCCACACATATTTTGCTTGTTGCACAAAAACCATTGAACAGAACGTATAAAAAATGAAAAAGGCGTCCTCACCTCAAATAGTGCTTATGCGCAAAATATATATATATATATATATATATATATATATATATATTAGTTGACACCTTTTTATCATATAGATGATAGTGTTTTGTTTTCCAGACATGCACTTTGACTGGTGCTCTAATGGCACAACTTTTATGATAGCCCACATGTATGAAGGTACCTTGGAGCATCCTGCTGTCTTCCACCTTCTCTCAGAGTGTGCTAAAAATTTGAAGGCCTTACCAACTGCATCGTTGGAAGAAACCGGGAAGGTGGAGGGAGTGACACATGGGGCAGCAAGTGTGGATTATGCTTTCCTTGGGGAGGATCAGTTTCTCTTCTCTTAAGAGTATGTAAATAATAGCTCGGGGACAGACCATTCAATCCCAATTCCGATTGTGATTAGTGACCAAATCTTAGTTTTTGGGAACTTCACAAGGACTTTGGGGCCCAACCTAAATGGTGATTGGTTTATTCCTAAGTCAAATAGCTTGTTGAGACCTGTTGGTTGATAACTTCCAGAATGGTATGTTACGAAAAATGGGCTTCTTGGGCGTTAAAGTGTTATACTGGAGATGCTTTTTATCGAGCCTCGGAGTGGGAAGCACAGGGCCAAGTCCGTTTCAAGCATCATCCTTGCAACCAGCAGACACGTCTAATTCCGTTGTTAGAGGCTACTATTTTTTGCGAATTATGTATATGTATGTATCCATATTATGGGTGAAATCATTTTTCATGTTGGCAGCGGCTGAATTCTGGGTGGAACAAGCACCCGCTGGTTGACCGCTCTCTTGAGGCATATTGACTCATCGCGTCGGGAAGGTTTACTCCGGTTCTTATAACAAGTTCCTCGGCAGCTAGTTGGTGAGCCCCGAATGATGGAAGCTATGGCTCGCGCGCGAGGCGCGTCGGTGAATTGCGGCGAGGACGAGGGAATGGGGAGCTCAGAAGAAAGGCTGGGCGGAGGGGCACTTGACAGACGAGGCTTACTTCCGCGGCGGTGGGGGCGGAGAGGACGATGAGGCGGGCTCAGGCGCTGACCGAGTCCTCCTCCACGGCTTCGTCCTTGAAGATCAACATCGAGTCGTAGTACCCGACGACGTTCAGCAGCAGCCCCACCTGCGCGAGAAGAAGAGATCCAGCTCCTCCGCGGTCACTCTTTTCTTGAAACAGAGGAGAAATGGAGATGGCGATCCCTCCCGCAAGCTATCCACTAACGGTGGGAATGAAGCCTCCCGAAGGAGTAAGAAGAATGACGATCCGAGGCCTCGGGGGGGGGGGTTGGGTGCGTGTTGGGCCGTGCATGTAGGCTCTCCACGCGTCTAGGCCCAACCGCTGACAGCGTGGAATATTCCTGGCGCTTATCCGCGGTTGTTTTGGCTGGCCAGATCTGGACAAGTGTCTCCTCAGTCATCGACCTTCGATCGCAAGGCGCTGACGGGGCCCCTCTCCCGCGTGTGGCCGCACGAGCCAAACACTGGTCGCCTCCGGTCCATTATAAAGTCGCCTTCTGATGTTCTTCCTCATTCCGTCTCCCGTGACGCGTTTCTCGCTGCGAAAAGTGGAGTGGTAGCGAAGGCTAGACGAGAGAGGGCCATCGGCGCTGGGCTGGGAGGACTAGCGATGGCGGATCAGTTGGCCAAGGGGGACGAATTCGAGAGGAAAGCGGAGAAGAAGCTAGCCGGATGGGGGCTTTTCGGCTCCAAGTATGAGGACGCCGCCGAATTGCTCGACCGGGCCGCGAACTCCTACAAGCTCGCCAAGTCCTGTGAGTATCCTGATCTCCCTTTCGCTCTCTCTATCCACCCACCCCCCAGCCTGGACCGACGAGTCATCGATCCTGGCGGAGCCCCGTTCCTTGCAACACCCTAACTTTTTTCCGATTCTGGCTTCTGGTAGAGAATCTTCTAGCGGATTTTCCTTCTAATTTTTCCGATCTGCTTCGGGTTGTTGCTCTTACTTCCCACGCCGCTGTTCCCTCGTCTCCATGCAGGCGTCGATTTCTTTGAATTAGGGATCATAAGCCTCACCTATTCTTAACTTATGTTTTTACTTTGCGTCGACACTGATCTGCCGGGATGTCGTCTCTCTTCCTATTTTATATTTGAATTTCTGTTTGTGAGAAACTAGATGAAAGGGCATCATCATAGGGGTACAGAAAGGACGAAGTTATCAATGCCGAACATTTTACTTCTGTGCATTAGGATATCGAGTAGGGCTATTAATTTTTGTGTAATTTCCCTTTCTCCCAATTGGCAGTTCCAGGGAATACATTGTAGAGGAAAGGATAATAATTGCAATCTCTGCCACTTTTCTGAATGGAGGTCCAAGGAAAAAATCTTCGTTATTGCTGATGCCTTCCATCTTTGGGAGGGGAGAGGGGACAGTTAAATGAAAATGTCTACGAAAATTGCGGCTGCTCGTTTACCGATGCTTGAAATTAGTTAATCAATCGGGATCTGCTGTCACATAACGACTGTTCTAACATTTATCTGATCCATGGTCGAGGAGTTGCGAGGCAGAAAATGCTGCCGGAGACCTGATTTATTGCGTGGCTTTCCCTGGACGAGGCCTGGTGTAGAAATATAGTCATTGATGGGCCAAATAGAAACGAGGAATGGATTTTCGTGGTTATTTCTTTTTTTGTACTCTTTGAAGTGCTATTCTCTTGAACGAGCTGTTCAGTGGGAGGTTTCAGTCGGAAAGATGTATGTGCGTCCATGGAAAAAATATGGGAAAGTAGATGATGGCGTTGTTTTTTTTGACATCCTTCACATCATTTGTGCATTACATGTCTTCAAAGGAGCCCTTATTCATTCACCATCTCCCCACTTTAGCCATCGGGTTAGGAGCTTGTGCTATCATTTCTGACATGAGTTTGGCATTCTAGAGAGGGAAAATGACGGAGTATAGTTGCCTAGGAGTCTGCTGCTTTACTGGTCTAGAAAAAAAGTTGAGTTGCATAGGAAAAAACTACTGTAATAATATTGTACCTATGTACGGTGTTATATTTATTTATTTATATGATTAAATCGATTAATAGATATACATTATTGTAGATATGCAATTATATATTTATGAATAGAATGAGAGAGAGAGAGTCTTGATAGACCTGGGGTCACATGTGATACAGTTGCTCCTGTATTTTTGTATTTTCCCTCAATAGATCAAGCATAAATGGGTGACAGTAAACTTCAATTTTTTTTCTTCCTAGTTCGTCACCAATAAACAAAGTTTTTAATATCTACAGTCGTCTCGCACTCAACAATGTGCATTTACTTGCACACATACATCCGTTCGCAGAGTGCTAGGCTTAATGCAACTCAATCTGTATGATGGGCCAAAACATAGAAAAGAAGACGAGGATGCTGTGCATACACCCACTCAAGTGTCACAGATCGACGGCAGGGTTCTAATCTCAGTTCAGTCAGGAAGACAAAACATAATTTGAGTCTCTGTTTTTGTTATAGTGCCTAGTTGCATTTTGAATGTAATTTACAGCAATCTCCTGTTTGTAGTATTCGTGCTTTTTTATATGTTTGATTATAAAAGCTGCTGGGTAAATTTCAGTACCATTGCTTTTGAGTACCAGACTTTCTCCAGATTGTTGTAAAATAGCTTGAACTGGCGTGACATTTGCCATAAACTTACTACAATTCTCCTTCCAAGATAGACTCTTGTATTGTGAGGGACTTGATACTTGTTTTTTTCTTTCACAAAGAATGAACTGCTTCCAAATAAAGCTTGTTCTGAATAGCCTGAAATTGGGTTTCACTGGCTAAGCACAATTGATGTTTCAGCCATTCAAATCATCTATCATTGTGATGGATCAATTCAGCAGTTTTTTTGTTGGCTGAGCATAGTTGATGTGTATTACTCGATCCATTTACAGTCATCACGATGATAGATAATTTGAAAGAATTAAACACACCGTTTGCATCGGTACATTTTTTATATCTGACATATGCAGTGTATTCAACAGGGGATTGATAAGTTTTATAGGGTCAAGATTGGCAGAGGTCTCAGATATATGTTTAAACCATTGCGTCATGTTTGTGAACTTGTCTATTGTGAACAATGAAAACAGAAACTGTCTATGATGTGTCACTTTTTCTTTTTTTCTATTCAGTTTTTTGTGATTCTATTTAAGTAAGCTGATATATATGCTAGGATGGGAATCAACAGATACGTGACCGATATAATTGGACTATACTTACTCATTGAGACACATTCTCCTTTTCAGGGGATAAAGCTGGATCAGTTTATACAAAATTGGCCAACATTCATTTGAAGGTACTGCTTGCTTTGTTAAACCTGTATGACTATTAGATACCGTGATGTTCGCTTTTTGATGTTACATGTCTTTCATTTATTGACACAGTTGGACAGTAAGCATGAAGCAGCCTCAGCTTATGTGGATGCAGCAAACTGTTATAAGAAAGTCTCTTCACACGGTTCTGACTTCTCCCAATCACGTGATTGCTGTATTTTGATTTATTCATTGTTAAATGTCATTTATTTTAAAAGTTCCTTATGCAGTTCATGCAAAAGACACGGTTACTGTGATCATACCTCTTTTTTTCCTGTGGATAATTGCTCGACACACACCTACAGTGCTTTGCTGAAAAGAAAGAAAGTAAGAAGTTTTCACCGTAAGAAAATATGGAAGACTGATTTATGACAGCTGTGTCTTACATTATTTAGAAGTCCTAAAAACTGCAATAGGAAAAATATAATATCTGCATCTGTTATTTTTAATTAGTATATTTTTTTACCATTTAGATATAATAAAAGTAAATAAGTGTTATCAGTGATCACTCCAAGATACATATCTGGAGGCATTATATGGTTGGGCGAGCTGCGTCTTAATGAGTGATAGAGAACTTTCCTGCCATTCGACTAGGCTTGAAGAACCATGGTAAGGGGATTGACGCCTGGTTCACTGCCAATCGTGTAATCTTTGTCAGATCTTTGTATGTCTTGTATTCTTCTTGCGGTCCAAACTGGTTGAAGCATTTATTGTGATAGTTTCTTACGGCCTGTTTTGAGATGTGAAAGGTTATAGTTCACAGTGTATGCTTTGACAATGATCAAATCTTAAGGTTTTAAGATGAACTTTGTCATTGGAAGCTGTTCCAGTTCAGCAACAGTTTGTACCTTACTTTTGCAGATGCTGCACGCTGCTTGGATCAGGCTGTCAATCTTCTCCTAGAGATTGGCCGGTTGAACATGGCTGCAAAGCACTGCAAGGTGAATTGGCGTGGAATTTCTGGGATAGCTTTGCATTCTCGTGATATTTCGAAAAGAGCATATTGACACTGAACCTATGCATACCTTTTTAATATTTGAAATGATAAATATGTGACACAAGTACTGTGGGAAAGATGATTTTTCGGAAAATTGTTGTAATCTCTGAAATTTCATAACTTCTCGTTATTATTCCTAGATGTGGACGGAAAATCTACTTTTTGTGGAGTTGGGAATCCGTAATTGCATAGGTCATTTGCTTTGAATTTGAGCAGTGGTTGTGTTTTCTTTGTCTGGTAAAATTGAGACTGATTTAGGCTTCCATATTTAATATCTCAGGATCTTGGTGAAATACATGAGACGGAACAAAATTTTGAGAAGGCCATAGGTTTCTATGAGCGAGCAGCGGACCTTTATCAAAGTGAAGAATCTACAACTAGTGCAAACCAGTGCAAGCAGAAAGTGGCTGAACTTTCTGCACAGCTGGAACAGTTAAGTCACACTGGGTCCTTTTCCTCCGTGGTTAACTTCTGAAGTGTATTTACTTTTTTAGGTAGTAATATCACTCTAGATGCCTGTTTAATATTGAAATTCCTATCTCATTTGTGGAATTATAATTTTTCCCCATCTGCCTTTCACAAAGAACTCAAAGTAAGAAGATTATAGCTTTTCTATTCCCATTATTTTACTATTTACTGATGGTACACATGAGAGAAGGGAAAGATACGATGCGGGCTTTAAATAAATGAAGTACGGGTGAAATAATTAGCAGCAATTTCTTTTCAGATGCTAGATATTCTAGATTTAATTTCGTACATAAAAGGAAAGGGGAGAAAAAGCTAGCCATGGCTGACACTCCGTCAACTGTGAGCCGTAGTAAATGTTTTAACGTGTTAAAGAGGGGACAGAAAGGAAGAAGTTTGCTGCAGATTGAAGTTCTACTTGAATAGGTTCAAAGAGTCCCAAGGGATGTGGCATATTCCGTTAAGGTTATGTTCGGTGTAAATGTGCTGGGAGAGGGAGATCGTGTTTACTCTGGTGAATAATATGTAACGCATATTGCAGTTGTTATGCAAATGTTTTTAGGAATATGGTCATTGTTGACCTGCTTCTATGGAGGAACATCCTTTGAGTTCTTAGAGGAACAGTCTGCATCTTTAGCTTGCTCCTTGTCTGAGGAGATAGAGGAGGTGATCTGTAACCCGAGGAGGATGAATGGACATAATTTGATGGCTTTCCTCTATGCTTAGACATTGTAGGAAGATAGTGAAAGATACTTATTCAGACACTTGAGAGTTTCAGGTGGGAGAGGTTCACATTGAAAGGGTCAACGCCACCTTCTATGTCATACCGTTAAAGAGGCAAGGAGTAGATTCCGTAGCGGTGGCCTGCCTTACTATTGAACCGTATTTACAAGGCCATCACTGAGGTGCTTTTGGCGAAAAGTGGGACTGTACCGTGATCAGACTGATGTATTGCAATCAAGTCCATTTATTCGAGGAAGGTTGATTCATGAAAACAGCAAGAAAAATAGATGAGTAAAATTGGCCCAAATGGGCAGTTATGTAGGTTATAATCTTCACATCTACTCTTTGCTTTGTGTTCAATCTTTCTGGGCACCTTTCGTTTCTTGGTTTGCAACATTAATGCTAAGTTTATCTCTTTCTTTCTTCCATTGCACATTTCTGCCGGCTTTCGTATTCCCCTAACGGGAATAGTTGGCTGATGTGCTGATCTGCGAAAGCTCTTTAAGTTGTATTTTTTTAGTGGGTTTTTGTGTAAGAATACTGCATTCGTTTGCCTCCCCAAATGTGTTTGCTGAATGTATTGTTGTCCCACAGATATCCAAGGGCAATTGAGATCTACGAGACCATAGCTAGGCATTGTCTTAACAACAATCTTCTGAAGTACAGTGTAAAGAGTTATCTTCTCAATGCTGGCCTTTGCCAGCTCTGCAGGGGTGATGTTGTTGCAATAACGAATGCATTGGAACGATATCAGGTATAAAGAGAGAACGTTGGCACTTCCTTTAACGTCCTGTACCGTCAGTAATCAAATCGCCTGTGCAGGAACTTGACCCTACCTTTTCGGGGACGCGTGAATACAGGTTTTTGACTGTAAGTGACAACTGTTGTCTATCATTTTGATTTATGCTCGTTTACCTTCTTTCTTGAGATGTTTTTTCGCTGTTCACCTTTTGTAGAGATGCTAAGTAGTAAGTCACTTTGAATTTGACTTTATCTGTTCATCGAGATGAAACAGCAGAGCTAAAGAATTGTGCTGGGTATTGCAGGATTTAGCAGCTTCAGTTGACGAAGAAGATGTTGGGAAATTTACTGCTGTAGTCGCAGAATTCGACAGCATGACAAGACTGGTATGTTTTTCTACTCGGTTCTATATTCCTACTATGCGTGTAGTCCGTGATTGAAGCCCGCGTTTTGGACTTGATATACATCTAGACCCTGTTAAGTCAAGTATCACAGGGAAATGTCCACGTGGGAAAGAATCAATTCTAGTCATTGGACATGCTTTAGCCGTCCAATTGCACTTATTTATTTATTTAGCTGAATCTGACCTGAGATGTGAGCTTTCAGGCGACAGATTATGTTCAGTTAAACATGAAGTTGGTTCATTTTAGGTCGATTTTGCAACAAAAATATTGCTGGTATTCTCAGTCCCGGTTTCATTTCAACTGAAGCTGTATGGAAAGTGCTGCTTGGGGGGTCCAGACTATTCTTTTTTGTTTTTAAATAGGCCGTCCGATGGGCCCATGGCATGCCGCAATGTCTAGAAAATGAGAATTAAATGTTCCAGCAATCTGAGGGAACATCCATGGCGCATAAGCCAGCAGAAGATTAGTCTACGCGATTTGTCGCCGGTTGCCAGTGGGGGACTTTCCGAGTGTTTTCTCGCACTAGCCGAGCTCACAGAGAGTGTGCTCTTTTTTTTTTCTTTTTTCTTTTTTAACTTTGTGGGATGTGATCTTTTCCTTTGTCATCATAGTATCTTGCTTTACGACAGTTAATGCGTTGCTATTGTAAGGTAAGTTGGTAAAATAAATGAAGCATTCCGGGAGACCCGAATGCGCCAGCAGGATGAAATCTGCAAGAGTTCTCTGACGCCTTTCCTTGATGGCTTGGGCGCAGGATGCTTGGAAGACCACGCTACTGCTGAGAGCCAAGAACGCCCTCAAGGCGAGGGAAGAAGCCGAGGACGACCTGACCTGAGAGTCCGCCCGTCACTATCTCCTCCGTCGGTGTGCAGCGCTTCCCCTCCTTCCTTTTCCTTGCGGGGGGGGGGGATTCGAGTATTCCTTCTCATCGAGTCTCCTGGCGCTCGTGTGTTTGTGATGATAGGTGCAGCTTGACCACTTCTTAAACTCGCCCCCTCCTCGGTCGTCTATCGGGCCGCGAGCCCAACTCTTTCTATTTATTACATACAGCAGCATATGACGCATGGCGTCTTCTTGTTTTCTATCAATCTCGGGGATTGTATTAGGGAATGAGAGACAAACATGTCCTTCGCTCCTTGAAAGAGACAGACTGCAGACCAGGGAAACGAGGGCTGCTCGATTCGCCGCCAGGTGGATGTTTATTACATTTCCCTAGAAAATCGATGGAAAACGACAATTTAGGGGGGGCGGGGGGCGGAGGGAGAAGGAGGAGGAGAAGGAGAAGGTGCAATCTCTCTCTCGGGAAAACGGAAGATGCCGCCGATCCGCGCGCCGCACTGATTCATGAACTTAGAGGGCCCTCCGTTGGCCGGCTGCGCCGTCGCCTCCACCACTTGATGAAACGGGGGCCGACCGTCCTCCCGCCCATCGCGAGGCCGAACCCAGCCGAGGTGGCGAGGAAGATGGAGGCGACCACCTGCATGCGGAACTGCACAGCGACAGCTCCCCCCCACAGCCCACCCAACCACCCCCGAGGAGGGGGAAGGGGGAAGGGGGTTGGGGGTGAGGAGAAGGCACGTGGAAAATGAGGAGGCCCCGAAAGAACGTCGGCGAGATGGAGAGGGAGGGAGGGGGCTCATCATACACGGCAGCGAGGCAGCCTTACCAGGGACAAGAAAATATACACGGAGAGAACCACCATCCCAAACTGGACGGCGGCGTAGAGATACATGGCTCGGGCCGTGCTCCCTGCAACAAGCAAGAAGGGTTGAGTTAGCCGCCCCAGCAAATGAATGAATGCATGCATGCATGCATGAATGAAGGAATGAATGAACATGAATGCGGCAAAGCGAGGTGATCGAGCTTCACCCATGGCGGCCGACGTGAAGGACGACAGGAAACCCAGCAGACAGGAGCACGGCAGCGATACGGCCGACGCCAACAAGCCCTTGCGCGCTACCTGCCGGGAGCGGGTGAGAGTCCCGTTTCAAGAATCTCCCCAGGAAATAACTTACGCAGGAAAATGGAAGTAAAACGCAAGAGCCTCACCAGAATTTCGAGCAGGCAAGAGTACGCGAGCACGCTTACGACGAAGAGAATTGGGAGGTGAGTCCACATCCTGCAAAAGAGCCGTCAGCATGCGGACGAGCCCAGGAAACGAAACCCATCTCCGTCTCTGTCACCTATACTCTCTCTCTCTCTCTCTCCCGAAAATGCTCTACCTTTTTAAATGCTAGATTAGATCGAGTAAGTATGAAGGTTTAAAAAATAAGGGTTCCTGGTACTTGCCAACGGTTGCTCGCCACGGCCTGAGGATCACCGCTCGGGACTGCACCGTCCGACGGGACGTTCGGCAGACGCAGGAGCATGACCGGCAGATTCTGGACCTCCTCCTTACAGACTTCACAGTTCTTGTTGCCCTTCACGGTGAACCATTTCACCGCGCATTCTCGGTGGGCCAGGGCGAGGTCGCCCTTGCAGCTGCACTGCAGCTTCAGGGTCTCACCTCCTTCTGCCAGCTCCGTCAAGCAGATTCGGCACACGGCCTCTTCTTCGGGAATATCCTCGCCGTGAACGCTGTCCTCTGAATCATATAACTAGATGAACCGTAGGTTATCTTTCGCAGCTTTTTAGCGGCGTAGTCCAGGCAACCGTGAGGGATGGGGCGAAGTCCCCCAGCCGGCGCCGGGACCGTTTTGGATGCATCGCCGCGAGTCAGGAGTCGATGTAAAGAACAGGAGAAGACGAAAGGAAGGGGAGATGTACCATTTTGTATGTTCGGGGAGCCATCCGCTGCTCTTGGAGTCGAAGGAACTATGCGGAAGATTGCCCCCGAAGAATCCACCGTCCTCATGTTTATCAGCTTGCCGTTCAGGGGGGCTGAGAATGAACGAGCCAGACGCCGTCTGGAAACCTGCCAGCGAGCGAGGAACAGCCCATCATCGGTTTAATGGTTCTAATTCTGACGGCCCGGCGTATAATTTTGTTTTTCAATGAAATTGCATGCCGAGTAAAAATTGTGGATTTTTGGTAAACATTAGTATGCGTATGAAAGTTGAGAAAACGACGACGCCGCCGCCGCCGCCGCCGCCTTAGAGGCAGAAACCATGGGGATGGCCAGGAAAATTTCAAGGTCGAGGCTACGACAGAGGAGGCTTCCCTCCTCTGTCACTTCGCCACCGCGCGATAGAAATCAGAAGGGCCACCAGATGGGCTCATTCATCATCCAGGGAATTGGCATTCTTCGCAATAATGACGCCTAGATAGATAGATAGATAGATGTGCACAACAAACTCAGTCACTGAGGCAGAATCATGCTCTGGTTTCGTCACGGCATCGACTTACCTTCTCGACCGGGGTGACAGGTAGCGACGAAGGCCCCGCGGCTGGGGCTGCAGCTACCTTCGTGAAGGCCAATGACCCGAAGAGAGGCGAGCTCCCCTGCTTTACTGAATCTGCCGATGAGAGCGAAGGCCCCTCCCCCTTCCTCCTGGATTCCGAGGCGGGGGAGCCCCGGAGCCTGGAGCTAAAACTCTGCAGCAGCCTCCTCACGTACGGACTCCCTCTCGATGGAGATGGACGACCAGGGGACGCGCCTATCCTCAAAGACCACGGGCTACTGCCTCCTCTGGGTGTCCTGCTGGACTTGTTGGAGACGACGGACATGGGGGTCCGCGGCATGCGTATCCTCACATGATTCGAAACGGAGTCCTCTGAATTCGTCGAGGGTATCTCCACGGTAAGGTCCGGATGTCTTCCGTGCGCCGGCGTAAACTTCTCTCCGGCTCCGGGGGGATCCCCGTTCTCCTGAAAAACAAACAGCCGAAGGCCGAGTCATCCTCGGAGCTCCATCCAGACAATGTTTATGTTTTGGCAGACCCCGAGTGGAGTACCTCGTGGATCTCCGGGATGGGGACGATGTGACCCGCACTGAAATCATGATTGACGTCCACAGTTTGTTCTGGCCCCATCCGAGTCTCTGCAGAAGATATCGAAGAATAGGTTTTGACCAAAATCAGTCAAGATCCCGAGTGAACCGCGTGCGGACCAAGGGTCCCGTCAAGCTGGAAATGAGGATGGATCGTCGAAGCATCCCCGGCAAAATAGGGGGAGAGAAAAGGGGGAAAGTCTGTCGTCTGTCTACACGAAGAACAGCCGCAGGGAGAATATCAGCGGGCCAAGAACTGCAGGGTAGATTGCTTCTCAAAGTGAACAGTTGTTGAGAATCATGGTTCAGAGTGGACATGGTTGTGTCATCACCAACAGTAAGGTGACCATCACCACTGCTGTCGAGAGAACAACAAGCACACCGTCTGTTCTGCTAGTGGATTATTCAGAGAAATGCGCTGGGCATTAAGTAGTTGCAGAGGCCAAGTTATTTCATCTGAACGACAAGGCAAGCTCCCTTACGAGAGAGAGAGAGAGAGAGAGAGAGAGAGATTTGTTGTCGGATGTCTCTGAAAACTCTCGAGCCCTCGCCAACATGAAAAATCGGACGAAAAGATTAAAAACAGCTAATCAAATCTCAGAAATTGATCTTTTTTTTATCGAAGGTCCAAGAATGATCGACCTCTCCAGCGCTTTTCCTGGACTCTGAACGTTGAGGATTTGTCGGCAGCAGGACGAAGCGGAAGGACTCGAGGGAAGTTCAAAGAAAGCTGTAGATGCACGAGCAGGAAGCCTGCACAGAGAGATGGGGAGAGGAGAAAGAGGGAAATCAGCGGGGAAGGGAAATCTCCTCGGGACGGAGAAACCCAATGGCGCCGCAGGTCGTTACAGAATAAAGCTGAACGCGGCAGGCACACGCCGTGCCATCCGAGGAGAGGAGAAGAGGGAGGAACGAGTCGCCTGCGCTCAACTGTGACGGGAAATAGTTGTATGAACCATTGAAATCCCAGTGCATCGTTTTCGCGCAGTAATGACTCTGTTGATGATGCTGCTAGGTGGCGGGTGATGGGCCGCTAGGTGGGGTCGTGGTGGCTGCGGTTTTCATGACCATGCCGCCAAATGGGTGGGCGTCGACCATCTTCAACGCCCCGGCTGTTGCCGATCAGACCATGGAAGACGCTTCTCAGGCAGAGGCGTCACGAGGAGATCTCCCTCCCCCCTCCTTCGCCATCACGCCGTTGGCCATGATGAAGACGACGGGTGTTAGATATTCGAGCATTCTTCGGCGGAAACGGGACCACTATTTACAGCAAGACGTCTTCTTCCTTCCTGGGGGAGGCGGCCCAGTTAGGGGGCACCCCGGCCTCCTCTTCACGGCGCCTGGCGGAAGGTGGGGGGCTGAAGACGCCGACTAACCAGGCTCAAGAGAGGATCAAAGTACGGAGCTCGTGGAGAGGGAGGGAGGGAGGAAGGCTTATGCCGATGGGATGCTCTTCATACAGATGATTCCCGACGGAGGCATCATCCAGGGAGGCTGCCCCGTCTCGCGAAGAAGGTGGCTTCCGCGACAGGGCGAGGACGAGAGTGAATCCATCAATCAAGGAGCTGCTGCAGCGCACAGACAGTGCGTTAGGGAGGGAGGAGATCTCGCAAGGATTTCCCACCCCGCGGGGTCGCAGCGAGTTGCCGCCGCTTCCCTGCCGAGTGCGGCACCCGGCTAACATCTCCCTCCCACCGTCGCCATCTATTAATTATCATGACCGACGAGTGGGTTGGCTCTTGCACCTCGGCTCCCGATCAAAATAAATGGCCCTTCCGTTTCGGCCAGCATCTGCAAAATCTCTTCATTGCCCGAAAGACTCCATTTTTCCTCTTAGATTCTCGACTCGCCTGGCAAGCGGGTTCGGTGGAAGGTGGGGGGATGGGAATAAATAAGAAATCAAAGAGGCCCGCTATTGAAGGAATTTTAAACCGCCGAGGAAAAGAGGAGCCTCCTTTCCGGTCAGCAGCGCCTGCGCGAGCGAGAGGAACACGAGCCAGCTGTCCACCGGAGCTCGCTTCCGAGAGGATGGAAGGTTGGAGACGGATTGAAACCAAGTTCCAAGTGCCAAGTTCCGACACTTAAACGAGTACAAAACTTCTCCACCCGGCAAATCCTTGCATAATTCAAACTGCCGCCGCCGCCGCCGCATGACGCGTGTGGGAGGGAGACCCAGCGGATAAATAAGCCAATCAATCGAGGAGGTGGCCCTCCTCATCTCTCGAGAAGCATCACCGTCTCACAGTGAGGCGTGTGCGGAAAGAGATCGACGGCCACGGCCTTGACCGGCCTGAAGGGCTCCGAATTGGGCATGGACTTGGCCCTGTGCCGCGCCAAGCCCGCGCTGCTCATATTCCTCCATCCCCTGCTGCTGTGCCTCCCTTTCTGCGGCTTTTCTGAGGTCGGGGTGCAGAGCTCGATGGCATTGGCTACCATGCTTTCCGGGTTGCATGAAATATACCTGGTCGCATGCAAGAGAAAGAAAAGGCAACAGAATGGGCGGGCAGTGAACATCTGCCGACAGAAACGAAATTGCGGAGATGGAAACTCGAGACTAGATTCACGCACGTGGATAAAACAAAAGCCCCCATCCAAGAGCATAAAATGTAAGAGATGTAAAAGTCGGGCATTCGGAGTGAGAGAGAGAGAGAGAGGGGGAGAGAGAGAGAGAGAGAGAGAGAGAGAGAGAGAGAGAGAGAACTTACACGAGACGCCTCAAGCGAGGATGAGTCCGAAGAACCTTGATCACCTGAAATCCGCAGGACCCATCAGAATCAGAGCACTGTTCGTATAATCCTTTAAATGACGAAAAACGTAGGGTGGTCTAATTGCTGGGCAAGTTAAAAACCGCACGCAGAAGTAGGTAAAGGAGAGATTATCACTCATTATCCCTAGATTTCCAGGGAGGCGAGTCAAGGGCATCTCATGGCAGTTAGAGCTTCACATCATGAGCCAATTCCGATTTTCTGGAGCACAGCAGCAAGAACCGAGAACCAAGGCCACGGAACCGTGTAATTTATTTTAACACAGAACTCATCCAGCATGAATTTTTCTTTTTCAGAAAGTATACCCGCCCTTCCAGAAAACTTTGAAAAAAACTGCTGGCAACACTTTCCACAGAAACATTTCTCATGCAACTTCCAATCGATGGACTCTAACCAAATAGAGTACCGAGATGCATGCTACTTACATTTGGATGAAGTCCAACACGCGGTGGATCAACAATCGCGACAACATTCCGAAACTGCCGTGGAGAAGTGGAACCGACTTCCTTCTTCTCCTCAGGATTGCGGCTAACTTGACAATCCTCCTCCGAAGGTTTGCTTAATACTTTATCAACAATTGTATCACCATTAATCTTCTGCTGATTTTGTTCCAATGTCTCTATAACACAACCTGATCCTTCATATGAGTGCAGCAGCTCAGTTTCATCAGGAATTTGAGAGCCCGTAACCCTCGTATTAACAATTTCTGAATAAAGAAAGAAATGTCTTTATTAGCGACGTTATTCACTTAAGAACGTAAGCAAGGGAATATTCATAACATTACCTTCTTGAATCTCAACATTACTATGATCTTCTGGCATATCGACGTACTCTTTGAGTAGAGCTCCCATCACATCTTCTGCCTGTTGCCGACAATGTCAAAGGGTAGACATTGAATGCATCAATATTTCGTCAAAAAGAACAATGTAAACAGGCACAGATCATTGTCCCTTCAAGTTAGAGATTCAAACAATAATGCTGACAGCTGACACCCCCAATGTTGACATTCCGTTAAGAATCATGGTTTCAAACACTATATAATGTTCAACTTTCTCAGCATTTCTTTTAAAGATCGAAGTTCTGACCTTCTATGCAGGACTAGTAGTAGATTTTCTTCACGTTTTGAGCAATTCAGTTCGGTAGATTATAGTTAGATGAATGTCTCGAGGATAATAGATTAGAGGTCAAATAATTTGAGTGATCTTTGGTTTCCTGGAGAGTATGTGAGATTGCGGATTGCCTTCAAAATCATATAAAATATGATTCACAAAATTCCGATAAACCATAAAGCTATTTAAAACATACTTTCTTGTGAAATCTAACGAAGAAAATGCTTCTTCAACCAACCAGAGGTCTATGGATAAAATCATGAGCATTTTAGAAGGCCTTATGAAAATCAGTCAGATGGGTCACTTTGAATGCGCAAACTAAACTTGAAACAAACAGCTGATGTCCTTAGCAATTGCTTGAGTTGAGAGCATCCTTGCATAGATCTCTGCGTAATTCAGATTCAACATAAATGGCAGCATGCCCTAATTAATGTTTGAAATGTGTACGCACAGGTTGTTTGTAATGCTTCGACAATGAAAAGTGAGATACAAAAAGTCGACAGCTGTGCATTTCGAAAAAAGAACTCACTAGCCATTGCACATAACAATAAAGGGTATAGAACTATGGAAAACTCTTCACTAAAAAGTTGACGCCATTATGGTTAGAACATGTAAATTAATACATTCCAAGGGTCGTTTCCATCTAGGTTGTTATTTTCCAGCATTATGGACTAGTATGGTTGGTTTTGCCTCAATAGAAGCAAATAAAAAGTCGTGCAGATCTAGCCAAACATCATGATACATCAATTGCCATCCGAAGGAGATTTTTTGTACTGGGAATAAGCGTGTTTGAATGCTTAATGAATGATGGGAGAATTGAGATTGGAGTTTTGCACAGAGATTCTTGGTTGAGAGAGGAAAATGACGAATTTTTAGACTGCCACGACAGATAGTCATGAGAGATGTCATAACAAAGATGTTAAATTTTCTAAAGTGATCATGTTGAAAGAAGTGCATGGCAAAGGGAAGTTGCGTAAATTGCTCCCCCATCCTGTACTTTCTACTAATTAGATGACATGACTCTGTCACCAGTCACTACTATACAACTAAAACAGCAAACAATTGAGTCCAATTTACAAATAACAGAACTATGGAGTTGATACAAGCGAGGAAAAGATGCTATACCTTTCCACAGACAAATTTACAGTTTTTTATGACATTGATTTCCGCATTTCTCTGAGCATCTGCAACTGCTGAACCATTCATTTCAATGCCAACCACCTGAAAAGACATGCAAAAGTTTGATCAGAAAATTAGCTCAATAATAAATTTAGAATATGTGGTAAAACAATTATTAGAGACAATACAGGATTATTCGACATACAACAGTAAATGATTCATCAAAGCATACCAAACGAATCAACACCATAGATCGCTTCATGCTTGAAGCCGTGCATAGAAATCAGTTATACACCAATATAATTACTCTGAGTAATGCTTACTGATCAAAACCTACTCCTTTCACCTATCTTGTGATATCATATAAGAGGCTTAAGATGACCATCAATGGCAAATTAGCAAACCAGAATATTGATCACATTTCCATGAAGATGGACTGATGTATTACGAAAGTTGTTGACAACTGATCTTGATTGAGATTCGAGCAACTTGGAGAATGCTAGGAGTCGATCTTCACGATCCTCCTCTTCCAGGAAGATGAACCAGCCACCACTTCTTGGAGCAGGGTTTGCGCAATCCAAAATGAATTCGTTAATTATCATGGTTTCACGCTTAAGTATGGGTTGCATGAGTTAATGGGCCAGGACCATTACATTAGTCTTTAGGTGGATCCGTTGACAGTCTAATGAATCCACTTAACAAAGGGAATGACGTGAAAGGATAAAAATACAATGAAAAAGAAACAGATAGAAAGGAAAACAATCCTAGAAACTTCAACAAAAGTTATGACGCATATTCCTGAAAAATAAAGTCTTGGATTTGTGCTCAAATGTTCATACAAGGTTTACCCGTTTTGACGTAGGTTCCAACTTAGCATACCCAGAAATCCAGCCTTATAAAGGCTCTTTAAAGAATTTGAAGAAAAACGTACAATATGCAATAAAGATTAGAAAAAACACTGAAAATAGACTCTGTATATTCATTGTAAATGCAATCCTCCAAACACTTTTTTAGTTGCTAGGATGGGGATGGGATGAAAGATTGAAGTAGATCAGTGATTGGGAGCAACTGCAAGTAACAAGAAATTGCAAGAGAGTTGGAGTCAGCTAAAGGTGACTCCAATCTCTATGATGCATGCAAGTTGGACAAAGTCCTCAGTCTCAGCCCTAAATTAAACTTAGATCATACATATCTGACTGAGTCAGATGAAGGATGATGTAAGTTTTGATAGTAAATACATGTGAAACGTTCCAACAAAAAATACAGAGTACTATAGAAATGAACAAATCTCCTTCCACAGCTCAAAATCAATTCAGTAAAAAGTAGACTCAAGAACATTATGACTTCAAGAAAAGAGCAACATGATAATTAGTTGGCAGTTATGGTGTCTGAATATTATTACCATACCAACACGGTGGGCTAAAGTCAGCCCAATAGTTCCTGTCCCACAACATACATCAAACAGCAATGTATCCGAACAGAGATTTGCCCAGTCTCCGGCAAGAGAGTACAATTTCTCTGCAGCCAAAGTGTTAACCTGCAAAGTCGAATAAATTCTTGCTTTAGGCGTTTAATAAATGTGCGTTTAATAAAATAACTTTCTTGCTGGAGAAAGTTTAGGTTCCTACCTGGAAAAAAGCAGTTGGCGATATGCTAAATCGAAGATTGTTTATGTAATCATGAATTCTTGCTTTTGGGGTTCCTGGATCTTCCGATCCAAAAGTCTTCCCCTCATTCGGAATTTTTAGCAGACGTAATGGACAGTCAGCTGGTGCAGCATTAGATATCCCTCTGTGATCCTGTATAGATTAAGCATTTTTCTTTCAATTTACATCAAAGATGAAAGAAAATACGAAAAAAAGAGTCCAATGAGGATGAATCCATTACCTGAAAAATATAGCAATATTTCAAACTTAGTACATGAGGGAGGAATGAGAAGGCGGGGAGAAGAGAGAGCAGGATATGACAATGGCGACAATTGAGGAATAGAAAGATATAAATGGGTCCTTTTTAGGCGATATAAACAGCAGGTGTACCTGATCTTGCATAGACATCTAAAATAGCGTCCTTTTTAAAATTCCATATCTTAATATGTAGATCCACCTCAAAATCATCGTCGTACATAATAAGTATGGCCCGTACCCAGATCTATGTTGGATTTGGATCACAATACTTGGGGCGTTTCTTTCTATATCCTGTCCTTTGAACTAAATATGAAAACAATTCTAGAAAAGAACAAAAAATACTTTGACTAAAAGAAGGCAAGAAAAAGAATGATAGGAAAAAAAAATGAAGAAAAATAAAAATAAGAATCATCGATTGCCGATACAATGATCGGTGCTGCACATTATAGTGATTATCTTCAATTCATCTTTTGAAATTCAAACACAATCCTACACAAACACAGAACAAAGGATACAGAATACAAATCTGTCACCAGCCCTGCAACATAGCAGCTCCAAACTAGTTCGAGCTAAAAGTAACAGCTTTCATCTTTTGCTTGTTGTTATTTCTGCTTCAGCTATATCTTCTCATTCTTTCTTGAATGACATGGTTTTCTAATATTTACTTCCCATGTGAGCCCATTTCATCACTAAACTATTATTTTTACTCCTGTCTGTCATCAAACTCTCATTAATTACACGAAAACGCATGCAACCAACATGACTTTTTTTTCTTGGGGGGGAGGGGGGGGGGGCGTGGTGTACAGTAACACAGACATTAAATAAAATGAAAGAAAGCATGAACAACTGTACAGAACCCATACTGTACACCAACATGGCGCAAACCATATCAGTAACTCAACCTCCACAAAATAGGATCAGCTCCTTCCTCAATAAAAGCACTTTTTGGCACTAACACATCCAATAAAAAACCATAACAGCTGGGTTGTTTTCTCTTTTAAAATAAGCTTGTCTCGTTCACTTCGAATAACAAAGAAGTTTGGATGAAGGATAGGCCAACATGTCATATAATCCCCTTGGAATAACATCAGCCCATCTTAATCACAAATCATTTAACTTGCTTAGGTGCTTATCTTGTATACTCAGTGCTCTAAAAGGAGCATCCAATAAGCCATAGTTTCTAAGAACCACTCTCCTTGGCACACAAACTGTACAAATTATGAAAGCTATAGAAAATACCAGACGCCTCCCATGAAAGCTCCCCCACACATAATTCTTACTTGTAGTGGAATGATGTTGTCAAAACATCCAACAGCTACAAATCAATAACTGATATGAGAAAAAGCTACCTTCTCTCATCTCTAATGCCATATATCTACCTCTGATCTTATTAGTTACCACTCTGAAAGCAATTGAAGAAGTCTGCTAATTGCTGATTCTCTTGTTTCCTAATATTTATCCTAGACATTGGTTATCATCCTCATCCCCATGATTTATGGGAGAAAATGTGATCAGTAATGATGCAAGAATTTCATGCTATATTGGGGAGAAGATGAAGATGATTATAAAGAATTGGGTTCCCACATCATCTGTGCCGTAATTAAATGAAAAAAGTTATTTTAAGGAATCTCAGCCATTTGTCATACTACAGGGTCATGTCAAAGAAAACTGTGTTCCATCCCAAAGAAGAATTTATTTTGAACCAAGTCAAGAATGTTCCACTAAGTTGATCTTTTAGCCTAAAGACTGGGAAACGGATCTCTACTTGTGACAAAAAAAAGAGAAACATTCCTATGAATGGAACAGCACATATTAACAAGAGATACACGGACTGAGCGTAGATAAATAACAAGAATCCACCTGAACAACCAATGACGTCAGAGGTAGTGGAGGTGAACATTCTGATGCTCCTTGGACAAGTGCCTCACTCAGCTTCTCAAACTCACCATTTATTATTCCATCATCGATACCTAATGTGCAAACCTGTACAGATTGAACCAAGTTGTACCAAGATGAATTTACACTATAAGCGTAGGCTCTTTGGAGCCAAAACTACAGTTCAGAAACAAAAAGACAACAGCACTCCTAGTTATTAGTAGAAAGATAAATATTCAAAAAGGAAAATATGCATAAAGAAATAAATTTCTCTTCAATCTTTAGGTTAGGGGAAGCCTTACGAAAATCCTCGACAGTTGTAGAAAAGCCTCATTCAAATATACTCACTCTTATTTCAAGGCATTATTTTTGTAAATACGGGAAATATTATTGGAACTTGCAATCAAACAGTAAACTATTTATTTCTGTTCAAAAGCAAGATTAGATATATTAAAGCAGAAATGGGAACACAATTGAAATAAAGTAAAAAAATTACAAAATCAACAATTGAGATAATGAAGGGAGGGACCAGGAGGAAAGATGTCCCAACAGACTAGATTCTCATGAGGCCATGAAGGGAGAGATGATTCAACATTGTGCTTGTCTCTTTCCTCACTAAACCAGCAAACAACGGCAATGAGGAAGAAGCGAAGCCTGTGATTCTTCCCAGGCTACGTCTCATTGCCTTTAGAATGAGGGGGAGAACGACAAGGATAGTAGAAGGAGCCAGAGCCAGCATTGTAGCGGAAAAGATCTAGGAAAGAGAGAAGTGTATTATATATTGTAAGGATTTTTTTCTAAAAAAGGGAGTTAAGGAAATGAAAGTATTAAAATTTCCCCAAACAGATCCACATCCCACTTTTGAAAAAGAGAGAAAAAAGATGAAAAAGGTCTCTCCCCTTTTCAAAAATCGGATGGTTAAAATGGCAAGTCTTCTTTTGTCATTTGGAACTGTCATTGAGCCTCTGGAGATTATGTTGATTGGGACCCATTTTAATAGAAATTCCTAAGGCTGAAAAGGAATTCAGACTACATCACCTATAATCAGATAATGCCCTTTTTACCAAATGTAAAACATAATAAAGAAAAGCATATGGAGAATGACATAGGTACATGGTTCTGCAATAATACTTAAAAATTAAACGGAAAAATGTTAATATGATCACTTTTCAAAGACGATAAATAAAAGGAATCTTGATTCTGGATACTTTAACATCAATATTTCCAGTAATTTTCTGTGCTTCTTTGGAGCATCAGTTCAATTGGAGGTGTCGTTAGGTTTAAGGATACAACTTGCACCAGGAAATAAGAGATCTGCCGTAAGATTTAGTCCTTCCATACGATAGACGAACCTGAACAATAAGCATGACCTCTGCAATATTCGGCTTCCCACTTTCATCAAGAGCGGCAGAATGAGGATTCCTTCCTTCCCGAACCTAACATAAGATCTTTCAAGTATTATCCCCCTTGTGTTATTAACAATGAAATATGATCACCTGATGCTTACTTTATGCAGCAATCCTAAAAGAACCTCAAGAATCTTCTAGAAAAACTAACAAATATCAAACAAGCGGTAACTACATCATGACCACTGTAGAACATCGGGAAAAGGTCTTTAGCAAACCTCCGAAAAATGTTCAAGACGATGACAACTAATAAAAAATAATAATAATAAATTCCCAAGATAATTATGATAGAATGAAAAAGCTTTAGATGAAGAAAAGCTCACAGTTAACTGACGCCAAAAGCCAGTGTTATCAATTCTGTTCCACACTGGTAAATCTGAAGACTGCAGAAATTCTTGAAACAGCAAAGCATATTTGCAGGAAATATCAGAAACATTTGGACAATCAACGGGCTCCATAACTGCTGTGATACCCTCCCTGAAATTCCACAATGAATTTTTAATAGATGCAAAAACTGTTTTATGTATGAGGTAAAACTGTAACTGACCTGAAATTTCCAAGCATAAACCCTACTGTCTTTTTGCCCTGAGGTGAATACCCAACAGAGAACTCACACTTGTTGCGGTAACCCTGCGTAATTGGCGATGATATTATTCCTTCCAATGTGCAGGGCAGTCCACCTAAATTTAAAAAGAAAAAAAATGATAAATTATTTTTTTAAAATACCGATACTGTGTTTCCAAAAACGATGACAAAGTAAAACATTAATAAGATATTGTTTAAAATGGAGGTAACAATGTTTTTCTTTCTGGGGAAGACAGCACTAAGTTAGAGATTGCAACATCCACAAGTTACAAGAGAACTTCATTCATAAGATGAAAAACAATAAAGTTATGATGCTTTTCCTCCAATCTCCAATAGATACAATTCCGAAAACAATTTGCAACCTATCCCCTAAAGCAGATCAGCATTACTCCTCTTTCGTTTTTGGTTAAATCTCAACTATCAGATTTTTTGTCTATTGTAAATCACAAGCTAAAACGGAATCAAGGAGGACAAGGGGTATCGATGGGTCAGGCAGGCCAGGCTCAGGCTGGGTAACTTGCCTGGGCGCACCATTTCTTATAAGGGCAGGTAATTCCCAATGTGAGGGTTCAACCCTGACCCTGGCCATTTTTCCTCAAGCCCACACCCAGCTGTATTGCAAGACTGCGGTGGAACTTGTCACAGGTATGCAATGGGGTTAGAGAGGCCGCCACAAGTGGACATGGCTCATGCCACAATGTCTTACAGCATGGAGCAATCAGGTATAGGGAGACTGCAGAGGGTGAGCTCGTGCCTGCTTTCCACTGTGTTCATATACCAGGCCAGCCTTGTATCTATTCAAGCCCCCATAAATAAAAAAAATTGAGCCAATTAGGCCTCTGCTTCTAGTCCATCAGTGCCGTAGAGGAGTGTCACATCAAATATAAATATTACAACGAAACTTTTGCTTGAGTTCAAAAGCAACGGCAAACATTAAGTGGGCATGTGTAGTCATTCCTGACACTACACTGTATGAAATAACCCATGAAGACTGCAACAAAGATGCATTCCGGGTGAAACTTCTATTAAATTGGCAGAAACATATGCGTACCAAACTTCAACCCCAATCAATAGAAGAGAAACCAAGTCCAAATTCCAGTCAAAGAAGGAAGAAGCCACATCAATGAAAGTGGTATTACCGAGTACACTGAAAGCCTCCTCATGGTTAGCCATATCAGTCAATAAAGGAAAGGAGAAAACATGAATGCCAATAATTTTCAAGAGTGCAATAATAGGTCAGTTGGCCACAACATTCTCTGAGGAAGGGATGTCAAAAGTTCAGCACACACGGTTCTGAGAGTAAATTAGAAGGCTTGCAGTGGATCTAGCATCCACTGATCACCTCAGGAGCCCAACGGAGTAGAGGGATAGTGATGAAGCTTTATATATTTCAGACATTGAGGTGAGGATTTACAGTGTTGAGAGATTAAGTCATTCCCTATTTGTTTGTTTTCTCATTTTTCCTTCCTCCAACTAAACCTAGAGTGTGAAGTTTGTTCCTAACTACTACATTTTCTCAAACTTGAAACCAAATAAAGAACCAGAAGTTGAATTCCTAATATTCCAAAACCAAATTAGTTAATTCTAGAACAGAAACATGCAAAAAAATCTAGACTGTGAAAAATAAACCATAACTAAAAGAACATACCAATTTCTCTGGCTTTAAGAATCCAATCCGGAAGAGAAATTTCATTGGGACAAGCCTTACGTGCATTACGAGTCTAAAGCAGAAAAAAGTTCATCAGTTTAATATCTTGAGAGCAATCGAGCTGATGAGTATTCCAAAATGACTAAAATTCCAAAGGGTATTTCATTGTCATGGTGGAAGTAACTCAAATAGCTTAATTCCAATAATCTGATTGAAACAGAAAGTAGCCCTCACTAGTCTTTTAAGAGTCTGTAGCAATGAATTCTTCTTGTGCTCCAGTTGATCACTGTAGAGCATGTTAGCAAGTGGAGTGACTACATCACGAGCACTTTTTGTTTTTGTGAATGAGTTTTCTGATACAGAGTTGCCATCGTCAACAACATGACCAAGCACATCGGATGGGACTGAAACACCTTGGTTAAGCTGACATTCAGCAAATGGAAAACATATTTTATCATCAGGTACTGCTGAAGACTGTTTCTCATTAACTCTGCAATTAACTTCAGCAATCTTCACTTGTTTTCCGCCAATAGATTTTTCATTCAACTCCTACCATTCAAAGGACGAAAAGGTGATGACTCGTTAGCAAACTGAAGTAAAAAATAGACTTCAGTAACAAAAATGATACCTGAATAGCAGATTTGACCTGCTCCAGATCTGAAAAGCTGACAAATCCCACAGTCATTCCTTTCTTCTTTTTTGCTGTTTTATAGGAAACTCCCTACCAATTAAAACAAAGTAATGAGCTTAGAAACATATATTATTTCACAAATCATTATCAGCCAACAAGAGTATTAATGATCACAGACACATGAAAAGGAGGAATGACAAGCTATGCTCAGATATATCGTTTTTTAAAAAGATGCTTTGAAAACAGGTGGTACCCGAGGTAAAAAATAAATAGTGGGTATTCAAGTTTATGCAACAATGAGCATTGGAGAAAAAAAAACCTATAAAAGAGCACTAGAGTATACCATGCTGGTTGAGGCTCACTCATAAAACAAGGGCTCTGAAGAAAAGCCCCCCATACAATAGTGTCCGAGTGGATAAAAAAATGATAATGAGGCACTTTGTATGTTCCAACTTTCTCTGCCTTCGGACAAGTAGTACAATGCTAATTCTTGTCCATGATATATATTTTTTAAATTTTAGTTCAATCTAGACATATTTCGGATAGTTATATACAGATAATGGTCATATCATGTTAATAATCAGTGTCTCATCAACTAAGAATATCTGACACTATGTGAAAGCAGTCTTCATTGACTACCTTCTCTTTGTTGCGATTTGGTACGACAAATGAAAGTTTGGCAAAAGGCTGACAGCCAACCATACAACTCTGAAAGTTTTTGAGGTTCTAACGAAGAACTAGTTTAATGAAAATATACTTTTAAAATTGATTAGAGTTGCCTTGTCTTTCCGAATCGAGCTTTATGAATGAAGATACATGAGACAAGTATGTGGCTAGAAACGCAGAGAAAGACGATTATTGTGAGGGTGACATTTGAGTGAATTTTCTGATATGTTGACGTCAAGGTTGAGGAAATCATGCTATATTTTAAGGGTGCAGTGCAGTCAAACATCGGAATTCTCCTGTATCACACCAACTATAACAAACTGTTATGTTGAATAAATGATAAGTTTTCTGGATCAGAATCTCCTCCTTTTGTAACCGTCAGCTAGGAGACCAACACTTATTTTTCAACCTATTTAGTGGCTTTGAAGTGGTCGTCGTAACAGGGTTAAAGTCATGAGTCGACATCATTCTCTTTTGAATGGGTGGTGTTATATTGTAGTTGGAGGGAAAATAAAGGGCATCGAAAGAAAGATAAGCATTGATTCAATGACAGGTGTCAAACAGTGCAGCGTAATCCATTCAAGCTGTTCTTTCACAGATAAAGCTACACCATGTATGTTGGATTTCAGAGTAGTCTTCTTGAAGGGAGGATTTTGGCTGTAGAAGAACATTACTTGCTCCATATAAGTATGACATAATAAGAGATCACTCGATCGGGGAGGAAAGAATACTGCACTTAGATCCCTTGCCTGGTTTTCCAGAAAACTCTTCAAGTTATCACTAGTCCACCTCATTGGAAGTCCAATAAGGCACTTATCGAGTGCTGTGGCGCCTTCTTCGGAGCACCCTAGGGTGTCCTCCAGTTCCCCGATTTCACGGCTACCGCCCTGATGCTCCCCACCACCAGCGATACCATTCAACTTCTCTTCGCTCTTGAGCTTCTTGGCCCTCTGGGAATTTGGATCCCAAGAGTTGTCCGGCCTGGGGCGGAGCTCTTCATCGCCGTGAGCATACCGGCAGGCACTCCCGTGCACGCAGGGCCCCGTATTACGTTGGAAGTAAGTACAGAGGCTCGTCTTCCACAACGGATGCCTCGGCGTCTGTTCCACGGGCGCCTCGACCTTCTCCCCTTCGCCTGCTGATGGCGACACGTTGGCCTCTGGACGGGCAGGAGGGACATCCTTCCCTCCCTCCTCTTCCGTTTCTACTCTCTTCCGCTTCCCTGGCGAGTCCCCCAAGTCGGGCTGCGGGGCATCTGGGGACCGAGCTGCAGAGAGAACCTCCACTTGCGTGTCACCTCCAGACCCCACAGTGATCACCGCCGAGGCCGCCGCTTCGGGCGCTCGGACATCCTGCCCCTCCGCCATGTTCCTCCAGCCCTCTGAAACACTGACTCCTGCGTCTGTTTCTCCGCCGAGCGCAAGGACGGCGGGCCTCAGAAGCGAGAGAGAGAGAGAGAGAGAGAGAGAGAGACCCATTAAGGGCTGGTTTTGGGCTGAGCCAGACTTTCATTTTGGGCTGGGCCAGACGCTCCACTTTGAGACCGTAGAAGGAGCCGCCAGAATGGCATTCAAAGACGACGTCAATTAAGAACTAATCGAAGGCGGCACGATTCTCAAGTATACGTATGAAGCGGCATTCCTGCTCCTATACATCTGGGAACCAATGCCTTCGATTTGAAATTCTGAGCGCGCTCCTCGGATCTCCGGACATCACGTCGGGGATTCGTCGCAACTTCCTGATTCTCTACAGGAGTCACAGCGGCGGCTCCTCGGAACTCCAAGGATCTACAGATGCTCTTAGCTCGCTGCTCACTCCACTCTTTCCCTCACTGCGGGCCTTCCGCAGGGTGGGGACGTGAACCACGTGCCTTCGCTGTCCTCTCCCGTATGTTCATGTCTTCCGATGACCGTCGGTCGATTCGGTGCGACGGCGCTGTCGAATCTAAATAACTCGACATTATATTCGAGCTAGAGCTCGAATACATCGGGGCGCGATTTGGACAGGCGCAATTCAAGTGCCGAAGATTGTATCGACGAGCTTCCTATCACGGGCGGGAAGCCCGGTCTGTCCCCACATTCATTGATCGTCGTCTCGAATTGTCTCGGCCGAGGGGAGTTTTTTCAATTTTATTATTTTGTAGGTGTAATCCCGCGGTTCCCGCCTGCCTGCGTCATGCCTTCCAAGGAAGCAAGCGGAAGAGGTGGGGAAAAAGAAAGGCAAAAGTGTAGCGCGGTTGGCTCACGCGGTCGTCCTCAAGGACGAGGGCAAATGAATCATTCCGCGGTAAGTACGCCACTGAAACCACAAATGGCGGCGGATTTGGAGGGGGTCATCATTCTAGAGTAGCCGCCGGGGCCTCCCCCCTTCTTCCCTGGCCGGCGGACGGACGGTTCGGAGTGCAGTGGAGTAGTAGTTCCGTGGTTGCGCAGTGGTCTCAATGATGCGGTGCTGCTGCTGGTGTTCGTCTACCAGGAAATCTTCCCCCGCCAACCCCCCCGTCCTATGTATCACGGTGGGCGACAACAGGCGCTCCCCATCACTACTTCCCCAGCCCCCCCCTGCGAAGTAAGGGGACTCGGATCTGGAAAGATTAACCTCGTCCCAAGAGGAGACTCGTCCTACCCTCAGCCATTCGGTCTCTAGAAGGGAGGGGAATCCTCCGTCCGGGCGCCACTCCCCTCCCTCCTCGGTCATTCCTCTTTGTCTTTTCCTGTTTTAATTTTTTTCCTGGATCAAAAAATTGTGATCCGGTATCCTAGTACCCTGCATTCTCTTTGCGTCCCGCGGATAGCCTCTTCGGCTCGCTTTTCCAAGATCCGATCATTCAAACAATATGTGCGGTCTCCTACTATTTCCTTCGCAGTCGAAGTCGTCAATGGAGTAGGCATTGCAACCCTCGCTATCCGACGAGTAGGCAAAAAGGCCCTTGGACCCGTAGTTCTGCCGTAGATCCGACTGACAAACCCGAGGTCAGTAGCTTGTTTTCATTTGAAAATGTGGCAGAAACCTACTTTCGTGCTTGTGATACTATTAGTTTTTCCAAGAGAAATCTAGTTAATATTTCCCACCTGGTAGACGAGGATTCTACGAATATAGCTTGGCAGATTGCCCTATGTTCATATTATCTTTAGTTTTAGTGATACGCGCTAAGTTCGCTGTGAGACTCTTTCTTTGCTATGTAACTCTTTGGCTTGTTACGTTTTTGCAGGCAACACGGATGAATCCCTGCTCTGTTTATTGATGATCTTGTTTCCTTCATTCGAATTCCGAGTCGCTGTTTTGGCGCCATAGAAGGAATGGCGGAGACTTTCGTTTGTCCAAGTGAACTTCATCTGAAAAAAGAACTCAGCGCCGTCCGGAAAGCGCGATTTCTACGTGACCCTGAAACCTGTTCGTCATGGAGGTCCCCTTTGGCATCAAGGTCCATAAGTGCTTTTTCTGGTTTGAGAAATGCAGATGACATCGATCTTGAACCCAACTGTGTTTTAACTTCAAGAATCGGAAGCAGTGCAAAAAAGGTGTACCTTTATAATTGGGTTCACCACTCCAGAAAATCCAGTGATAGTGGTATAAAAATGGACGGGGAGAATAAGGAGGGTTCTGCTTGGGATACTCCTGGGGACAGCCCGGTCAATCCTCGGAAGGTTGAGGACAAGGATAATACACTCCTTGAAGAGCCTTTGCCAGATTCTACTGTCAAGAGGACAAGGCATGAAATACCTATGAGAAAGAGTGTTAGAAAATTGAGAAGATCTCCTCTTTTGAAGCATCGAAATCTGAGGTGTTCTGCCAGAACAAAGCTGCTCGATCCCCCATCAAGCACTTACCGAACTCTAAACTCTTCAGACCACTCTGAGGATGCCGAATATTGCAATTCTGGAGACATGCGGCGATCAACGCAGGAGTTGATTCGAAAAAATGGGTATGTTTCCAGCCCAGCTTCACCTTTGATTTCAGGGTCTGGTTGTGGAAATTGGTCAATTTCATCCAGAGTTTTGAGAACTGCTGGAAAAGATGAATCGTCCAATTCTGTGACCCCGGTTTCTACTAGCTCCATAGATAGAAATAGGCGCAAGAACCCTAGTTCTGTGGTTTCCTGGGATGTTACCTCAGTTTCCTATGACGGGGAGGAGGTGAAGCCGGCGGAACTCTTAAAACGCCGAGGAAGCAGGATCCCTCGTTCATCATCAAAAAGAGTGAAAGATAGAGGATGTGGAGGTTGGTACTCTCCATCACTTTCTGATACATTAAAAAGAAAGGGAACTAGCATTCTCTGTGGAAGTCAAACACTATATCAGAAGAGGAAGTCACCTGGAGTTCGCAGAAAAAAGTTTCTCTCAAGGGCATCTCATGGTTTACCTCTGCTGACAAATGGTGTTGACGAGGACCAGTCCTTGATGGATACAGCAAGTGATGATCTGTCAACTAATTTGGGGGAACTTGACCTAGAGGCCCTGAGTCGGCTGGACGGAAGGAGATGGTCAAACTGCAAAAGTCAAGAAGATTTGGGGATCCGGTTACCTTCTGGAGGTGATGGGGAGATGCCCAGTCATAGGAGTCTGAGTCAGAAGTATAGGCCCAGGTCTTTTGATGAAATAATTGGCCAGAATATCGTTGTTCAATCTCTTCATAATGCTATTTTGAAGGGAAGGATTGCCCCGGCATATCTTTTCAATGGTCCACGTGGCACAGGAAAAACGTCAACTGCAAGGATTTTCGCAGCAGCATTAAATTGTTTAGGTACTGCAGAAAACAAGCCATGTGGTGCTTGCAGGGAATGTGCAGATTTTGCATCTGGAAATGGATTAAACATTAGAGAATTAGATGCTGCAGATAAGAAAGGCATTGACAGAATTAGAAATCTATTGAAAAACATTCACAAAGTGGCATCTTCATCCCGTTACAAAGTCTTTATCATTGACGAATGCCATGTTCTACCCTCCAAGGTTTGGTCAACCTTAATAAAGTTCCTTGAAGAACCCCCGCTGCATTCTGTTTTTTTGCTCGTAACGATTAATCCAGACAAATTGCCTCGTGCCATTTTGTCGAGATGCCAGAAATACCTATTTCCAAAGATCAAAGATGCTGACATAGTGAGGCGTTTGGGAATGTTGTCATCTGAAGAAGGTCTTGATGTTGAATTGGATGCACTGGGTTTGATTGCACTAAATTCTGATGGATCGCTAAGGGATGCAGAAACAATTTTAGACCAATTAAGCTTGCTGGGGAGGAGGATCACTGCGTCCCTAGTAAATGATCTGGTGAGTCTTAATTATTTTTCTTCTCTAATCACTGAATCTCTCCTTTTCCTTTTCTGCTTCGTCGTAAGTTATAGTTAACGTTCACTTTTCTCATGATTAATGTTTCTATTTATTTAGGTTGGACTTGTCTCAAATGAGAAGTTACTGGATCTCCTTGAGATAGCCATGTCATCAGACACAGCTGAAACAGTGAAAAGTTGCAGAGAGTTATTGGATTCTGGTGTTGATCCAATGGCTTTGATGTCTCAGTTAGCAGGGGTCATTATGGATATTATTGCAGGAATATATAGGAGGCCTGGCACAAAGTCTAATGAAACAGTTCTCCGTGGACGAAGCTGTAAGAACCTTCTATCTTGTTGCTGATAATCACCGTAAAATCCTTGAAAAAAAGTAGGCATGAGTTCATGACTACCTTTATTTGTTGACCTTTTTCTCTTTTGTGAACTCCCCGCGTATTTTGGCAGTAGTAGAAATGTTGTGGCTAGAATTTCTTGGAATGCTTTTTGTTTTATTCAAGTTGAGTTTTTGGAAAGTAATGTTTGTGAGAGCAAGCTCATACTGATTGCGCCAATGTTTTTCATTGATAGATTGCACCAATGTTTCTACGTCCGCAGACAATGAAAATAAGATTAACGTTTTTGTAGCAATCGCGCCTAGGGTGCATGGTTTAAACCCTCATCTTGGGCGGTGGTGTATTCCAGTCGCTAATATGCTCTTTTGTCCTGTTTGTTCATAAATGTCTCATACTGGCCATTGAGTGAAACCCTTCTATCTGCACATTGCTACGCCCTACTTTTTTGCAGAATTTATGGTTAAGATTTAGAAATAAGACACCGTATTGACATCAGTATCTGTCACATGATTAAATTTCCTGGAGGGTCGAAGATAAATAGATGAATTTGAGGACGTCAGACTGATCATTGTCACTTTTCAAGACACATTACTTATAGAGCTGAAACTTTTGTCTACTTTATCTGCTTGCTTTAACCTGCCAAGTCCAATAAATGGTAATTTAATTTCAGGAACTCGTATTTTGACACTTCGTCTTTAATCATTTAATGTCTGGTAACAATTATAGATATTTCTGTCTTTTTCCTTCTAGTATTACTTTTTTCCTCATTCTCTGCACTCCAATTTGTTGAACTCTGAGTGTCAGTGTTATTGCCCAACTGGAGATATATACTCTGCGAAAAATGTCAGAAATATGCTTATTCGATGATTAATTTTAGAGCTATTTTATTGTCAGAGAATCACATCATTGATTCTCTGCAATCATAGTTATAGCCTTATGCTTGTGATCTTGCCACCTGATTTGCTGCAATTGCTCTTTCTTCAGTGACTAATGCTGAAGTAAATAGACTGCAACAAGCACTCAGGATTCTGTCAGACGCTGAGAAGCAACTGAGATTGTCAAGTGAACGTTCAACATGGTTCACAGCAGCACTTTTACAACTTGGATGTGGCCATTCCCCTGAAGTTGATCATACAAGTGGCAGTAGCAGACACAGTCTACCAAAAACAAAAGCAAGCAGTAGTGAGAGGGTGAGAGGCACTCCAGCCGTTAAGACGTCTGATGTTCTACAGCAAGATAAACCGTCTTGTTCGGTTTATACTCCAAGCATGATGAACGCCCATTGTAGTCCCTATCCCAATCCATCATGTAGCAGGCCTGTAGGTGAGAAAATTCGTGATTTACTGCCTACTTGCAGTAATTCGGGTGATGGTAGATTTGTGCGGACAACCTGCAAAGATAAGGATAATGGTGAGAGTTTCTTCACTAAGATTTGCCCTGAGAAGTTGGATGAGATTTGGCGAGTGTGCATTGAGAAATGCCATTCAAAGACGTTGCGGCAATTGCTCTCTGCTCATGGACAGCTTTTATCTATTTCTGAAGCAGAAGGTATGTTCGTTCGAGGTGTTTATACTCGTTACCAGTCTTCCTGACCATTTAAGGTTTAATTTCATTGACGGTTTGATATGATAGTGCAATGGCTCCCTTCGTTCTCCTTTTTGCACCATAATCAATATGACATCTGACAAATGATAAATGCGAAACCCTTATAAAGTTGTCATGTTCACTGTGACTTTGAGTGACAACAGCTTGATCTAACTCGCACATCTTTTCCATGAAGATATTGTATGATTGTACGGTGCATCTATTTGTGGGGCTAATCAATACCTCGTCTGTGATCAACATAGTCGACTCCTTAATTTTGTATTTAGACTCATTCCTTTCAACCTGACAATTCTAGAAGATTTTGTGGGTGCATGAAGTGGCTTCTGAACTTTTCTCAAAGGACGTTTAATTTTCTTGATTTATTGACAAATTGCGACTGTTCTGTGGGTTTGATTTTTCTTATAGAGATGAATGAGCGGTAAAAACTCGTTGCTCGGGCCATTTTTCTGCCAAAGATTAATTTTGGATGTTTACATGCGATGGATTGGTGGTGGTACTACTTGGCCCTAAGAATCCAGTTTGAAACTTGCTGCAGGTGTTATGGTTGTTTCTTTAGCCTTTGACGATGAGGGTATAAAAAACAGAGCTGAAGGATATCTGAGCAGTATCACAAATTCGATGGAGATGGTCCTCAGGCAACATGTCAGAGTGGGAATACGATGTGTTCCTGGTAATTTTATGGGCAGCGTCCCTCTTTTTGCAGACTCAACTGGGGAGCAATCGAAAACTGGCTTGCGGGCTGAAGAAAGAAGGTCAACGGATGACTCGGATGTTTATGCAGCAAAAGATTTGCGTGAGGAATTTATCTGCGCACCCAGGAAAAGCGCCGACAATGCTGAGACTAGGTTGCGAAGAAGAACACCAGACATCTGTGAAGGCTATGAAGTGCCAAATGCGACCGTAAACGCTGCAGGTTTACTGCTCTTTTCTTCCAGAGAAAACGGTAAACGCTCATGCAAAGAAGAGACGAAGGAGGAGATGGCGTTGAGAACGAGGCAAAAATCAGGTTTTGATGAACAAAGGTTGGAGAGTGTGTGGGCTCAAACCATGGAGAAGACTACTCCTGGTTCAGAGAAACCTGTGAGGAACCAGATTCTACCACAGAATGTCAGAAGCCGCCAGCATTGGGGTGAGTCAATGCTGGCGCTGCCCATATCATCCAAGCATTGGGAGGACGAGTTGAACCAGGAAATTAAAGCCCTGAAAATCAGTGATGCGCACCATCACCTCAAGGAACCGCTGAGTGGTAGGGCTGGCGCCATTTCTCCAAGCGTATTTCACAAGGTCGGTTTCCCAGGAGGCGTTGACAGAGAAAGCCGGTGAGTTATTCTTTCTTCCTCTCGTCTCTTTGCAAATGATGGTGGCAGAATGTGGGGTGCAGAGTCTTCAAATAGTGAGGATCGTGCATTTTATCATTAACCTTTTTGGTGCGCAGGCCGCTAGTTGCTCGAACCAGAATGGAAAAATGATCGTATTCTTTGATACTCTAACTCACCCTCAGCGGTTAAAACGTTTTTAAAATGTGTGGGCAGAGAGCGAGGATCGGGATCGGGCTGCAGTGGCCTTCTTTGCTGGAAGACTGGAAAGGTAGGGGAGCTTGGTTCTGGCGATTATTTCTATTTTTTGCTCAACGGGTTTGAGAGCTCTCATCTGCGAATTCCCCAGCACCAGGTGACGGCGCAGATGGCCCTCGAGGGGTCGCGAAAGAGTCGGCGTTTGCTGCGGTTCGGCCCGTGTCTGAGGTCGAAGAACACGGAGAGCAGCAGCTGCGGCAGAGCATGAAGCCCGAGTTTTCGCCTCCTTTCTGCATCTGAAGAAGAGCATTCGTTCTTTTCTTAGAGGCTTAAACTCCCGGACGCTTAGTTTTACACCTTTGAGCCATCCGTCCATTCATTCGCGGTTCCCCTGGAAGGAAGGGGGGTTCCATCGATCGATCGGTCAATCTTCTTGTCGCTGAGTCGGAATGAATATCTGAGGTTCCTTCCCTGTGTGCCGTGCCACTTCTCCGTGACGTGCCGGGGCGGCCCGGCGCTTGGACCGCTCGGACACGACAAGGGATTCTGCTCTGTTCTGCTCTGCGCGTCCGAGAGATTTTTATTTTTTTTCTTCTTTATTCCCCGGCGGTGGATGCAGCAGCACCACCAACAGCAAAGCGGCATTCACTCCATTCGGTCGTGCCGCGGAAGAGAGGGAGGGAGGAGGGGGTTCTCTCGCTCCTCCGCCCCCGCCGTCGACTTTTACCGCCACGGTGCAGAGGCAACGCGTCGCGCGGTGGATTACGAAAAATGACGCCACGCCCTCCTTGATGATTGTGCGCCCTAGCACGCCTCCACCGTCCTAGATAGGCGATTCCCCATCTGACGGCTGAGATTAATCGTAAAAAAGGACACATACGTTAGTAACTACGCGGACATTTTATGTAGCCGCTTTCCCACAGAGGACGCATCCTCCCTCATTCCCTTCCCTTCTGCGTGATCCCCTTCCCTTCCCCCTCCGGACGCCGCAAGAAATCGTTTCGTGGCTCCGTCGAGCTCTCGGCGGCGATTTCATCACCCCCTCCACTCTTAGGGCAGGCTTAGCAATTCCTCTGTTCCTCTCGGGGAAAGGCCCTCCTTCCTCTCTTCTCTCCCCCCCCGCCTTTCCCTCCTCTTATTTCTTTCCTGCTTCCCCCCCTCTTCCCGGGTGACACACAGCTATGCCATTTCGGCAGATCCTCACTTACCTTCTCCGCCGGGTTTCTCATGCACCGAAGGGAGTCCTGTGATTCACAAGGCGCGGTTTAGATTCTGATGTCGGTTACGGTCCAGGTGCTCAATTCTCACCATCCAAACCCGCCGTCATGGGTATATTTCCTCGTGTTTGTTTGTGGGCGGGTTTCTGTCAAGCCTGAGGCATTTACTTCCATCCCGTAGGTTGATGGGCACACAGATTTGGGATGCCCTCTTCCTGGAGCTCCGGGGCATTCCCCTCAGTGGTTCTCGATCCCATTTCTTTCTCGTGTAATTTGATAGTTGTATTCGCGTCTTTAAAATCCCATCGGTTGTAGACTTTAACGACGGCAGCTCCCTTTTGGGAAATCAAGAACATATCGGAAACTTTTTCTTTCGAATTGGTATTTTTCCCGCATTTACATCTCACGTATGTTGGCCACGTCTTCGTGAATACTCTACTAAAAGTTATTTTTAATTTCTAAATAGTTTTTTTCTTCACTATCCTGTTGACATTATGCTTTCTGCTTATGAAGACTCGTTGCTTCAGAAGGACCCTTTCACGATAAGAATGCATTAAAATGATGCATTATTGCACGCTTAAGTCGTGGACACCAACACTAACCAGATATTACTCAAACAGGCTGTTCAGAATTTGTATGAGGTCAACTGACTGAGATATTCAGCTATGCGTCTCAGTATCCTTCTCCAACTAGAAACTGATTTTGAGTTTGCACGCCTGTCTAATGTCAGCTACCCCATATTTGAGATATATTTTTATCTGTTTCGTCCATTCATTTGCCATGAGATGAGCACTGCAAGTAGGTGGTGTAAGCGCTCCATTAGGAACAGCGTAAGCTGATAGCATTCATCAGGGGAGCAAAAATAGTGCAAATAACTTAGCTCTCCTGACCCTTTTCCGGGAAACTTGTTTCTGGACAGGAAATGCCTACAAGTAGGTGGTGAGCGCTCCATTAGGATCTAACAATGGGAAACTGTCACGTGGTGGTCACAGAAAGCCTATACTTTGTGTTGTTCGTTCGAAGATGGAGCATAATGAAAATAAAAGAGTCCTTGCTGATCTTCTTTCGAATCTTTTCATTTGTTTTTTATCAAAGAAATATATTGTCTCGCTCTCTATTTCTGCACGCATCAAATCATTTAACTAATAATGTTGCCTCATCGCTATTTAAAAGTTATATACATATTTGTTTCTGGTGTTTCGATGCTTTTTTTTACAAGTCAGATCACTCATGCTGATTACAGTTCTCTAGTGATAAAAACTATCAAAAAAAGCGCACCTGCATTTTTCTTTTTTTCCTAAATGTTTTTGAAGGTCAACATATATATATATATATATATATATATAGATATATAGTAATACTTTTATGAGTGGTGTGTGGGCATAGTTTTGATTTTACTTTCTATTTATCTTTACTTTTTCATGTTCCATAGTGTTTGGGTTTTGTTTTTCATTGTAACTGGTCCTCAAGTAGCTTTGTTAGGCTTTGGATGTATCATTGTCAGGCTTTTTAGTATTCCTGACAAGCAAAGATCGAGCAATCTATGTTGTGCTTCAAGAACTTGTCACTTGACGCAGAAGAATTAAGAGTAATGTCAGGATGTTCTAACTGATCATCATGTGAATTGTATTCTTTTGGTTCTTTTATTTACGAAAGAGAATTATTTTCCTATTATCCGTATCTTTTAAGGACTTATAACTGTCTCACTTTAATTTTTTCAGGTATCTGTGTTTAATTGTATATTCGTTTTTCAGCCAGCCTGAAAAAATTGAACTTCTGTTCATCTAAAGCGGCCTTTTATTTTTAGATACTTATGGGCTGATTCTGGCATTTCATGGGAGGGGTAGAAGATGATGAACCACCCTCAAAGCGTGTAAAAGTTGCTTCAGAAGGATTGGCAAGTCTTTCAAATTGTTTACCTTGCAAAGTCAACAAGCCCAGCAACCCTTTGGAAGGTTCAATGGCCAAGCCTCTTCCTTCTGAAGGGAAAGAGGATATGGTTGGTTCTAAAGGTATCATTAGAAGAGTGGAATTTGTTCGGATTATAACAAAGGCTCTTTATTCTCTTGGTTATGAGAGAAGCGGAGCCCTTTTAGAAGAAGAATCTGGGATATATCTTCACTCATCTATTGTCAACGAGTTTAGGAAGCATATTCTGGCGGGAAGTTGGAATGAAAGTATCTCCACACTGAATAAAATTGGATTAACGGATGAAAAGATCCTGAAATCTGCATCTTTTTTGATATTAGAGCAGAAACTTTTTGAACATTTGGAGAATGGTAGATTCATGGATGCATTGAAGACTCTGAGAAGTGAAATCACTCCCCTTCACATCAGTGAAAAGCAAATCCATGAGCTTGCAGGTTGCATTGTTTCTCCATCTAAATTTGCACTACGTACTCTGGAAACTCAGGGCCTTGATGTGGCCAATTCACGTTTGAAACTCCTTGAAGACCTACAGAAGTTGCTCCCCCCTACTATTATGATACCAGAAAGGAGGTTGGAACATTTAGTTGAGCAGGCACTTAATGTGCAGCGAGAAGCATGTTTTTTTCACAATTCATTGGATAGTTGCCTATCATTATATTCTGATCACCAATGCGGACGAGATCAGATTCCTTCGCGAACAACACAGGTCATAATGTAATCTCATCATTGATTTTGATGACAGTCTATACTTTCTTTTCGTTTGGGTTACTGTTGCTCATCAATTCATCACTGTTTTTGGATTGTCTTCTGTAACTCTTAATCAGATCTTCTTTGCTGCATGGTGCTGAAAAGTTTAATTTTGAGAGGCTAAACACCAGTTTATGGAACAACATTGATGACATTTTGAGCTATTTCATCGTTTGCTTACAATTTTTGTGAGCAAATATTTTTAATTATATACCTAATCCCATGATTTGAAAATATTTAATCATGATCAATACTAAAAAAATCAAGTCTTAAAAGAGTATATAAAAATCTCAACTGAATAATAAATGAGAATAAATTTGAAATCTAACTAGGAAGAAATGTTGCTTTCCGTATAATGACAACGTCATTGCCTCGTCAAATCTTACCTTAAATTCAGTCAGTCTGTCTTAAAAAGTTTATCTTTATTTTCCCATTAATCATTCTATTTATGCCTTCATGGTTCTTGTGGCTGGGCTTTGCATACCTTTGAAGAAAGGGAGCTTTAAAATAACTTGACCAGGTCAATTGTCTTTTTCACAGAAGGAAATATTTACGTTTTAGTTTATCTGTACTCTCAGACCTCGCAATTAGACTGATTATCTCTATTATTTTTATTTGCATGAATGCCAATCGTATTAATGTTTGATTAGAGGTGCTCCTGGTAAATAAAGAAATTAATCCTGAATTCAGTGCATTTTTCTCAGAGAAGTCAGATCTGGGTGTCATTATGGAGGTTTATAGTCTTGACATTAGTTCATTAAGTGTCGTGGTCAGCAATTTGTTTTTACAATAGAAATATGAAAACATGCAGCTTTTGAAAAAAATAAAATAAATCATAACTGAGATTATTGTGACAGGGTGTAACTGAACTTTCTCTCCTTGTGGATAAAGTTCCTTGAACGCTCCCATGATCTTCGTAGATTTGTATTCCTCAGCTTGTTACAAAGCATCCACATCTAACATGATAAGAAATATTTACTGTTGCGTATGCCCTTTGAAAGTCATTTTTAGATTGTAGGTGGGTCGGTATTGGCTTACTAACTAATTCCTGGAAAATTAGCTTTCTTTGGCCAATGGCTCTTCTCTTGATAGACAGAAAGTACTCTTACTGGGAATCGTATTTGTTGAATGGAGGTTAAGAAATAATAGGACATCCAAAATAGATATGAAATATGGAATATGCTGTAGTCGTAGGTATCCATGTAGACAGGACAAATGGAAACGGATGACATCTTCAAATGCACTTATTGGAGGTGATTAGGAATGGGAATAGCTTTTTGAATTCAGCTTTTCCCTTGGTAGATGGGAATATTAAATTTTCGGTCTTTCTACCTTACCATGGTATTTATATTTTTTTCTCCCTCTCCATGGCTTCTGTTTTGCTACGCGCTTTTTTTTTTAATAGGGGCATGTCACCTTCAAAATATCTGTGCTATGCACATTAGTACTGTTATGCATTTCGTAAGTCATCTGATTATTCAATTCTCTTTTAATGCAGATTTTGCATGCTCACCAAGATGAAGTATGGTTTGTGCAATTTTCAAATAATGGCAAATATTTAGCGTCATCATCTAGTGACAGATCGGCGATTATATGGGAGGTAAATAGAAAAGATGCTAAGAAAGATGTCATTTTCTTTCCTCTTTTATCTTATTATGGGCATGAAATACCATAGCTTTCTGTCATTAAATCCATATGCATATTGCTATTTAATGGCCCTTATCGAATTCTTTGGGTAAAATCCTCTCTTTATCGATGAACGGCTTTCTTTATCCTTCGTGCGATTTCGATTATGGATACTACCCACTAGATCATCTAGAACACTGTAGACTTTGGATCACTGCTATTGAAAAATGCAGAAAAATATTGCTAGATAAAAGGAGAGTAAATAGAGAGGAACCAAAAAGATCCTAACTTACAGGTGGGAATCATTTTGCCGGTTTTCAGTGGCTAAGTATGAAAGACTATCAAACCCTTGTCGAAAAGAGAAATTACCTTCATACCACTATTACAATATTCTAACTTGATCTCTCAAACTCATGATGTGCCGGTAAGAGATATCTGGAGTTTGTCATATATAAATTTAAAGCATTCGGAAATATAATATTTTCTGAAGATATCAATCAGTTGCATGATAAGAATAAGAATCATAAGAAAATGGTGCTGGATTGGAACCGGTCTCTCCTAGTGGGAATCACTATTAATTTGCTTACTATGCTCATCAGCGGCTTAGTTATAGGAAAAAAATTTGAAAAGGGCACTTTTATTGTCATAGTATGTGGGGGCATGGGTAAAGATAGGATATCCTAAATCAGCGAGTAGGCATCTTGACGAAACTATCTTTATTGTAGTTGTGACCTTAGCTCGATAGTCTATCTTAGTTGTCGAATGAGGTACACAAAAAACGGTCAGTAAACATATACGAGAATGAATAATTGGTGCGTAAATTATCTATGGCATTGAATGGAAACGTGATATTTGCGAACACCAATGATGTAATTTGCTCTTTCCCATTCCTACCCTTTCTCCCAGTCATCCTGTCCTTTCATCGGTACTGGTAGTAATATTAGAAGAAACAAAAGAGGGAAATAAATGCTGCTAGTTGCTTGTGCAATAGGTATTTGCCAGCATAGTTGGTGGCGATGTCCTTTTTTTCGTACTAGTTTCTTGTTCATCCTTTCTCTGTTTCAGTCTTCCTCCACCTAAAGAACAACAGGTCAACAGCTACTACCAATTTTTTTGAATTTGCAAGGGGCATTGGATTTCCTTGAAATAGGATCAGTTATTTAAAATTATGTATTAAATTAGTTGATTTCTCAAGTACTGCGGGGCCACTATTCAAGGGACTTTAAGAGGCTGAGCACCACATTATTTAAAATCGTCCGATTCGAAGCCAAATCGGATGATCTGTACCAGAAGTGGCCATGCCGTATCCTAGATCAAGTGGAAATATTTTTCCTGTTTGAAAATGAAAAGGTATAAGAAAATAAATATAGCCAGCTGGAATTTTGTTAATGCCACCTGTGTAGGTGTGGGACGTAAACACTTGTCAGGGGAAGAAATAGTAGAGGAAGAACGGCATGAGATGGCGACTGAGTAAGAAAGTGGAAGAAGATGGAAGACTAAGGGAAGAAGTCCAAAACTTCGAAAAACTGGTGGTTCAGATCATTTTGATCCAGGAACCTCTACTTGTGGACAACAGCATTGACTAACACGTCATACGTTTAGTGGGTGAGTCCTACGCAAAACTGTCGTCTAAACGGTTTGCTGTTTCCCTGCCTTGTTGGTGCCATTGGTTTGTATCTTATCAGAAGTAGAAGAGAACACAAGTGAACCTGTGGGCTTCAGAGGAGGAAGATGAAAAGAACAGAAACTCTGTTTTTCTCCTCCTATTCACCTTCCTTCGTCTTTACCCACCACTTCATCCTCTGGTGTTTCCAGCTTTTGCCTCCCCTATCGGCTTTTCTTCTTTCACTACATTGTTATCAAGGGAATTGGGCACAGTATGATAGGTATTATTTCCTAAATGGATTCAGTTAGAGTAAATTTTGTATTTTCAAGTTTCTTACATTTCTATTTTCTTCACTTAGGAAACGCCTAAAAAACTACTAAATTCAAAATATTGGTAATAAGCTAACCTGTTCAAATCATGCCAGTCAGGAAAAATCGATGCAACCAAACTCAGTTTTGGGCATTTTCGAGTCAAATCCTGAGTTGCATGGTATGCAGAATCAGATGGATTTGATTTTGGCTAACTTGCAGCAATAAGTTCGTACAACAGAGGGGCCTATTAATTATTCCTGTAGACTTCTGGTGAAGAGCGGAGAGGAAAATTTTGACGTGTGGAACCTCTGATCTTCTGTGTTTTCTGAAAGTTCAATGTGACTGCTGAAACATGTTTTCCTCAGTTTTCATGAGTTTTCATGAGTTTTCATGAGTTTAATGAATATGGCCTTCCTGAGTGTTTGGTTTTCTTTTTTGTGGAATGTGGTGGATAATGATAGAGATCTAGTTTGGTGTATCTAGGTTTGTCAGATATAAGTACTTTAATCTAATATCATCCGTAATGTTTCTTTATTTAATGAGGTCTTGGTGTTTGAATAGCTTTTAGTTCAGATATAAATATTAGTTGGTTAACCATAGCGATGACTCTTTACTCACCTCTTCAGTTTTTTGCTGGCAGAGGTAGTTTCTCTTCTTGCCACACTAATCATTTGTCCTTTTTAATTTCTGGGGGAAACAATATGGATGAAACTTCCCCGTGTTCTATATAGGTTCATGAGGATGGTGAAGTATCACTTAAGCACAGGTTGAGTGGCCACCAGAAACCCGTATTAATGGTTGCTTGGAGCCCTGATGACAGTCTGCTTCTGACGTGTGGAATGGAAGAGGTTGTAAAGTGTTGGGATGTCAGCACCGGCTATTGCATCCATGTGTATGAGAAAAATGGTCTGAACTTAATCTCTTGTGGCTGGTTTCCTGACGGAAAATGGGTTTTTTCTGGTCTCACTGACCAGAGTATCTGCATGTGGGACTTGGATGGCAAAGAAATGGAATGTTGGAGAGGACAACGGACAATAAAGATTGCAGACATGGCTGTCACATCTGATGGCAAATATGTTGTTAGCATTTGTAAGGAAAGTGCTATTCTTTTGCTTGATAGAGAAACAAAGCTGGAAAAGTTCATTGAGGAGGAACATGTAATCACATCATTTTCATTGTCGAGAGATGACAAATTTCTACTGCTTAATCTTGTAAACGAGGAGATTCATTTGTGGAGCTTAGGCGATCTAAAACTCGTTGCCAAGTACAGAGGTCACAAAAGAACAAGGTTTGTAATAAGATCCTGTTTTGGAGGTTTCGAGCAGGCTTTCATAGCAAGTGGAAGTGAGGATTCACAGGTATGAATGTTCTCCTCCATGTTGACTACCCAAGATATTTAAGCTTTATTTGATGAATAATTTCAATACGAATCTTTCTGCGGTTTTTAGTTCACCGAAATAATTGTTTTTCCGTCGATTTCGTCTGATTCGGTTTGCTGAAACGTGTGGACTGTAAAGAAGAGTTTGAGAATCCAGCAGTCGAAACCGTCTGCTAAATTCATGAATTCTGCCTGCCGGGGTGAGTACATGTGCTGATCCAACAACATGAGGACCACTGAGAAAAATGGAATGAAGAATCCTTGTAATTCACTCAAGTTTACAATCGCATATTGGGAATTTTGCTGCTTTTGATCTCAGATCTCGGTTATACACTTTACATCGTTTGCATGATGAAATATTTTATTTGGAGTTTTTCTCGGCAACGCAAAGGTCTCGTTCCTGTCAGAAAAGCGTGCATGTGTTCCGATTGTCTCGTCGAGTATTGCAAGCGTTTCCGTATGGCTCTGGCAAGAATGTTGCTGGGCTTCTGCTAAAACCTTGTGCTATTTTATTTTATTTTATTTGGTTTGTTTGTCTGTGTGTGTAAGAATGGCGTTGGCCCGGGTTTTGCACGTAGTTTTGGACCTCAACCCCACTGCTCCGAAGTCAACCTGGCTTCCAGTTTCTTTTGCCAAGTTTAGTGGGCATTTAACCTTATTAGCTCGTACCGTAAATCTGCAGGTGTATTTGTGGCACAGAAGCACAGGGGAGTTCATAGATGCGTTGGCTGGCCATTCTGGTGCGGTTAATTGTGTCAGCTGGAACCCAGTAAACCCACATATGCTCGCATCCGGCAGTGACGACCGAACGATTCGGATATGGGGATTACAGAGGGGGGCTAACGTTAGGCACAAGGACACGCTGAGCAATGGCGTTATCCATTGCAACGGAAATAGTTAAATGATTCCATTTATCAGTCGTCTGCCAGACCATGTAAATTCTTATCTTCTTCCTGTTCTCACTGGTTAGGTCTCTCCTCCCGGGCGAAAGACAGATGGGAAAAAGGGGCCTGTTAGACTGCGAGGGAGCCGCTGCCCGTGGCCGATCTCCTCTTTTCAAGTCCACTCCTTCATTGAAGCTGGCGAGCTAGCGGGCGGTCTGCATGGTTCTTCTTTGATTGATGGCATCCGTGTAGATGGATGGGAACAAGCTTTGTCCTAACGCGGCATTATTTGACGTCGGTCACCGATGGGACTTGGCCCGGTGGTGGAAGATCTCGATCGATGAATGCGGCGAATCTGACTCGACGCGTCGCACGCATCTCCCGTGGCGGACCCGCCTGTTCTCTTTGCAGCAGATTCGAAATGTTGTCGAGGGGAAGGACAAGAAAGAGTCTTCTGTACAACTCTCAAGACAGACAGACGCTTGGACTGTGTAAAAGTTGCCGATTTCGTTTCCGTGTTCGTTCATCTGGCATAAAAAATAATATAGAAGAGGGAGGGGAAGCGGCACGCACCCCTCATCTCCGCTGGGCCTCCCGATAACAATTACTGCTGTCCGCGTGCGACTAAACTCTGATCTGTGCGCCATACGCAGTAGCCGAAGTTCTACGGAACGGACCTTGATAGGACCGCCGAGTGACAATGCCGGGGATAGGCACCGGAAGTAGGGAAGCCCCGAGGTAGAACGCCGTTGAGTCTCAGAATATGATCGGTCTCCGAGTACGGAGAGGCACAAGTTTTCTGGTTGGTGTGTGAGGGGAGATTTCGGAGGCTATGTTCATACGGAGGAGACAGACACATAGGGAACGATCACATTGTCCCCCCTACCCCTCCCCCTAACAAGCAATGCGGTGAATCAGGGACCGTCGAGAACCCACCCCCCGCCGTCGATAGCCCGTCCGTCGCCGACCGAAGCAAGACAAGAAGTCTTCCCCTTTAGTCGTCCTTTCCCCACATCCACCCCAAGGGCGCGCCACCCCACGCTGGGATGCAGTATGATTGATACACATCATAGGACGTGTTGCGTAGCGGGGGAGAAGGCTCAGCAGGGAAGGTGCGGCGGAGAGCCCTGTTTCTGCGGCTGCTCGTCGGGAGGCGTCTGGCTGCTGCTGTTTATCTTGATCTCGAGAAGCCGCTCTATAGGTTGCCGGCATATTGGGCAGCGGTCCGTCTGGAACCCCAGAACCTTGGCGCACTCGCTGCACATGCACTGCAACCACCACAAAGCCAGATTTAGTTAGCCCCACGCCACACCCATTTGCTGGAAGAACAGAGATCATCCCCGAACGAAAATCGTAGTAACCAAGGCCGAACGGCCGAACTTGGCAGCCGCGACGCAAGAACGAACGAAGGGTAGGTAGAGGCGAAGTCAGAACCGTCGCGGGCAAGGTAGAGTGGTTTACCATGTGCCGGCAAGGCAGGACGGTCGTGTCTCTTGGCTCCGAAAGACATATCACGCATTCCTTCCCCGGATCGTTCCCATCGAAATCGCCGTCGACCGAATTACCAATCCCATATATCTCCTGCAGCTCGTACCTGGCGCTATCGACCCACAAAATCTGCTTGATGACCCTCACCTGGTATCCTCCATTGTCCTTCTTTTCAAATGCCGCCTGCGTGATCAGCGAATTCCGGACGATGGCCTTTCGGCCCTGATGGTGCTGCTCCCCAGATGGAGACGCCTCCGCTTTCACCGCAAGGGGATACACCTCCGTCTCCCCCGCTTTCAGCAGCAGCTTTGCCTCCTCGAACATTGAGAAGTTGATTCCGCTGCCGGACGGCTGCCTGAACTTCTGTCCCAAGCCCTCCTTGAAAGTAACCGTGAATGGCCTGGGCAAGCCTGCTGCGTTCGTTGACGTCGGGCTACAGTCGAACCCTTCTCTTGCGAAGAAAAAGATAGTAATGCTGCCCCATCCATTAACACAGAAGGAGAAGGCGCTCGTGAGTAGCGTCGTCAAGGCCTCAGTCGGCATTACGTTTTAGGCGTTACACGATGCAAAAGGAAAAACCAAACGATGAACATCCCCTAATGTGGGGTGCGCGTATATACAAGCACAGGGTTTTTTTCATGGGGCAGGAACACAATGTACGGTTGAAGTGCCGCCGCACAGCAGCATCCAAGGTCTCCTCCATACTAACTGGCACCGATACCCACAGGAAGAATGCGGATGAGACCTCAGTGACGGTTTTCATGCTTATCCCCTCCCCCACTTACTTTTTACTCTCAACATCTAACACTCAAACCGGAAATGGCAAGAGCCGCCAGTCTCTCCGACTTGACCACACTCTAAACCTCAAACATCCCCCCTTCCCTCCCCCCCTCCAGACGCCCAGTCCCCCGATCAGAAGCCCAGCCAGCTCCAGTTTTCATGTTTTCCCCACCAACACAGCTGGTGGACGAGTTCAAGGTATGAGACTATCAAATTGCACGCGCTGGTTTGGGATTCTTAGAGACTGATCCACCTCTTCAACCCGAATCGGCAGGCTTTGGACAAAGTCCTAATTTCTCCGGATCACAGGAATTCAAAACCCCATCAGTCACAGGACCGGATGATATGGCATTATCACAGAGACCCTACAATTCCACAGGAAATAATGAAGTATTACGCGGGCTTTCTCTCTGTAAAGAACAAGACCTACTGCTGAAGAAACACAGTCATGGGTATATATTTATGGGCGAAGCAACGAGCTATTGATGAAAAATTGACTACATCTTGTACGGACCTGGGGAATGACCTCGATCTAGGCTGTCTGAGAGGATGGCTTACGAGCACTAAAGCCTGTAGGAATTGAATCAGCATGACCACCCCTCACAATTGGACGCGGACACAACAAATTTTAGATGCGCAAGTAGAGTGCCATTTCCGGGTGTGAGGCCTGCGCTGGACTAATCAAGGTGCCTTCTAGCAAAGTAAGGGCATTGGGTAAACGTGTTTCGAATTTAAGCATGATCATCAAGCCAAGTAAGTTCACGGATGAGGGATAACACACAGCGCAGGTGGAAATATCTAAACCTGCAAGTGCGGGCATCTAAGCTCAGCTCCTGGCATGGAAATTAGCAAAAGAAAAGTACTTTTTCAAGCAGGGAACGATGCATGATGCGTATTGGCGATGGCAGGACACCCTAGAAGGAAGAAACCAGATACTCTCCCTCACTCTGTATGTACGGGAAAAGCGCCTGGAGGAGCAGATAGGCTTCAGCTACGGCGAGCACGATGCTGGGCTGGCACTATGATCACTAGTCGGGCATTGCAACAATCCAGAATCCCAAGAGACATTTCAACGATGCCGTGAACGTATCAAAAGCCATGATTTTTACGCAGTCATGTGCAGTGTGACGGGTCGAGGATTAGAGCCACCGTCATATCCATGTCAAAGGCGCTCGGTAGTGCGAGTCACAAGTGGTTCCCCCTTTGTGTGGAAGGCCAGAATTATGCAGATGCATGCTCAGTGGAAGAAGAAAAATAGAGAGAAAATTGTACCTTCCAGTGACCGTGGCGTCGAACGTAAACGCGACGAGGAAGCTGCCAGGGTTGTGTTCGTCCGGTTCCATCCTCAGGGTCTCCTTCTTTAGGTTAACATCGTTGCGTATCGTTATGGCCTTCTGGTGCTTAACGAAGGGAAAGGCGTGATGAGGAGGTGGCGGCGGCATGTATGGGCCGACCCAATTCAGGTGGGGGGCGTGGTGGCCGTGGGGCTGCGGGGGGCCGCTGCTGCCCCCGCGGTGGTGGTGATCGAAGGGAGCTGGAAGCGGGACGGAAAAGGCAGGCAGTGGGGGCGGGTGGTAGCCCGGATACTGATAGTACAGAGGGGCGTTGGGGTTGGGGTACTGAGGAGGGTAAGGGACCGCAGCGGCGAAGACATAACGGTTGCCTGAGATCTCCGGTGGGGAGGGGTTAGGAGAGGCTGAGAACTGTGGGTGAGTAGGAGGGTGCGGTGGGACGGGGCCATGGGAGCTATGATGCCCGGAGCCCCTCCGCCGCCGGTCGCCGTTGGTACCACCGCTGCTACCAATGTTTCCCATTCTCACAGGTGGCGGCGGTTCTGAAGGTCGCTCCTACTTGCTCCTCTCTCTCTCTCTCTCTCCGCTCTCACCCTCGGAAAGAACCCGGGAGGTGGCCGACCGCGTGGGGTAAGTGGAACTCGGAAATGCGTTAGAACTAGGAAGAGAGGGGGTGGCGCCAGAATCGAATTTACGAGATGAAGGAAAAAGAGCTCCTTTACCCAAGGTGGTGACGCTTCTCGTCTACAGAGGAGAGAGCGAGCCAGCGAAAGAGAGAGAGATGGGTAGCCGGTGGAGAGGGGGGGGTGGGGGGGTTGTGCGCAGGTTTGCTCTCGATCCGGAAGATGTGGGGAGGGAGGGGGGGGGACGTGGAGGAGAAGGAGACACCTCGGCGGCACATAACGCAAAGAGGAAACGCGAAGATGGCACGGAAGAGAAGAAACCCGTACTCCCCCGGCACGGCTAGAGGAAGGGAAGGCTTCGTAGCCAGAGGATGACGACACAGCGAGAGAGGGAGAGAAAGGTGAGGGGAGAGAGGTGGTGGCAGAGCTGCTTTAACCTCCTGGGTCGGCATCAGCATCCTGTATTTATTTTCCTCCCCTGAATAAAGTGAGAGAGAGAGAGGTATGATGATGGGTGCCAAGTCGAGCTGCCCCCACCCGGGAATCCATTCCAGCCGTCACTCTCCCACCCTCTCCTCTTGCCACCGGCGTCACCTTTCCTGGCTTTCGTCTCCTGTGGGCAATGAATGATCCGTCCAGCCGGCCGCGAACAACAAACATGCCATCTGGGAGACGGTGGCCGCCGCCGTTCGTCGAAATTACTTCCCGCTCCGATTTCAATCCTGTTTCTCGACCGAACGTCGCGACTCGGAAGTTAAGGGACGGAAGCCATCCATCCGACCACTGGCGTCGGCATGCACGCGTGGTGCGTGTCCCTCTCCCCAAAAGGCTGTGAGACCCGACCCGACCCGACCCTCGAGAAAAAAACACGCCTCCCGCTTGCTCTGTCTACTCTTCCACCTTTTCGACGCGCGCTCCGTTTTGGGCCCCTCCCTCCTATTCCGAATTCCAAGTCCGCCCTCTCCCTCCAAACCCCGGTCAATATCGCAACCAAATCCACGATGGAAAGGACTTGCCCTCGCGAGCCGATTTCGTACTTCCATCCACCTGGATAGCCCAAAGTCACCCACATGCCACCCTCTCTCTCTCTCTCTCTCTCTATAGATATAGATAGATACGCACATAGATATACGTATATAGAGGGATAGATCGATACGTGAATATTTCCCACGGAGAGCACCCGCTACTCCGTGTCTCGCCCTGCAAACGGAGCCTAAAAAGCCAGAGTGCGCGAGGCGCTCTGTAGTTTTGAAGAGGGGACGCGAGAACCCCCGCGTTTTTTAAATCTGCCTCTATTCACTCTCATTTGAATACCCGGCTCGCTCTCGGCTGAGTTAGAACTGAAATCGGATTCTCAGTTCTTTGCTCTGACCAGCAGTGCTACCGGAACTACTTTCCCAAAGTTCGTTTTCTTCATCAAGTAGCGCCCTGCCCAGTGTAGGAGCTCGCCCGAGAACTGAGAGCCGGTCAGGGGATTGAGAGTGATCAAGAATCGCCCCCAGGTGCTAGAGCCATTCAAAGGAATCCGATTAAAGACCATCCATCGACTCTGATTTTTCTCCTTAGAACTGACGACAACAACTCATAATGGCAGCCGGAAGACTTCGACCACTCTGACCCCTCCCAGGCGTCTCAAAAAAAATCAAAAAAGAACAGGAAAAGTAGAGAGTGCGATATTCATTCAACATGGTCAAAGAGAGACATGAGAACAAAAAAAGATAGAATGAAATTCTAGGTCGGCGCTTCAAGCATCCCAACCATGAAGAGATCTCCATGATGATGATGCTAATGACGATCATGGTCATGATGGAGTACATGGGCCAACAACATAATAAAATATAATTAACTCAATGTTGGAGGCATGTGGAGAATGATAAAGTTCTATATTAAGAATATTACTTAAATTTGTTCCTATATGGTTGCCTTAACCCTATGATATAAATGGGCGGACCGATGTCTCTTGTAAAGAGTGTGAAACGACTCTCTCTCCAAAGGAAGAACAAGGGTTCGTGGCATGGTGGACGTAGGAAGATTCTATGAACCATGTAAATTCGGTGTGTGCTTCCATTTAATCTCTCGATCTCTTGCGTCTGCATCCGTTTTCACTATGCAAGGCTGGAACTTTCATCTCATGACACCAAAACCGTGTGATGATATGATATGCATAAGAGACGAAACTCATTTTCGGAGTTTGGCGTTGGATGCTGGATTTTAAAATAGCAGCGCTGGGATGCTCTTCTTATGGTTCCACCTCTGTTGAAATAAACCATTTTGGATGTTTATGAGAGAATCCAATTGGGTCTTGATTGGGAGTTTATTGAGAGAAGGACTCTCCCTAAAATTTGTAGACTTATCCTTTAATTCTGATTTATAGTTATTATCGTCCATGAACCAATACATGTCTAACTTGGAAGATATATATCATGCAATGAATTGATCAAGATTGTGTCAAAAAGCCACTGTGAGAGTTGTACCAGGAGTTGAGCCAAAAAAAAAAAATGGTTGTAGATAGGTCTGGAAAGTTGTGGGTACTAAAGTAGTTAAAAGTATTACACGAGTGCATCAACTACCCACAGAAGTTTGGCCAATGCTCACTTACTCCATTGTGTGAGTGCACCTTATTATACTACCCTTAGTGTGAATTGTCTTTTCAATGGCGTGTATCAAATGTCTACAACGAAATTTAGCATTTTCCTTCATATACAGTTTTTTTGAAAATAATTGATAATAACGCATTTAAATGCAAGGACAAGTTATTTAGAAAGCCTATATATATATATATCTATTTAAATACATACAACAAAGGTTCTGAGATAAACCTGAAATTTGAATTTGAGGGAACGTGATGCTTGTTTGTTATGATATAAAACTTGAGGGTAAATTTGTTAGGCTTAGGAGAAAGCTTGAGGACTATAAAGTCTTCAGGGTCCTATTCCCGGGGTGTTTTTTTTCCTTGTATTAGATAAAAAGTATTTGACGGTCAACATATTTTGGCACTACTTCAGGCTGTATAACTTGTTGTACATGGGGATCTTATATTTCGGTACCTTTAGTGATCTTTTGTGTAAGCTCTTCTCCCTTTCACTATTTATCATGATTTATTGGTGTCAACTCTCCTCCCTTTAAGGGGGTGTTGAACTTTGATTTACAGTTTTCTATTTGATCTATATTGGGCTTTTGCTCTTAATAAGTTTTACCAAATGCAATATTTTGTAAGCATGGATACTTGTCATAAATCTTGGCAGCCAAAACTACTATGTAGTGGATTGAAAATTTTTCGAGAATTGGACGAAATTCTTGATATAGATATCATGTCGCTCATCACTTGAACGATTAATGAGATTTAATGGATTTGACTGTAGATATGTTTTTCACACACAAGGAGCTTGGGACGAAACAAGAGAATCTGTAGACCCTCTCTTTTGTCAACCCCATAATATGCATGCCATTCTGGTATTTAACCATGAAAGATTTGATTATCCAGGCATGATCTACTTTCAATCGGGACATGGTTCTTCATACCATCACACGCAAGAAGGGTACTAGGAGGTTTTTTGTATAGGCGGTAAGTGTGGTACTGATTGGGGGACATATTTCTCATTTCTTTGACGTCAAAGTATTGTAGGTGGCAAATGATTTGAAGAGCCCCACCATGTTACTGCTGGTCGTCAGAATTCTTTTTTGCAGAGAATGGCGCCGAGCAGAAAAGAGAGTCCATGGGCCCCAAAGAAAAGGAGGATGGCTCCCCACTTTTGTCTCTCCTCTTTAGCCAAGACAGTGGGGACGAGGCAGGAATGGGCTGCTCTGCTGACGATGGGGAGAAAGGGCTTGAAGGTTAATGGACGTGAATCATTTGGTTGACGATGGGTTTGAGAGCTTGATGCAAAAATGGTTATCCCAAGTTAAGGAATAGGTTGGTTAGAGAGTAAAGCAATAAGCATTACTCTATGTATGGCGTCTCAAGGTCAATTTAGCTACTTTGGATGAAAAGCTAGGCTGAGAAAATGGTTCTCTAGCCGGTGCAGTGATGCGGGCAATAGTGAAAAGGAGACAGAAATGAAAAAGAGGAATTTTAAAACATATTTTAATAGTAGTATGCTTCTCTCTCTCTCTCTTTCACTCACACGCACACACACACAAAATGGCCATATCTGGGCTGCAGCCCATTTCATCTTACGCATAATTTATGTGCCCGGCCCGTTTTCTGCCCTGTCGGCATTCCCGCTTGGATCGGCCCATTAACGCCTTGCCGTCATCTCGGCTCGAACTCTACTCGCCTGTTCCGACGCCAAATTGAAATTGATGGGAAAAGCGCCAAGTGATGCCACGACCATTCTCGGGTTACAGAACAACAGAGAGAGAGAGAGAGAGGATGCTCCGAAGCTGGAGTAGGCGGGGGGAAAAGTGAGAAGCCACTCGGCTCGCGTGACCCTAAAAATAGAATCCCTAGTCTCCGCCGTGCCAGCGAATCAAGCGGGCGATGCCCAGGGAGCAGCTCACAGTCGACGCCAAGACAGGCGGCGCTCGCCTAGCAGCCTGGATATCTTCCTGACAAATCATTGGCATTTTTCTTCTCAGTTCCCCCACATCGATACATCAAGGTTCTCGTCACGACTTGCATTCCAGGGTTAAGCTTGGGTATTGCTGCTTCTCTTTCTTACCAGTGCATCCACCAGTTTCAGCTGAAAAGATGATCAAGTCTTCCTGTAACTTTCTATCTCGGTGAGAAACTCTGCATGTGTTATACCTTTTTATCTTCATATATGTAAATCTCTCTCTTAATCTTTATCTGCCTCCTATTCTCTTCGGAGATAAACTTTCTTCCAGACAAGATAGATCCATTATCTGATTGTCACACTCGAACTATTAATTTTGACTCAAAGGAAAACAGGCAAGGCCTTTGAGGCGGTTGTTTTGTTTAGGTTAAACCCTTGAAAACAGGGCGGCTGATTTTCTATTTAAAAGAGCTGTACGTTTTAATGAGCTGAACTATGTTCGACTGCCAGATTATTTTTTTTTTCTGCAGTTTTACCAAGTGCTAGTGAAAGTTGCATCGAAAGTCTTTTGGATTAAGATTCTGAATTATATTGTGCCAACTCGTTTCTTTGGCTGTGTCAAATGCCTCTTTCCATATAGTGCCTATCGAATGTAATCCTCGTAGGATTTTGGTGATAGTTCATTCCTTGCTTTCTGCATGAAGTTTTGATCTGTATCTCTGAAAGCTACTAACTGATCAACAGGCTCAGCAGGCACTCAGTGCCTGGGACAGTTTCATTAGAGGGAACATCACAGCTTTCTTGGTTTAGGTTTCGGAATGGGTTTTCAACTTCTAGGCACAATCCTGGTGATGAAGGTACAGTCTAGTTCGCAATTTCGCCTTATTGTTGGCTATCGTGTGATACTATTTAGCCAGCTGGACTGACTCTTGTGCCCATAGATACTTCCATCAGCAGGACATTCGCTGATTTTTCTATTTTCAAGGGTAAAGCTGCGCTCATTGTGTCCCCCGTGCTACCAAGGTTTAGCATGATGGATGTATGTGTTTGCTTCACTGATTGCTAATTCCCTGTAGTGCATGTGTTTTATTGTCCGTATATCATCTGATGCATGCTTCTTCTCTTGAATAGTCGGGGAATTCCGTCATTAAAAAAAAAGGTTCAATCATGTTAAAGTTCATGCCTGCTGTTGGTACACGGAAGTATGACCCTGAAAAAAGACAGGTGAGTCTCAAATACAGAGTTCCGCTTTGACTTCGACGCTTGCCATGTAGAAATGGCTTATTAAACATAGATATTTTTTGTTTTACTAGGTGATATCACAACTGTAATGATGTTTTCACCTTTTATTATTTGACGTTTTTTGTTTTATGTTTCATTTGCTGACTTCCGACTCACCTGTCATTTTTTTAGCTCTTTGCTTTATCACCTACAGAAGTCGGATGCTTGATTAGCTTAGGTCCTGAAGAATCTTGTGAATTTTTCCACGATCCTTCCATGAAATCAAGGTTTGTTAACTTCTTTCACACGATACGCCAAAGGTGTTTATGACATTTAGTAGCATTTGTCAGCCTTCTTGTAGCACCTGTTTTGTTGTTACATTAAAATGATTGGAAAATCATTGTGCTGACAAATGTCTGAAATAAGTACAGTCAAGAAGGCGAAGTAAAAAAGTCACTCACTGTAAGCCCCACATCCAATGATGGTGGTTATTTCTTCACTTTGAGTAAGCATCCCTATATCTGAAAGTCGTCTATTACATTTTAAATTCTTTTTCTTTACTTTGAAAGTATTTTCAAAGCATCGCCATCAGTGCTTACGCGCCCACATTTCGGTGTGATCATTTCCTTTTTATGCAGAGAGAGTTTAGTCTACACGCTGTCCATTGTATTTTAATCACCTCTGTAATGCGTGACTGCATTCTGAGAAATTTACTTTTGGCAATCAAATACCTCACAAAAAGGGTATGCTGTGGGTCGATAACCAATTCCTGGGAGGATCCACAGGTGCAAATGTTCTGGAGATTGGTTCCATTGCCATAGATTGTGTGGAGAGGTATTCACAAATGTACTGCAGAGAAGTGGGGGAAAGAAACAGACGGATAAAAAGTGCAACGATCGATGAAGTGGTGCTGCAATGGACTTTTTAAAAGGCGGCATGTCCCACATTGTATAGTGTGGCTAATTATGGATGGTTTGCGAATTAGTATGCCGAATAGCTGGAGAGGACTAACGACTCTCGGTGCACCGACCTTCTTCGTGGGCCAGACCTTTGAAGATGAACAACATTAGTGGATGTGATCTGAACAGACCCCAAAAGGAGAGAGGTTGTGGGACGCACATGCGTGGATTAAAATGGCGGGTTTTATTCTTTATACAAGTGAGAGGTTGGGACTAGAACGAGACAAATGCAGAGTGGTTTATTAAAGGTGCGTTAAGACCGAGGGGGGCCTCTACGTGTTGGAACCAATGCTCGATATTCTAGAGTGCTTTTGAATCGTGTGTTCTACATGCATGTTCACCGCTACACTTGCCCGTTCATTTTATTACACCATATCAAGTGCAAAGCGTACGGGAGAATAACGCTTCGTCATGACTTGTTTCTCTGCAAGTTTTCTCAGCTGCGTTCCCGTTAAAATCTTGGTGCAGATGTTTCTCGTACCGCTCAGAAGTCTGTAGAACGCTTTACCCTGCCGATCACGAAGGCTGAGTTCTCTGTGCTGCGGACATCGTTTAGCGTAAGTGTTATTTTACTTGGGGGAAGAAGATTAGATGTTATTTTAATTGATCGCTAGAACTAGCTTGTTGTATATTCGTACGGGGGTTGTTATCCGTTTTTCCACAGAGAGGTCCCTTCGAAGGACAACGCAGTGCCGTCTGTTCACGAATCCATCATTCTGAGGGGATCTGGTTTCCGGTATCTAGTCAGTCGACCTCTCATTTCCATTGCGTATTAGTCAACCGTTGCCTAGTTGCCAAAGGCTGCATTATCAGTCAACTGCAGCGGGAGATTAACGAATTGGTCGGAAAGTGAAGACGGAAGGGGCACACCGTGGATAAATAACCATCGGCCTGACTCGTGTTCTTTTGCAGTTCATCTTGCCTTATATTATGGGCTGGGACCGCCTCGTAACGGGAGCGTCACAGCCTGCCCAGATCGGGGGCGAGGGTCGGAAGGCGGCGACGCGGCAGCTCAGCCCGGACTTGGAGTGGGACCAGTGAATTCCGAAGCGGCGTGCGACAGACCCATGACGTATTTTGGAGTCACTCCCACTCTGACTTGGCGATGACGGATCTTGCGGCTCGTCTCTGGCTGCCCACACCGGCTAGTGGCATTGCTTGCGCAGGGACGAGAGTGTGACGAATGTGGGTTTGGACCGGAGAGCTGTGTGGTGCTCGTACCACTTGCAGCTACCCTTGTTACTACTACCACTAATATGCTACTGCTACTGCTGCCAATCTTCTCCCTAGCCGTGCTAGTGGGCTTCGAAATCTGAACGGATGATATTGATCGCATTATCCCGTCTCCTTCGCTGGTTTCTGCACGTCCTTCCCTCTCTCTTTCTCTCTCTGTTTATGTGTACGTATATGTGTATATTCGCTAAATGGAACTCCACATGTACTGCAAATCTGGGGGACATTCGACGGCAACCATATGAGGGTGCTCCCGCCCACAAATGTTGCACACTGAAAGAGGTTGGGGGGGGGGGAGAGAGAGAGAGAGAGAGAGAGAGAGAGAGAGAGGAGTACGCGTGTCCCCATTTGAGGAAACGAGCGATTCCGCGAGGGAGAGAAGGTCTGATTGACCACCCCGTGGCATACCTCTTAATCGTTGGGCTGATAACGCAATTTCTCCGTTCTTTTCTGGGCCTACTGACGATGTTTCCAGGTACCGCTGCAGCTGAGACCGGCCCATTACGCCTGCCCTCGGCTCTACTTGAACTGGCCCATTTTGTGTTCTTCTGCCGTCAGATCTCCTCGCGAGGTTGAAATTAGTGGGCCAAGAGCAAGAGTGACGTGTCATCTCGCCGCGGCGACTCCCGCGAGAGAAACAGAGAGAGAGAGAGCGAGAGAGAGAGAGTAGGCAGTGAAGCGGGAAGAAGCCGTTGGGAGGACGCGAGTAGCTTTTGGCCTGGTGGAACCGTGGTTACCTCGTCATCTGCGTCTTCTTCGATGGTAAGATCTCACGAACAAGCTCTCCCTGTTGTCATCCTGCATCAGATCCGCCTCTCCCTCTTTCTTCCTGCACCGGATCGGAGATCGGGAAAGGGGCCGCTGCCAATATTTGTCGGTGAGGACAACTTCTTGGACTTCGAGAGTTGGAAGATGAATCAGATCACATCATTCCTTCACTATCAGCTACCATTCCTGGGGCATTTTCGAACTGGCTTCTCTGTGAGGTCAAAGTTTCTATTTCCCAAACTCCCCCGGTTGGACATTGGGAATATTTTGTGATAAGGCGATCCCGCCTCCAGAATATTGTCATGAGTGTGGGGGTGCTAATCCTGGAGTATGACAAGATAGCAGGGCCGTTACGTTGGCAATTGACTCCGGAGTCCCATTTTTCTTTTTTCTTGGTGCTTAATCTTTGTCCGTTTTCCGTCTCAGAGATTTCTTTCAACATCTCTTAAAGCTTTACTGTTTCAAAATTAGCAAATATTTACGAGGATTCTGGCTCTTGTTGGTTCAACTTCGGCTACAATTACTTATCAGGTTTAATTCTTGGCCATATCTATACTGTCTCCATATTATCCCCCAAGGTCCATAATAATGTTTCAATTGCGTTGCGCATCGAAGGCATCGTGCATAACATCTCCCTGTGCCTTACTCTATTCTATATTTGCCATTTTTCGATGTTCTCTCTCATTAGACTTGCCGCCCTGCCGGTTATGCAAGAAGAAGAAAGTTTTGTCGTCGAAACTATGTTATTTTCTGCGACAATGATATATAGTCTGTCTGGGTTACCTGAAGCAATTATGATTTTTTAATTGTAGGGACCCAACTTCTTTTCTGGATTTACCCGTCTATGCAAGGGTCTTGCTCTGGTACTTGCTGGTGGATATGCTCTAGTTCAGATTTTCCCTACAGCAGTCGCCTATCTCACCCTTATTCCTGCAAGGTACGCTTCATAATGAACTTAAATGTGGCTCACATGTGTCCGGGTATTTTTAAAAAATCGAAGCTAATGAGGACAATGATGTGTTTTCTCTGCCAATTTTTTAGACTCCTTGGCTTGAGTCAACATGGAAATCTCCAATTTGCGTAACCATGGAGCTTTTGCATTAGATGAATTCTGGCTTTTACTGTATTTTTCTACTTTTTATGGCCTTTTATCGTTTTGGCTGTCATTTGCCCCTGGTGCTATGTCGGCATAGTTTTTTAACCAGATGTTGACTCTGGATCTTCCTCCCACCGTAAGTAGCTTTGTACCTGTTGGTTGGTATCCTACGAGCCTTTCTATTTTGCATTTACGACATCTATTGCATTTTCTCCATCTGCTTACACTAATATTTCAAGAATCGACATTAATCTTTATGTATGCATGAATCTGCTTCAGAATGTGGCCGATTAATAGTTTATTTTCCTGATTTCATTTTTTAGGACTATCCCTTTTGTATGGAACCTTATAACGGCCGGTTATATTGAGCAATCACTGCCAAGGGTGCGTATTTTACATGTTATCAGCAGTGCGTATTTTTTAAGTATCTCAATTTATCTGAATATTTTTCTATTATTTAAAGTTATTCTCTTCGTCTAATGCTATGCATGCTTTGCCCTAATCCTACGTCTTTTGATTCTATAAAGGATTCAATTTTAGTGTTTTTTCTTAATGTTCACTTCTGTTACTTGCCCTTCAACTTGACATAATTTTTAGTGTACTTTATTTCCTTCGACGCATTCTTTGAAATGTTTGGCGTTTCTTGCAAAAGAAACTCAGTCAGGTGTTTTATTTCGTCCACATTGTAAATAAATGGAGAACATCTTAGAGCTAAAATAGATTTAATAGCCACAGTCCTACGTCAGTTAAGCATGGGGGGCACTTCACCTAAGGAAATGATGTAAGAGAAATGATGGAAATTTGGGAAACAATTCAACTTTCGATTTGACTCTGAAGAAGTTGGGAGGATTCTTATGCGCGCTATGGTTTGTACCTCTTGAGTTGCAGAAACAAGGAGGCATCTGTAGAGAGATCTTTGGCAGTGGAGGTGATTGTGGAGATAAAATTTGCCTCAGCTGTAGGACAAATTAATGTATTGAGCCTGCCCACTTTTACTGATATTTTTAGAGCTTCTTAAGAGAATGTGAAACATAAGGAGTGGAAAACTGATGCCGTAGTCCTGAGAGTATGTATTTCTTATTTTTTTACGATGATTTTTTTCTCACGGCACTTTCTGTGGTAGTTCTGACTGGATCATTGGTTTCGGTTGGTAATTGGGTGTCGTCAATTTAATTTTAAGAGGGTGATCCGAATCATTCGTGTCAGTATATGGCTGATCTGGCCCAGGGGAAGAAGGGAGTGGAAATGCAGCAAGTGCGTGTGGAGGAAAGAGAAGATGATAGAAGTGGCAGTTATAAGGGAGCGAGATAAATTGGTACCACTCAACCTATTCCAGGTCCGACCGTGTCTGACTGGTGCTGCCCACTTTCCTTCCCAGAGATGGAGACAACTGGATATTGGGTTCAGATGTGGTAGAAGAAATAATATTCAAGAAATAAATTCTCATCCTTGCTGTTGTTTTCTTAAAAAATGAGAGTCTGTCCGGTCTTTTTAGCTTCTGAGGTGAAATTAATGTCATTTTTAAAATAAATTTGGCTTTAAGGTTCTGTTGAAGTCTTGCTCTTTTTCATTAAGAATATTTGCGAGCTTACACTTTCACAGTCTGCCATGGTTGATGCAATCCTGATCGAGAACTTGTAACTGGTTAGCGATTTTGTATACTGATCACATTCCTGTGATTGATTCTACCTAGCTATTGTGCATTTTAAGTTTTTTTGGAATTTGATGTTGGAACGCCCATCTTTTTATGTGGCCTGAAACCATAACGTTTATTTATCTTAATTCTATATGTACCATTGCTAAGCATAACTGCATTGTGCAAATATTTTTCCAGGTAATAATCAGCACACTTGGGCTCCTATTCATTGGGAAGCTTCTGGAACCTATATGGGGACCAAAGGAGTTTATGAAATTCATTTTGGTAGTTAACTTCCTGACTTCAGTCTGTGTGTTTGTTACTGCGATTGCACTTTACTACATAACAAGACAAGAAAGTTACCTGTGAGTTTCATAACCCAGAGTTGTTTATTTTAAAGCTTTAGTTGCAAGAGCTTCTCATTCGCTTACATATAATGATCTCTTTGCTCCTCTTGGAAACTTGCCTCTTTATCCATTCTTCAATGTGGAGTTGAGTCAGTTGGCAACCTCGTATCCTTTTTAATTAGTTCTGTATATCCTTTATTTTATCCGTTGCCCTTCTCAGGTATGTGCAAGTTTCTGGTTTCCATGGAGTTGTTTCGGGGTTTCTTGTTGGCATTAAGCAAATCATGCCAGACCAGGAAGTTGGTTTGATTTCTGTCTTAAGGATCAATGCTAAGGTATTGCGAAAACAATTAGCTGTTGAGTGGATGTTTTAATTAACTCATGGTGCTGCGGTTCTGTTTTCTTCTACTTTTACAGTGGCTGCCCTCTCTACTTGTACTGTTGTCAATCGCTGTAAGCTTGTTTACTGAGGAGGCTTTGTCCTACCTTCCGACTCTAATATTTGGGATCTATACAAGCTGGATTTATCTGCGATACCTCCAGAAGAAGCCAGAAACAAATCTAAGGGGGGATCCAAGTGATGATTTTGCCTTCTCTGCCTTCTTCCCAGAATTTTTGCGGTATATTTTTGTATGTCTTTTTTATTTGCTTTAGTTTGTTCGACATTCGCCATTTTCTTATGGATTTTTATTGCTTTGTAATTTTCAGGCCAATCGTGGGTCCCATTGCATCAGTTTTTCATAGGCTTCTGTGCGGAAGAATTGAAATTTCTGATCAGGATAAAGGTTCTCGAGAAGGAGGGTCCCCTCTGCCTGGTTCTGATCCCATTGAGGCGTCGAGGAGGAGGTATAGTTGTTATCTTCCATTTTGTATAAGGTTTTAATTTATTTCGTTATGCATTAATACTTGGTTCTGAATTGAACAAGACGTACAGTGGAAATTAGGAATGTTCTGAGTGCCATGATAAATGATGATGACTGTGACACAGACACAGGTTGGGTCATGTTGATGCCTCACTAATCTATCACAACCTGACTAAAGTGCGCCCATATGTTTGTTGAAATATTTATGATAAGAGGTCCACATGGATTTTTTTCGTCCGTTGTTGTAAATGCCAATTTTTTGCCCTTTAGAAGGACACACGGTTATACATTATGTTTTAGGACTTTTATGACCTCATTTATTGTTTCATTGGCCATCAAAATCCTGGTCATACACTGGTGGAGAATGGAGTTTGTTTCTCGATTCGGTGTTCCATTTAGACGAAAGGATTTGTGGGTAAACGAAGAAGAGAGAAAGTATCTTGAAAATGTTGAGACTTAATTGGAGAAACTATGCAACCGCACACACTTTTATTGTTTCACTGAATGGCCAGAAGGCTCATTAGCATTCCCTTTTGTGTCATATAACCCAGAGAGCGAGGAGCAAGAGCATTGGAGCAGAGGCTGGCTGCTGAAAAATTGTCTGCTGCGGATTCAGTGGGCGGAACGTCGCGTGGGGATGGTGTAGATAATGTCTGAGGCATCACGTCGGAACTTAAACCTCTTTGCCCGTCTTATAGGGACTGAAATCTGTGTTCCGGGGAAGTCAGTGCGGCGCTAAGGCTCAAGGTTTGCAGCTCCCGTCTCTAGGTTGTATCCATTCATGTCAGCTTGTATCAGGATCCGGTCTACATGTCTTTTTGTTGGCTTCTCCCTTTGTTCCGCCTGGGTAGCCCAGTCTAATAGATATAGTCTGTTAGCCATCTTCATGCTTGCTGATGGCGAGGGGGGCAGGCACTGGATCAATCCATCGGGATTCCAGCTACCGCATAGATTGGAGGGCGCTTCAGAGCTCAAGCGCCGAGCATTCCGGTTTCTCTCTACCTCTCGATCTCGATTCTGCTCCAGAGAAGAGGTATAAAGAGCCCAGATTTCCCGGATACGATTGATCTCCAGCGCAAGCTTAACGCAGTAATGTGACTAGCCCTCGACTGTTCATCTCTCCGTGCGTGTGGTCAGTAAGCTGGCTTCTGATGAACTAATGATGTTGCAAGTCCCAGAAAGGGCCTACTAGCTGCATACCACAAGGTGAAGTAAGAATGCTGATAAACAATAAGACGGGGATCGCGTGCGGAGTCGAGGACAGATGTATAGATGTTAAAACGATCTAGGTGAGTGCCGCTTGATTCACTCAGAGAAGCTCGGCTCGCTGGATGTTTGACTCGCACCGTTCTCAGTCTTCAGAGATCTGGATGTGACTGCTTATGGTCTCCTAAATGAAGTCGATCATGACACCAACAGCTTGGCTGACATGGTTCTGATCTATATGTAGTACAAGCCTGGATGCGACATGGCTCTGGAGATTAGTGTGGCACACTCATGCTATGAAGGAATGAGGACCATTGGCAGAAGATCGTACGGGCTCACGTGTCAGCGTAGTGGTGAGTGACTGCTGTGGTGGCGGAGGAAGATGAGCGGAATGAACATATGACTGCCCGAACACAGCTCTCTTCCTTTTACCCTGCTGCGTCCTAAGTGATACTCCTCTCTTACCTTGTATCCGGTGACGGCCCCCCTCATCCTGACCACGTGTTGGGGGGTGGAGGGGGGGGCGGGGGGGGGCGCGCGCAGAGGAGAGTAAGAGAGTCAGGGAGGTTCCCCCTCATCCTGACCACTTCTGAACCTCATCGTCGTCAGCGTCCCTGCCGCAAGGGAGGGGAGAGAGGAGAGAGATTAAGAGAGTAAGCACGGGGCGGCAGTACATTGCTATCGTTGGTACAAGATTGCGTTGGTCGGTGACACGCGGGCCGGCGCAGAGGAGGACCGCTGGTTAAGTTTCCACTCCATAAAGATGACCTTTCCTTCTCTCCCTTCTTTCCACGGTAAGGGCGGCAGGTGGGCGGAAGAGTAAATGTCTGAAACAGCGGAAAGCATTTGTGTTCTCTCATTACCACCGACACAGCACACTCTTTGTTTCTTCTTTAAAACTGCACCACTGCCAACCGTGCGGGTGGCGCTGCTCCTCGCCGACATCCTCGGTCGTTGCGCTTGCCCCTCTCTCTGCTGCTTTCTTTCAAATCCCGTCGAGCGTGAGGGGTAGACCATTATAAAAAATACGCATCTGGCAGCCACCATTTGCGGCATATATTTCTGTCCCTGCTTCTGTGTTACGTGGGCTATTCCCTTCAACAGTCCCCGCTTTTCCTCTCCTTCTCGCCGTTCCCACTGCCGTTCCCAGCGGCAGAAGAAGCGGTGGTCCTCCACCTCCTGCCATCCAGTAAGACAATGTGAAAAAAGCGCCGGACGACCCGAGAGGAGAATGGAGAAGGTGGAAGAAGGTGGAACACGCGTGGTGGCTGCCTGACCTGAACCAACGCCCCATTATCCGCTCCATTATCGACGGCACCCGTATCTTCCTCTCTGCCCTGAATACGTCTCTTCTGTTCATTTTCATCCCGTTCTGTTTCTTGCGTTCCCTTCTCCGCATTTCTACTGTCCCTCTCGTTCACCGTGACCTTGTACTCGCACGATGTTACCGGGGAGGAGAAGTGGGGAAGCAAAGGTGACGCCGTAGGTAGAACAATCAAGCAAAGTGTACATTTGAACGAGAGCACTCACAGAGCAGAGGAAGGAACTGACCCTGATCGGAGGGTACCTACCGGTTCGGTTCTTTCTGTACAACTTGAAGTTTCACCCATCATTGGTCCTGCGCGAATGGGAGAGACCTTCTGCAGCGCCGTGTCGTCGTCCTTGTTCTACCGTGTTCAACCTTTCTGCGGCGGTCCTTTCAGGGTCTTTCTCTCTTTTGTTCTCTCTTTCGTACTGCTCAGCGAGAGCGTAAATGTCACGTACGACCACAGAGCGCTGGTCATCGATGGGGCGCGTAGGCTGCTCATCTCCGGCTCCATCCACTACCCCCGCAGCACTCCTGAGGTGGCACAAGTCCTCGAACGCTGTCTACCATTGCTTCTGCTTCTCTCTCTCTCCCCTCCTCTGTTCCGTTTCTCCTCATCACCCTTCCCTCACTGAACTGCTGAGAAACATTCGTCACCTGTGTTCTCCCCCTCGCCGCAGATGTGGCCGGACCTGATTGAAAAGTCCAAGGATGGGGGTCTGGACGTGATCGAGACATACGTTTTCTGGAACCTGCACGAACCTGTTCAGGGTCAGGTCAGTGTCTGCGTTGGTGGACATCAGATCTTCTCAAAATACCGATCATCGGCTCTTGGTCTCAACTTATATTGTTTTGACGAGAACTTTGTTTGATTTTCCTTCCTCACCAGTATGACTTCGGCGGAAGGAAGGATCTGGTGAGGTTCGTGAAGACGGTCGCCAAGACTGGCCTTTTTGTTCATCTCCGCATTGGGCCATATGTCTGCGCGGAGTGGAACTATGGGTAGGCAGGAACAATTTCCTCTGTTCCTTCTCTGTTTTCTCTGTCTTAACCGACATCACAGTTCCCTTCTGATCTCCTTCTCTTCCGCATTCGGTGCTGCACGCCAGAGGCTTCCCTCTCTGGTTGCATTTCATTCCAGGGATTAAGTTCCGCACTGACAACGAGCCTTTCAAGGTCTGTCCGACATCCTGTCTACGCCTCTCTCTCACGCATCCCTCCCAGAAGCCTGCGGTTATGAGTCTCTCGCTGTTTTTCTCGTACCTTATTTCAGAGGGAGATGCGGAGGTTCACGGCAAAAATTGTCGATATGATGAAGCAAGAGATGCTCTTCGCGTCTCAGGGGGGGCCCATCATCCTAGCGCAGGTTTGTTTCCAGCTGGGCGGGAAGATCAAGAAAAAACAGCTCACCGCTTCTGTACCTACTGAGAGCGCTCACATTTCGGTTTAATGCTCTTCCGTCGTCCCACCCACGACGAAGATTCCCACTTGACCTCGCTAGGCTGATAGTTGTGTATCGTACAGATCGAAAATGAGTATGGAAACGTTCAATCACATTATGGCTCTGCAGCAAAATCGTACGTCGATTGGGCCGCGTCGATGGCCATCTCTCTGGATACGGGGGTTCCCTGGGTGATGTGCCAACAATCCGACGCTCCCGACCCAATCGTGAGTTAAAATTGTTGCTTCAGAGCTGTTTACAGGTGTGAGCAGTCCAGGGGCTCTGATTATTATTTTACTATTCCCATTGGGTTCTTTGTGCAGATCAACACATGCAACGGATTCTACTGCGACCAGTTCAGTCCGAACTCCGCCAAGAAGCCCAAGATGTGGACCGAGAATTGGAGTGGATGGTGAGATTTCTGGTCTAATACCGATTTTTTCCGTGGTCTTGAAAGTGTGGAGAACTGTCCGGTGGCTTGATAGGCGTACGTTACTTCTGGTTGCTCGTGATTTCTCACGGTCTACCTTTCTGCTGGTTTTCAGGTTTCTTTCTTTCGGAGGTGGAGTGCCTTATAGACCTGTTGAGGATCTCGCATTTGCTGTTGCACGTTTTTTCCAGAGAGGGGGGACTTTTCAGAATTACTACATGGTACGTCATGGGGTACCAGAGCCCGCTCAGTTCTGATCGCTAATCTTCAAACATGTAAATAAAAAGTTTTCTTCAGGAAAGTAAGTGTTTTCTGCCGTGCATTCCGTCTTCTCTCTCGCAGTATCATGGTGGAACAAACTTCGGTCGCAGTTCAGGAGGACCCTTTATTGCCACAAGTTATGACTATGATGCTCCTATTGATGAATATGGTAAGCTCAAGAATATAACACCTGTGGCACTATCATTTAATTTTGCCTAGCTTCGCCTTATTCTCCATGACATCTTGGATAATTAAATTGTGATATTGAAGAAAAAAAAACTGGATGTGACTTGCTTCGATTTGGGCTCCCCCTCCATTGTGAGCTTTGAATAAGTCATTCCATAACTTCTACTGGGGGTGTGATTATGAAACATTTTAAGACTAATCGTTCTGCAATGAAAACATGACTTGTATCTTCAAAGCTTGACAACAGCTCGTTTCCTGCAATGTTCATTTTTCTAAGGGAATTGACGTGTTCTTTCTTGGTCTTATCACTTTCTATTTGTAATTCTCCGTCTCCTTGATGGTACGCATAACACATGGGTGTAACTTACGTCTTCTATTCCTTGATCTTTGAAACATAGCAAGCCTGTACGGTATGAGAAAAATAAGTTGCAGAGCAAATGAGCCAGTGTGCAGTGCATGGCGTTTTACTGAAGGATTGACTGTCTTAGCGTCCGGGTTGGACAACAAGTTTACCCCTGGAAAACTTTCTTAGTTCTTTGGTATTCACCTTCTTTTGAAATGCCACGGTAAAAGGTTCAGATTGGATTTTGTAATTTCTGGGGCTCTAATTTCTTAAAGCATAACTTTCTTATCCATAGAAAGCTGAAGAAATAGTTATAGTTCCTGTACATTTTTTTATCATTTTAGGAGATGGGGACTAGTTTTCTCCTTGACAGATAAATTCATTTGTGTGGAGGCCCAAGGGACACGAGGAGAACCCAATCAACTGTCACTTATTCGTGATTCTGTGGTCTGTATACTTGGTAGAAAGCCTAGCTAGTGGAACTCCTGAAGCATGGCAATAGTTGGACATAGTTAAAACCATGAAAAATTCCCTTATTGAATATGAATTGTAAGGTCATCAAAACATTTTTTGTTCAGTAAACTTAATTTTTTTGATCCTCTATCTATGATGGTTGTATGGAGAATAACATGACAGAATCTGGCATAATTATTTATAATTTTATTCAAGGTATCATTGAATTTGCATCACAGGGATTATTAGGCAGCCAAAGTGGGGTCACCTGAGAGATCTACATAAAACCATAAAGCTTTGTGAAGGATCATTGATTGCCACTGATCCATCATACAGCTCTCTCGGCCCAAATTTAGAGGTACAATTATTTCGAGTGATTATTTTTTCTTCGTATGCTGTATTTTTTAAATATTAAGTTGTTGTAAAACTGAGCGCTGAATTTGTCCAATTGTTCATGACATGAAAAAAGAGTCATCAATCTTGTGACTCCATGAATTTGTGGGCTACATTAGGTCTTCGTAACATTTTTTTTTTCCTGTAAGTTTTCAGCTCAACAGACTATGGACGAATTATGATGGTTATAGACATACTACACATTTTCGGCATCTTAGCCATACATCTTAAATATCGGTGTTTTATCTCACTAGCGCGTCCTGAAAATAATTTCCCGCATCCTGAGTGGTTGATGACGGTGCCTTCCTCGGGTTGATAAGTTGTTGTAACTATTTCAGGGCTATATTTGTTAGACTTAGTTTGCTGGTGAGCTACTCTTCCTTTGCAGTCCTGGAATTATGCTTGGCAACAAAAACGAAAGCTTTCTCCAAAGATATCAGTTATCATCTCTAAAATCTGTAGATAAACAAATAAACTTAATCAAGATGATGAGTTTTTATACTAAATTTTGGGAATAACTTGGGGATTTGGAAGGTTGCGCATTACAGTTAGATGGTCGTGATATTTGAACACATGATGAGTAATTCGGATTTTTGGGAAACGTGAACCTTAATTTTTTCGATGTAAATTTTCCGACAAAATAGGAATCGGGGTAAAAATAGACTTTTAACTGGAAAAAGATTCAAATTCCATATGAAAAGGTATTTAATCAAATAGCCTGTCTGATTACTAAGGCCTTCAACATATTGTTTCAGCTTGATGTAAACAATATTTGTTTCTTCTTTCTAGGATATTTTGGGTTTAAGGAACGGCGTAATTTTTTGTAGAATTATTGTCTCCTTGGGGGATCATCTTTTGGGTAAAAGAAGCTGACGCAGATTCTGGATAAAATTTGTTGGTCGTGAGTTGCATTTTTTCCCAATGTCGGGCGAAATAATAGGAAGTTATCATTAGACGGATAGCTACACATGATTTTGATTTTTTTTTCATAAATGCTTTAAAAGGATATGGTATATGTTCATTATTAATTCTGATGTAATGCTGATTTTGATCATAACATTGCTTTCCTCTTTATATGATAGGCTCATGTATATAAAACAGAAACAGGTTCATGTGTCGCTTTTCTTGCGAATATTGATGCTGTGTCTGATGCTGTTGTTACTTTCAATGGGAATTCATATCATCTGCCTGCCTGGTCTGTGAGCATCCTACCGGACTGCAAAACAGTGGTCTTCAATTCGGCTCAGGTTCACTTCTTTATGACTAAACATGGGGCCATTGTTGATATTTCTTTTATGACTCGAAAATTATGTTCGCAAAGGGTTTTACTCTATTCCTATGGTTCCCCTACTAATTCAATTTGGTGTCTAGAATGGGATAGTAAAAAACAGAAAGGATTCAATAAGCCGCACTTGCTAGGAGGATTATAGAATGATTCGATTAGGTGGCTAGCACATGTCTCTTATGTTTTGGATACCAAAGGGATGCCATTCCCAGAACTATGGTAACCAATTGTAAGGCCCGTGGTCATTTATCTTTAGAGATGTAAAATATTAACGATTGTTCTCTGCACAGTAAGAGCATGTAGTATCAAGAGTTTTGGAATGACTCATATTGATCATGGGATTCTTTGCTGTGCTTTAAAAACTGACGGAATCGGTCTCCAGATTGACAACCGAAATTGAGAGTGTTACATGTTTTGACCTGATTTTCATCATTCTTTCCTGTGGAAAATCCCGACGGTGACTTGGCCAACTAAAATGATTCTCTCACCAGTTTTTCTGTGGCATGCTTGTCCGATTACATGTCTCAGTCTTAATGATTGAATTTTTAAAGGTACTAATCTTTGATACGAGTTGTATATATATACACATGTTCCCATGCAGGGATGTATTAATAATTGCATGCATGCATGGTTATATGCATTTATGTTTTCATTTTATGTATTTTGCTTTACTGTGTAGACGAATAATCATGAATATGATTTCTAAAAGCCACTGTACCCGCTTTTTCTAATGTCACTGCTGCACTATCAAAAAGGCAGTTACATGGTTCCATCTCTGTTGGTGTCCTTGTCATTTATGGAGAAGGCTTTCATTATTTTGTAGATTAACTCACAAGTGTTGAAATTGGAGGCGAGATACATGACATCCCTGGTTCAGACTTCAAGTGAAGCCTGGAGCTCGATTGATGAACCTGTGGGTGTCTCTAAAAGTAGTGCATTTGCAAGAGATGGACTATTGGAACAAATAAACACTACTGCCGACTCCAGTGACTATTTGTGGTATTCAATTAGGTATGGTAGAGGTTGTGTTTCGAAACTTAAAACTTAATAGTTATTGGGTACCGAATTGATGTTTCTTTCCTATATATTTCTGCAGCATAGAAATAACTGGCGATGAGCCATTCCTCATGAATAAAAACCAAGCTGTCCTACACGTAGAGTCACTGGGTCATGTTCTCCACGCCTTTGTGAACGGGGGAATGGCAGGTGATAAAAATAAACATATTTAGGGAATCCCGTCTTTGGGAATGTTGTATGATTCAAATGATTAAAAATGTCGATTTCAAATGAAAATTGTTTTCTATATTTACATATGCATTCTATCACAGGCCGTGGATCTGGGAGTGCAAGCAACGCAAAGATTATACTTGAGAAGACAATAACACTTATTCAAGGGAGGAATACCATTGATCTTCTAAGTGCAACTGTTGGCCTTCAGGTGTTCTCTTGTTATTCCTTTCTGGGCTTTTAGCTGTTGCGAGACAGATCGAAGTATGAAACTGCCATAATCTGATAAATCTTTGTACAGATGAATTGAATACATTGTGAACAGCTTCTTGAAAGGATCGGTTTCTTTATTCTGTGGGCCTTTTTGGAAGTTCTTTTTACGTTCATCCATCATACGTGGATTTATAATCTTTTCAGATGATTAAATTACCGGTAAACAACTCACAGCATCAGACTGGAGGGAATTTCTTATTAACACTGGATGGTTAAGTTTTAGCAAAGTTGTTGATATCCTTCGTCTATTCACTTACTCTCAATTTCTTCTCTTTTTAGAATTATGGGGCATTCTTTGACGAATGGGGTGCTGGTGTTACCGGACCTGTTAAACTCAAGGGTAGCAACGGGACGGCAGACTTATCCTCAAGAAGTTGGATATACCAGGTGGTTCTATTTCCTTTATGGTTGAGTTGTTGTGGTCGCACGGGTTGTTTTCTTTGGTTGGTTTTTACTTGGTGTAACTAGCAGAGAAACTTGTATAGGACGACGGTACCATGTTTAACAGCAAGCAAATAATTTTTACTGGCTTAGTGTCGTACTTCAAAAATGTTCCTTTTATTCACTCTTGGTATTTTGGAGGCAAAAGAGATGGTCGCATGCTAATCATCTAAGGGAGCGAATTTTCAGTTAGAATGATCCGGGAGGTAAAGATATTGTGGCAGGGAACTTTCCGATTTCATAGTTCGTTGTCTAGTTGCATCGTATCCTAACTTGTTTCCCTCATTTTCAGTATTTTACGATCCACATGTAGACTGTTATTTATTTTTCTTCTTCTCATGTTAATTCCTGACGCACAGATTGGGCTAAAAGGCGAAGAACTAGGTTTATACAAAGGCTTCAACAAAAGTCCTTTGCTTTGGTCTTCACACTCTCCCTTGGCAATAAATAAGCCCCTGATCTGGTACAAGGTAAAAGCGAAATCCTTCTGGCGTTCTCACTTTCAGGCTGTAGATGCGGATGCTTAGTTTTTGACCATCATTGTTTTTGTATCACAAACTTGACGGCACTAGTTTTCTTAATGTACATTTCCGAATGGTTGTCTACTTTCCCATCTGAGATGAGTCATATGAATCTTTTTTCTGTAGACAACATTCGACTGTCCCGATGGCAATGCTCCAATTGCCTTAGACCTTACTGGAATGGGCAAGGGTGAGGCATGGGTCAATGGACAGAGTATTGGGCGATACTGGCCGAGCTACTTGGCACCACAGAGTGGGTGCGCCGATTCGTGCAATTATCGTGGAGCTTACAGGGCAGATAAATGCGCAAGGAACTGCGGAAAAGCATCCCAAACGCTGTAAGAACTCCCAAAATTTTGACTTCCAATATTCCTCTCCTTACAATCTTCGATCTTCAATATGGCTCGTAACAGGTACCATGTTCCTCGCTCGTTTCTCCAACGAAGTGGAAACACTCTGGTTCTCTTTGAGGAGGCTGGTGGTGATCCAACGCATATCTCTTTTGCCAAGAGACAGCTGAGAAGCTTATGTGGTCATGTATCCGAGCTGCACCCGCCCCCAGTAGATGCATGGAGTTCGGACGGACCAGTAGGGATCAAATCAGGGGCAGTGCTTCGTTTGGAGTGTCCTTACCCAAGTCAAGTCATTGCATCGATTAAGTTTGCTAGCTTTGGAACACCGGTTGGCACTTGTGGGTCTTTCAAGCATGGCCGTTGCCGCAGCGAAAATGCGCTCTCTGTGGTGCAAAAAGTATGCAAATTTTCCTTGCGCTTTCTAGCAGTTGAATTTCAGTTCATTTTCTTATTTGATGATTTTTCATCGGTTCTCACACTGACAAATAGGCTTGCGTGGGCATGAAGAGCTGTTTCGTCAGTGTCTCGTCCGAATCATTTGGAGATCCCTGTAAAGGACTCGCCAAAAGCCTTGCTGTTGAAGCTGCTTGCGTGTAGTCTGATACGATCCTTCTGAGGGTTGATTGTAGAAGGAATCAACAATATCAGTCTTGAGTTTTCCATTTGTCTCTTGTTAGAGCTCTTGAATTATAAACTTCAGTGAATAGGCAAATTTCTATTATCAGACATGTATCCTCCTAAATAACATTCTAAAAGTGAATTCCATGCTATTACGTTCAACACTTCTAGCAAGGGGTCTTAGGTAAAACATTTCAAGTTTATGCTGGTCACCTCTGATTCTGGATTTTGTCAAATTTAGGGTTCAGTAAATCTACTTTTAGGATTTGAAGGTCAAAAATCTCTCTTGATCAGCTATTATGGTTAAATGTTCAATGTATATGACTCCATATATCTTAAGGTATTGCATCGATGGTTTGACAACCTAACATTTATCAATACTCAATTTGAAACATAATGTATGAATATAGAATTTGGGTTTATAAAAGAGAAGTAAAATGCTTTAATTGAGGGGTTGGATAAGGTTCTTTAGAAACTTCAATTTAGGATAGACAAATTAAAGTATGACCTCATTTCTTGTAAAATAAATTACTTAATTTGAGGACAAGGGTTTAAGGTCTTTTTTGGATTTAATCTTGTGTCCTTGGTCCTGTTCATGAGTAGAGCTTTCACAAAATGTACATAATTCTACTTTTCCAGGTAAATTTGGGGTCGGTTATTAAAATTCATGCTTATTGTAATTTATAAAATTTAGTTCGTCATGAGCATGTTTTCATAGGACAGCATATGGTGGGCTCCAAGAGCATATTTTTCATGCCACTACTATGGCTTAAGATTACTCCATTTGAGTGTACTCTTTTTGCGAGTTTGGGGATGCCCTGAGCTTATGTTTGAAATTCTTTTATGTTCCAACATTCCTTTGGGGAATTAGGTTACTCACATATGATAAATCTATCTGAAAATGCCCACTATTGGTGCTAGATGCTACTCCACCTCACATAAAATAACCTTCCTTTTTGATTTTGTATATGCCTCATGCTTCCCTTGGTAGCTCCTTCATTGTCCAATATTCCCTTTATGATGTTGAAGCCATATCTATTGAATTATTTGTAGATGCTCCATGATCTGACTCCACAATTTCTAAGTCTCCATTGCTTGCATTTTTGTTGCTTTATCATCTAGACCATTACATGTGAATCTATCTCTACATGTACCTATATAAACCTAGCTGCTTGCATAAGATAAGTACATTTGCTAGTTGTTACACCTCAAGTGAGATGTGACATTAGATAGCTAAGATCTGTTATCTAGTTAGCCCTCTAAATATTCAACAAAGCTCAAAAGGGTTCTTTTTTTCTCTGTCTACTCCCCACTTTCCTCAATTATAAAGGGGGAGGGAAGTAGACTAACCATTACAGGGTGTTCGAAGTAGCTATTACACTTGAGCTATAGTTAGCTGTTGGGGCGTAATGGTCATCTCGCTTGCTAGCCGTTGGGGCACCTTGGACGCCCCATTGACCATTTCGCCTGCTCGGGTGTCATCCCGCTTGTTAGCATCCACTGTGTCCCCTGAGACTATGTTCTCACCATCGCATGGGTGTATTAGTCTTCCTGGCTCTTGCGGGGGTTCCGTGTGTCTGGGGACCCATTTTATCTTGGGTCTTGTGATGCCACGTCTTGTTGTCATACTGTGCAGGTTCGTCGTGTCATGCGTGCTCACCGTGCCATGCATGTCTGTTGTGCTCATTGTGTCATGCGCGCTCGCCATGCCACGCATGTCTGCTGTGCTCGTCGTGTCACGCGCGCTTGTTGTGCTGTTCATGCCTCCCTCCTGTGTTTGCCTTGCCGCGTGCACTTGCCATGCCTAACGCACCCCACGTGCTTGTCTCACCGTGTGAGCCTGCCTTGTTGTAGGTGCTTGTTGCCTGACGTGACTTAGTCGTTGTATATTAAATCACGAAAATTTAAAATTTATAAAACTAGAAAATACAAATTTTCAAATATTTAGAAGTATTTCTAAATAAATATATCAATTATAATTCAATAAAACTTCCAAAAATAGCGATAATTTCCCAGGTCGATCACAGGGATGTAATATAATATATGGTAATTATTCAGAATTTTTCTCAATGAATACGATTTTCTATGAATTGTATACTAAGAAATGAAAAGAAAATATATTTAAAATTCAAAAAAAAGGAAATAAGGGTGCGGACGTCAGGATGATGTCATCGCCCGGCGAACGCGAATCGGGCGGAAATAGAGTTCTGCCCGACGATTCTTACGTAAGCGATTACAGATGATTTAATTAATCAAATTAAGATCTGTAAAAGTCAGAAGAATCGTAATAGAACAAAGTATATTTTGGTAAATTAAAATCACAAAAACTATCACTAAATAAAGCGTAAAGTAAGTTGAAAGTAGGAAAACAGAGTTCCAGCGTCGTGACGGCGATGCGTCGGCAATGCACCAGAATCCTGAGCGTTCGGGAGGATCGTCGTGCAGTGTCCACGGCCTCAAAGGCTCTCCTTGGACAAAGACGACGTGGGCAATCTCTAGATCTTCTCGCGAAGTCTAGAAATTAATGAAATGGGTCGCCGAGTCGTCTTTGGCGGCTATCACTCGGCGGAGCAGAAAAACAACGACTTTGCGGCTCTCCGGCGGCTGTCACCCGACGGAGAGGAGTTGGATGGAGGTGGGGCGCATGTCAGGGAGCTTCATCTTCAAGTCCGCGCAGCAAGAGGAGGCTCTTCATCGCATCTGGTATGCTCTCAGGAGGTGACGACTCGTCTCCCGGCGGATCGTCTTCTTCCCGACGATGACTTGTTCATCGATCAATCGGAGATGATTTACTCGATGTATTCGCGATCCTTTTATCGCGAATCGTTCAGCAATTTTAGTAGCAATGCTCCGCGAATCGCGTTGACAAGATTTTCGCCGATGATCTAGCGATTCTCGTTGCTTAATCCTTCACCGGTGATCTGCAGGAAAGTCGCGATAATCAGATAAAAATATATGAATTTTGACTCTGGGAGGATTCGAACCCGCGCCGGTCGCCCGCCTCTGAGGAAGGTGTGACGCGAGTTTAGTCCCACATCAGTTGTGCGCCGATTTTTCGGGCGAATATATAGTAATGTTAGCTTTGTAAGCAAAGTCCCTTCTCTTGTGTGTATGACCACTCCTTGCCCCACAGCCGGCTGGCCACCGGTGACGTGGAAGGGGAGTGGCGCACACGTGCCCCTATCGGTCCAAGCTAAGCCGCTCGAGCCCCTACTCGCAGCTACTCCCCGACTAGGCTTCCGACCTGCTTGTGGGCCCGGCTGGCCGGCGGGTCCCCCCATTTTGCAATATTTTTATTTTTATTTCTTGTTCTTCATTTATCTCAAAAGTAAGACTGTAAAAATCATATAAAATCACATAATTACCCAAAAATTCACGTTAATCAACTGAAAACCACAAATCATACTTTAACACAAATATAAGTCTATTTATCATGAGTTAAGGCTAAAACTATATTATTTACTAATTATTAACTCATGATAATGAAGACTTATCATTGCCCCTTGTAGGTCTACTATGCTGCTACTTCTTCTGTGACATTCTCCCACCCTTGAAGAATCTGATGTCCTCATCGGGTGAGTTGCAAGCTACTTGACAAGTTGTTTCTCAAACTGTCATAGGTCCTTGTGGTGCTATGTTGTTGCTTCTTGTGAGTCATCTTCCCATCATATGAGGAAGTCGGTGTGCTTGTGCACATTATGGTGGTCACCTTCGTCGGTGAACCTGTGGGTCAGGATATTATCAATTTTCCTAAAGAGGGTTTGATAAGTCTTCATTATCATGAGTTAATAATTAGTAAATAATTTAGTTTTAGCCTTAACTCATGATAAATAGACTTATATTTACGTTAAAGTGTGAAAAATAGTTTCAGTTGATTAACGTGAATTTTTAGGTAATTATGTGATTTTATACAAATTTATATGATTTTTATAGTCTTACTTTTGAGATAAATAAAGAAAAAGAAATAAAAATAAAAATAAAACAAAATGGGAGGCATTTGCTAGCCAACCAGGCCCGCAAGCGGGTCAGAAGCACAGTCGGGGAGTAGCCGTGAGCAAGGGCTCGAGTGGCTTGGATTGATAGGGGCATGTGTGCACCACCCCCCTTCTATGTCACAAGTGGCCAGCCGACTGTGGGGCAAGGAGTGGTCGTACACACGCGAGAAAGGGAGTTGCTTGCAAATGTAATATTACTGTATATTTGCCCAAAAATTCAGCGCACAAGCGATGTGGAACTAAACTCGCGTCACCTTCCCTAGAAAGGGCGGGCAATTGGCGTGAGTTTGAATCCTCTTAGAGCCAAAACTCATATTTTTTATCTGATTATCGCGACTTTCTTGCAGATCGCCAGTAAAGGATTAAGTAACTAGAATTGCTGAATCATTAGTGAAAATCTTGTCAACGCGATTCGCAGAGCATTGTTACTAAAATTACTGAATGATTCGTGATAAAAAGATCGCAAATCCATCGAGTAAAGCATCTCCAATTGATCGATGAACAAGTCGTCGTCGCGAAGAGGACGATCAGCAGGAAGATGAGTTGCCACCTCCTGAGAGCATACCAGATGCAATGAAGAGCTTCCTCTTACTACGTGGACCTGAGGATGAAGCTCTCTGACATGTGCCCCACCTCCATCCAACTCTTCTCCGTCGGGTGACAGCTGCCAGAGACGATTTGACGACCCATTTCATTGATCTCTAAACTTTGTAAGGAGATCTAGAGATTGCCCACATTGTCCTTGTTCAAAGAGAGCCTTCGAGGTCGTGGACACTACACGACGATCCTCCCGAATGCTCAAGATTTCGGTGCATCGCCGACGCATCGCCGCTGTGACGTCGGAACTCTGTTTTCTTGCTTTCAACTTAATTTCCTTTTCATTTAGTGATAATTTGTTGATTTTAAATTTATCAAGATATACTTCATGTAATTACGATTCTTCCGACTTTTACATATCTTAATTTGATCAATTAAATCATCTGTAATCGCTTACATAAGAGTTGCCGACGGAACTCTATTTCTACTTGATTTGCATTCGCTGGGCATTGACATCATCTTGACGTCAACACCCTTATTTTCCTTTTTCATGAATTTTAAATATATTTTATTTTCAATTCCTAGTATCAAATTCATAGAAAATAGTATACTTTGAGGAAAATTCTGAATAATTACCTGATATTATATTACATTCTTGTGTTCGACTTGAAAAATTATTGTTATTTTTGAAAGTTTTATTGAATTATAATTGATATATTTGTTCTAAAATACTTCTAAATATTCAAAAATTTATATTTTCTAGTTTTACAAATTTTAAATTTACGTGATTTACTATACAATGACTAAGTCATGTCAAGGTTGTTTTAGCTGATGGAGGTTGATGTATGATTTTGTTCATTTTCAGGTTCTTCTAGTCGGCCTTGTATCTCTTCAATAATGATATGTGAAGGACTAGGTGAATGGGTAACCTCGAGGGCAATTGTACTATGTATATCATTGACCCGATTCACTCCAAGACAATGAAGGCCCCTTCAAACTATAAAAGTAAGCTTCGGCTCTTCGTAGTGTCTTTTATGTATCGATGAATTTTAGGGTTCATCTGAAGTAGCACCTTGTCACTTGGCTGAAACTCGACTTTCTGTCAATGTGTGTCTACCTAATTTTTCATTCTATTCACTACTTGTTGGAGATTATCCTTCACTGTCTTCAGTATGTCCATATGCTCCGTCGCTAGTTTGGTGACTACATGACACTTCTTGGGGGTGTCTAGCAGTTGGAGGGGCATCAATGGTTGGTGGGCTGTGGCTAGCTTGAAGGGGGAGTAACCTGTGGCACTACTTCGCGTGGAGGTTGTACTAGTAATTTTACCCAATTGTACTACTTTGGTTTGAACTAGAATGAGAGCTTCAATCAACCATTTTCCACATTTGAGCACTCAATGTTGATGATTTCTGACCTTACAAATCAAATGAAACAAGTTTCAGCACGATTGCAGGTTAGACGAGAGAGATCTTGTTGTTTGAATGTGATGCTGATGAGAGAGAAGCTCTTGTGAGGAGAGAGAAAAAAGTTGAGCAAGTAAGATGGTTTAGGGTTTAGGATTTAGGGTTTTAGGGTTTAGGGTTTAGGGTTTAGGGTTTTAGGGTTTAGGGTTTAGGATTTTAAGGTTTAAGGTTCAAGGTTTAAGGTTCAAGGTTTAGGGTTTAGGGTTTTAGGATTTAGGGTTTTAGGGTTTAGGGTTTAGGGTTTGTTTATTTATTTATTTATTTATTGAATGGTTTGATTATATTGATGTTGAAAAATGTTTATCCCCTAGCCTCATACGTGAGAGCTAAGGGAGACATGAGATAACTCTCTTTGGAAAGTGGTAAATGAAAGATGAAGTGGTAGACACGACCAAAGTTGATCATCTCGGTTGAGACTATTGTGAAATCCTCCTATCCATAGTGCGAGGATAGCTTTGTGTTGGTGATGCTGCGTACGCTAGGTTGTGTGCTGGCTGGAGGTTGGCCCAGGTGATCCGCCACTGTCAGGGGGCGACAGGTCTCTGTGTTCGCCATATACGAAGTGCTAGCATGCCGATCTGCTCCAAGCAATGTTGACCTCGAGCTTCGGCCAACATCTCTTGCCAAGAGGAGAAAACAGAGCATAGATGGGTGCATACTGCATGTGTAGCGAGCGCGTCTACTGTTTGGTTCTCTTCACGTAATTGGTGTGTAATGGCACTGATCCTAACTCTACAACACATGATGTCGGTTTAAGTACTCGGAAGCTGCCAATGGGAATATGAACTTACACGTAGCATCTGAACAAACACTCATGAGTCAAATTTTACGATGATATCATGAAGATTGTGTTCCTTACAGAGGAGCAAACCATCATGTATTGTCATAGCCTCTACTACAGTGTTAGTTTGAATGTTATAAAAATAAGAGAAGGCAAAGATAATACTCCCCGTGTGATCCCGTAAGATGCCTCCTCCTATAGGTCCAGGGTTCCCTCTCCATTCGACGACCCGAGTGGAGATCTCTATGTGCATAGGCGTGACTTGGACTCCCCAGGTCCTAAGGGCCTCATAGATTGAGGCCGAGCATGTCACTGAAGGCGACACCAAAGGATGGGTACTTTGCAGCCATTGTGTGACGTGTCTCATGATCTCTGGTGCGCGCATCTGCTGACCTACAAAACAAGAGAGATTTCGTCCCTTCCATATCTCCCATAACATGTATGCTATGGAAATATGTAGGTAGGGGCTGCCCCTAGAGCTTTGCGACGAATTAAAGACTCTCCTGAAAATCTGTAGGGGTGTAAGAGATGGAGAAAGATGAAATGTTGGGGACCAATTCAGTAAGAGTTGGTTCCAACATTCTGTAGCAATAACACTATGAAAAAATAAGTGGCTCATAGTTTCACTACTCGAAGTGATGGGACAACAATAACACTTAAAACAGATGTTATGTCCTGTGATGGACATACGATCATCCGTAGGAAGTCCGCGGTGCATCAATTTCCACATAAAGAAAGAGACTTGAGGTATGATAGCAGGGTGCCAAATGAGATCTCCTCAAAACTGCTTTGAGGAACGATTTCTAAAGTAATTCCAAGAAAAACTACAAGAAAAACTCCCATCTAAGGTAAGAGCCTAGATGGGATGATCATTACTAGGACCCAACTCTATCAACGAAATCTCTAGTAGTAAATCTAATGAGAGTTTGTACCTCTCGAGAAATACACTAGTATCTCCATCGAGAAACTGAGCCACCGTGAGACGAGGCCAATATGGCATAAAGGAGGCAAAGGAGGCCAAGGGAATGTCCGCAAGTCAAGTGTCATACTAAGCATTGATAGTGCCTCTTCCCACTCGTCATCGAATTAAAGGCCTCATCTACAACTAATGTCTTTGCCAATCTGTCCATCACTTCTCTCCTTTTATGTCGGTCAGTTGGCTAACCCAATCGCCGTATTTGACTAGCACAAAGATCTCTAGGGGTGATCTCGTCGTCCTCATCCGCCATACGAGTTTTTTTTGAAACATGTCGAGGATATCCTCAAGGCGTCTAATCCCTAGGCCACCCTCATCCATCAGTTGACATGCTTTCTCCCAAGAAACTTGACGTTAATGATGAGGCCCATCGAGTTGACCATCTCATAAGGAGTTACAAATCTACCTCACAGATCGTAAGACGGTGTCCGGTACCCCATGTACAGTAAGTAGGTGCAAGGGCATACTCATGAGGACATGGCGTATCAATTGAATGCGACCCCCTGAAGATAGAAGCTTGAAGCTTTCATCCGTCAAATTTCTTCCTCAACTTGCACAAAAGGGAATTAAAGTAATGAACCTGAGTGCGTCCGAGGAAGATGGGGCATCCAAGGTAATTAAAGGGTAGATGACCACACAAAAATCCTGTTAGGTTCTATATACGTCGTATGGTGCTAATGGTGATAGAAGATGCCACCATGAAGCTGCTCTTCAAGACATTGATGAGTTGATCTGCGGCCCACTTGTAGCTCGAGATGATAGTCATGAGTCCCTTGATGGACGCTTCGCATCCATTAAAGAAAAGTATCACATCATTAGTAAACAAGGAATGTGATATGATCGGGTAACTCTTCTTTGAATGATATGGTTGGATAAACCCAGGTGTCACTGCTCGAGAGAGGGTTCGACTAAAGACTTTTTCAACCAATATGAAGAGAGTGGGTGATAGGAGATCACCCTGCCATAATCCTCGCGTGGCCGTGAAGAAAGGTGTGAAAGTGCCATTCAACAATAGAGAGAAATGGTTCTCCTTAATGTATGCATTGACTAGGTCAATAAACTTGTTGGTCAATCTGAAGCGTCGAAGCACTTCGGTAAGGAAATTCCACTCGATCATATCAAAAGCCTTTTCCATGTCTAGTTTGATGATGACATTGGAACCACGGATGTCTTGGTCAAGGAATTGTGCTAGTTTGTGAACTAGCATGATGTTATCATGAATGTGCTATCCCTTAACAAATCCGTATTACTCTGAAAATATGAGTTTATCAAGAAAAACACTCAGTCGTGCTGTAATGATCTTGGATACAACTTTATAGCACACATTTCATTTGCTCAACCTTTTTTTCTTTCCTCGTGAGAGTTTCTCTCTCCTCACAATCAGCACAAATGACGAGATCTTCTTCGTGTGACCTCAGATTGCGCTGAAACTTTTTCCATTCGATTCGAAAGGCCAAAAACTATTAGTTTTAAGTTATTAAGCATCGAAAATGGTAGATTAAAGCCTTTGTTTTGCAATTTCTTCATCGTGAAGGTAAACTTCTAGAGTTTTCACTCCAAAGGTAATATCTCTTTATTGACTGGGTTAAGTTTCATTATTTTTAACTCAATAGAATTGTATTTGCCTCATTTACCATTTTCTCTTGTATACAATTTTGATTTGATGCTTAGCTGATGAATAGCTCAAAGATTTCATCGGGTGACCTCCATCGCCCAGATGAAAACTTGCCCAATGAATGCGAACGAACAAAAGGCCGACACGTGGTAGTAACGGCCTTATGTCCTTGCCTTCCCTCCCTGCCAGTTGATGTGACTGAGGAGACGGCTGAGCCCGTCTCATCAGACGGTCATCACAACCCACTAGAGGAACCTCGGGACGGCCAAATGAGCTGGGCTGTAAATGAGCTGAATGGTTGAACCATGGACGTTTGTGATTCGACAATAGTTGGCGTCTTCCCGAGGCTTGAATCGGAGGGGACAGTAGTTGACGTTGTCCACTCTACCTTTGGGAACGAGGCGATGGTGGGCGAAGAGGCCCCCTCTGATCCAACCATTAATCGTATGATCAATGGTCAGAATCAATAGGCCTAACGTTATCGCATTTACCTCGGTTACTATGCTGGGGGCACCGCCCTCAGACGGTGATGGACACAATGGCCAAATTGATCCCACCGTTGATCTTGAGATCAACGGAGGGGATCACGTGGCCGTAAAGGCACTACAACCTTTTGCGGTTGCCAATGCCTTGGTTGTGATGCTACTAACGTCATCAAGGTCAGACGCCATAGACGTTGGCATCGCACGAAACCCTGCACCATCACGTGCCCCCAACTTAGTTGGCACCGTACAAGCACGGCCCGTGTGAGCCTCCGGCAAGGTGGCTAGGGCTGAGCCGGCCCAAGTAGCGCCATCTGAGGCCGCTCTGGCCCAGGCCATGCCAGCCCAAGCCAGACAGACTGAGAGTGAGAAGACCCAAGTCGAGCCGACCCAGCCCATTGAGGCTGCGCCGGTTCAAGACGCACCGGCCTAGGCCCAAGTGGCCCAAGCCGAGCCTGAGCAGCCACCTCAGGCTGCATCGGGCCAAGCTCTTGCCCAGGTCGGCCCAAACCCTGGGTCTACCCAAGCCAGCTCATTTGGGCTGACTGAGGGAGGCCCAAAGGGGCCTAAGCGGAGTGGCCCAAAGGGGCCCACCCATAGCACCCTTGGGCCTACCCAAGGCAACCTATTTGGGCTCACTGAGGGAAGCCCAAAGGGGCCTGAGTTGGGTGGCCCAAATGAGCCCACCCAAGGCACACTTGGGCCTACTCAAGGTACGCCACCTGCACCTACCAAGGGAGGCCCAAAGGAGCCTGAACTGGGTGGCCCAAAGGAGCCAAATGGGCCTACCGAAGGAGGCCCAGATAGGCTCACCCAAGATAGTCTTGGACTGATCCATGGTAAACCCAATAGACTTATCTTGGAGAAGTCTAGGGGCAAGCGTCTGCAGCCCAAAAAGAGGATAGGACGCTTACCTTTACGCCTACTCTTGACCATGTCCTCTGGGCCTGCCTAGAGTCAACAGCTCGGGTTGATTTTACCCCTACCTATAGGGCCCCTTAGGCTCTCTTAGACTGAGCCCCTCGAACCAGCTAGGATCCCAGCACTGATTGAGACCTCTGTACTGGCCCCGAACACATCCCTTGGGCACACCATATCCACACCTAGTGGGTTGGACACTAATGTGCCCCATAGGCAAAACTCGACTATGCCCACTAGACACCTATCATGAGCGCAACGAGTGTCTGGACCCTCTGTCCCCTCCACAGAGACTGTCACGCCACAAAGACCGTTGTATCAAATACTATTCCCATACTATGATACCATTGTACTAGTGCGAGGCTATAGCGAAGATGACGGGATGAGGACTATAGCTTTTACTCATGAGGTCTCACAGATGACAGCTGCATTCTAACATACCTTGGTTAGTCGTTTCACTACGAAACGACCAACCATAGATGACATAGAAAAGATTTACTTGGCACTTGGAAATTTTCAGGGCCGAGTTTCCATCGGAGCTCGAGACTATCGTAGTGTATTACATCCGCTTTGAGCTAGAAGCGAACTATTGCCGAGCATGGAGCTGACCCACTTGGACAGTGGGAGAGTCTACCCTCTATACCCATCGATGGACATCACAGATTGACATAGGGCACCGACCACATCAGCCCCATGCGATTCCATTATGGGTGGGCTTCTCTGGCCTACTTGCCCATTTATTTACGCCAAAGGCACTTGAGTCTTTGGCAAATGCGGTGGGAACATTTATATGTCTTAACTTAGGCGTAAAAATGTTCAATCGGCCAGGATACGCACAAGTTTGTATAAAGGTGGACCTAATGGCCTCTCTACAGAGGACACTCGTTATACGTTGTGGAGATGATGAGCTCTACCAACCTATCATTTACGAGAGATTACCATATTTCTGCACACATTGTGCTATCTTGGGTCACACTATCAGCACTTGCTGTCAGAAGGCGGGTACACCACAGGTGACCACACGAGCCTTTTTAGTACCGATCTCATATGACGATTACCTCGTCGAAATGAGAAAGGATACATAGAGTGCTCGTCATCCTCGGAGGTCGATTGCCCCTACGGCGGCTCCACCTTCCCTACCTCAGAAGGCACAGAAGAAACCTAGTTCAATGATTGAGACAGTATGCACGGCGAAAATCGGCAATTGGATGCCCTTCTTCCACCCTCACAGAGGAGAAGAAAAGAACACGAGAGACTATACCTTCCCCTTTAGGCAAGGGGAAGAAACCTCTGACCTCGAACACCTTCAAGGTCAGAGGTCAATCTAGCTGCCGGCTTTCGTCGTGCATACTATGTCTCAATCACTGAACTAGGTTTCTCTTGTGCCTTCTGAGGTAGGGAAGGTGGAGCCGCCATAGGGGCAATCGACCTCCGAGGATGACGAACACTCTGAGCATCTTTTCTCATTTCGACGAGGTAATCGTCATATGAGATCGGTACTAAAAAGGCTCGTGTGGTCACCTGTGGTGTACCCGCCTTCTGGCAGTAAGTGCTGATAGTGTGACCCAAGATAGCACAATGTGTGTAGAAATATGGTAATCTCTCGTAAATGATAGGTTGGTAGAGCTCATCATCTCCACAACGTATAACGAGTGTCCTCTGTAGAGAGGCCATTAGGTCCACCTTTATACAAACTTATGCGTATCCTGGCCGGTTGAACATTTTTACGCCTAAGTTAAGATATATAAATGTTCCCACCGCATTTGCCAAAGACTCAAGTGCCTTTGGCGTAAATAAATGGGCAAGTAGGCCAGAGAAGCCCACCCATAATGGAATCGCATGGGGCTGATGTGGTCGGTGCCCTATGTCAATCTGTGATGTCCATCGATGGGTATGGAGGGTAGACTCTCCCACTGTCCAAGTGGGTCAGCTCCATGCTCGGCAATAGTTCGCTTCTAGCTCAAAGCGGATGTAATACACTACGATAGTCTCGAGCTCCGATGGAAACTCGGCCCTGAAAATTTCCAAGTGCCAAGTAAATCTTTTCTATGTCATCTATGGTTGGTCGTTTCGTAGTGAAACGACCAACCAAGGTATGTTAGAATGCGAAACGACCAACCAAGGTATGTTAGAATGCAGCTGTCATCTGTGAGACCTCATGAGTAAAAGCTATAGTCCTCATCCTGTCATCTTCGCTATAGCCTCGCACTAGTACAATGGTATCATAGTATGGGAATAGTATTTGATACAACGGTCTTTGTGGCGTGACAGTCTCTGTGGAGGGGACAGAGGGTCCAGACACTCGTTGCGCTCATGATAGGTGTCTAGTGGGCATAGTCGAGTTTTGCCTATGGGGCACATTAGTGTCCAACCCACTAGGTGTGGATATGGTGTGCCCAAGGGATGTGTTCGGGGCCAGTACAGAGGTCTCAATCAGTGCTGGGATCCTAGCTGGTTCGAGGGGCTCAGTCTAAGAGAGCCTAAGGGGCCCTATAGGTAGGGGTAAAATCAACCCGAGCTGTTGACTCTAGGCAGGCCCAGAGGACATGGTCAAGAGTAGGCGTAAAGGTAAGCGTCCTATCCTCTTTTTGGGCTGCAGACGCTTGCCCCTAGACTTCTCCAAGATAAGTCTATTGGGTTTACCATGGATCGGTCCAAGACTATCTTGGGTGAGCCTATCTGGGCCTCCTTCGGTAGGCCCATTTGGCTCCTTTGGGCCACCCAGTTCAGGCTCCTTTGGGCCTCCCTTGGTAGGTGCAGGTGGCGTACCTTGAGTAGGCCCAAGTGTGCCTTGGGTGGGCTCATTTGGGCCACCCAACTCAGGCCCCTTTGGGCTTCCCTCAGTGAGCCCAAATAGGTTGCCTTGGGTAGGCCCAAGGGTGCTATGGGTGGGCCCCTTTGGGCCACTCCGCTTAGGCCCCTTTGGGCCTCCCTCAGTCAACCCAAATGAGCTGGCTTGGGTAGACCCAGGGTTTGGGCCGACCTGGGCAAGAGCTTGGCCCGATGCAGCCTGAGGTGGCTGCTCAGGCTCGGCTTGGGCCACTTGGGCCTAGGCCGGTGCGTCTTGAACCGGCGCAGCCTCAATGGGCTGGGTCGGCTCGACTTGGGTCTTCTCACTCTCAGTCTGTCTGGCTTGGGCTGGCATGGCCTGGGCTAGAGCGACCTCAAATGGCGCTACTTGGGCCGGCTCAGCCCTAGCCACCTTGCTGGAAGCTCGCACGGGCCGCGCTTGTACGGTGCCAACTGAGTTGGGGGCACATGATGGTGCAGGGTTTCATGCAATGCCAACGTCCGCAGCGTCTGACGTTGATGACGTCAGTAGCATCACAGTCGAGGCATCGGCGACCGCAAAAGGTTGCGGCGCCTTTACGGCCACGTGATCCCCTCCGTTGATCTCAAGATCAACGGTTGGATCAATTTGGCTGTTGTGCCCATCACCATTTGAGGGTGGTGCCTTAGGCACAGTAACCGAGGTAAAGGCGATAGCATTAGGCCTGTTGATTCCGACCATTGATCATACAATCAATGGTTGGATCAAAGGGGGCCTCTTCGCCCACCGTCGCCTCGTTCTCGGAGGTAGAGTGGACAACGTCAACTACTGCCCCCTCCGATTCGGGCCTTGGGAAGACGCCAACTGTTGTCGAATCACAGACGTCCGTGGTTTGACCATTCAGCTCATTTACGGCCTAGCTCATTTGGCCGTCCCAAGGTTCCTCCGGTGGGTTATGATGATCGTCCGATGAGACGGGCTCAGCCATCTCCTTGGTCACATCAACCGGCGAGGAGGGAAGGCAAGGACATAAGGCCGTTACTACCACGTGTCGGCCTTATTTTCGCTTGCATTCGTCGGGCAAGTTTTCATCTAGGCGACGGAGGCCAACCGATGAAATCTTTGAGCTATTCATCAGCTAAGCATCAAATCAAAATTGTATACAAGAGAAAATGGTAAATGAGGCAAATACAATTCTATTGAGCTAAAAATAATGAAACTTAACCCAGTCAATAGAGAGATATTACCTTTGGAGTGAAAACTCTAGAAGTTTACCTTCGCAATGAAGAAATTGCGAAACAAAGGTTTTAATCCACTATTTTTGATGCTTAATAACTTGAAACTGATAGTTTTTGGCCTTCTGAATCGAATAGAATCTTGCTAGTATCATTAGTTGCCGTACTTCCTCTAAGTAGGTAGGGGACCTTTCACCCCACGAGAAATGACTTGGTCTCTTTTTCTAACTCTTTTCTTTTCTTTTATTCTCTCTCTCTTCTTTCTCTATCTCTTTTTTTTTTTTTTTTTTTTTGAGGGCCTCTTCTTTCACCCTCTACTAATGCCCATGATTTGGTGTACAAGGGTAATTCCCTTTGGAGTATTAGGCTAGTGATTATGGGAAGGGAAGTAGGTTGCCCCCTTTTTTTTTTTGTTTGTTTGTTTGTGACAGCCTTTTCCCTCACCCTCCACTAATTGTCTATGATGGGCTAGTGATTATAGGAAAAGAAGTAGGCTGCCTCTTTTTTTTTTTCTTTTTTGAGGAGAGAGAAAGAGAGGGAGAAAGAAATAGAGAATCGAGAGAGAGAGAGAGGAGAGAGCGTCAATCCTATGGATATAGATCCTTACCTTCTCATGAGTTCAAGCTGGCTAATGGTACTAATGAGATCTTGAGAGAGGTGCTAGGTTGGCGATTCACAACTAGTTTGGCAAGTCTGATGTGCTATAGACCTATAGTTCAAAAGTGGGCAGATGCCAACATGTGCTGATAGTTTTGTGTCTTTATTGCTTGAGGGTGATAGATAGTAGATGTGAGGTGATTATGAGGAGAGTAATGATTGTAAGTGATGTACCCGGGTGGATTGTGATGTGCCTTGTTGTCCGTCTTATGCTAATATCGACGTTGAATTGCTCCAAGCGATATGCCACTACCTAGGTGTGGCAGGTAGAAGCTTTCGCCTAATGTGTAGTGCATTCCTCACAGAGGAGGAAATCATTGTGGATCGCCATAGCCTCCACTGCTGTGTTAGTCTGAACATCGTAATAGTGGGAAAAGGCAAAGATAATACTTCCTATATGATCTCGTAAGATGCCTCCTCCCCCTACAGGTCTAGGGTTCTCACGTGCTGCCCCATCCACATTGAGCTTCAGATGTCCTATTGGCGATGGTCTCTAATAGACGGTCTGCATAGTGATCTTTGTATAAGTCCGTAAGGCTAGAATTTCCCAAGTATTGAGTGCCTCACAGATAGAGGCCGGACGTGTTGCGACAGGCGACATTAGAGGATGGGCACTCTGCAGCCATTGTGTGACATGCCTCATAATCTCTAAGACACGCATCGACTGTCCTGCAAAACGAGAGAGATTTCGCCCCTTCCATATCTCCTATAATATGTACGCTATGAAAATACGTAGGTAGGGGTTACCCTTAGAGCTCTGCAGTGAATCAAAGACTATTCTAAAGATCTCTAGGGGTGTGAAAAACGGAGGATGATGAAATACGGGTGACCAATTTTTTAAGAGTTGGTTCCAACATTTCGTAGCAACGACACTATGGAAAAATAAGTGATCTCTAGTTTTGTTTCTTGGAGTAGTGTGACAGCAATGACACCTAGAACATATGTGGTGTCCAATGATGGCCATACGGTCATCATTTGAGAGTCCTCGGTGCATTAGTTTTCACATGAAGAAAGAGACTTGAGGTAGGATAGTATGATGCCAAATAAGATTTCCCCAAACCTATTTTAGGAAATGGTTTCTAAAATAGTTCCAAGAAGAACTACAAGAGAAACTCCCATCAAGGGTGAGAGTCTAAATGGCCTCATCATCCCTAAGGCTCAGCTCTATCAACGAGATCTCTAGTAATAAATCTAGGAAGAGTCCATGCCACTCAATGAGCAATTTAGTATCCCCCTCGAGAAGTTGGGCCACCGTGAGTCGGGGCCAAGATGGCGTGAAAGAGGTAAAAGAGGCCAAAAGGGTATCCGCAAGCCAAGTGTCGTACCAGGCATTGATAGTGCCTTGTCCCACGTGCCACCGGATTAAAGGTTTCATTTGAAGCCAATGTCTCTACCAATCCGCCCACCGCTTCCCTCTTTTTATGTATGCCGGTTGGTTTGCCCACTCGTCATATTTGGCAGACACAAAGGTCCCTAAGATTGATCTCGTTGTCCTCTTCTGCCATACGAGTTTCTTCTAAGCATGTCGAGTATGTCTTCAGGATGTCTAATCCCTAGTCCACTCTCTTCCATCAGTCGGCATGCTTTCTCTCAAGAAACTCGTCGTTGGCAATGAGGTCCGTCGAGTTGGCCATCCCACAAAAAAGAGGTACATATCCGCCTCATAGATCGTAGGATGATATCTGGTACCTCATGTACTACTAGTAGATGTAATGGCATACTCATGAGGACATGGCGTATCAATTAGATGTGACCTCCTGGGGATAGAAGTTGAAGTTTCCAGTCGGCAAGTTTCTTCCTCAACTTACACAGAAGGGCATCAAAATAATGAATCCGAGTGCATCCAAGGAAGATAGGACATCCAAGATAATCAAAAGGTAAACATCCGCGTGAGAATCCTATTATATCTTGTATACGACGTATGGTGCTAATAGTGGTAGAAGATGCCACCATAAAACTACTCTTTGAGACATTAACGAGTTGACTTATGGCTCGCTCGTAGCTCAAGATAATACTCATAAGTCCCTTAATGGATGCCTCACATCCATTAAGGAAGAGTATAGCATCATCAACAAATAAGGAATGAGATATGATCGGGCAACCCCGCTTCGAATGATATGATTGAATAAGTCCACGTGATACTGCTCGAGAGAGGGTTCTACTAAGGACTTCTTCAACTAATATGAAGAGGAGTGGGTGATAATGGATCACCCTGCCGTAAGCCTTGTGTGGGAGTGAAGAAAAGGGTGGAAGTGTCATTCACTAGTAGGCAGAAGTGATTCTCCCTAACGCATGCATCAACTAAGTCGATGAACTCGTTAGTGAATCTGAAGTATCAAAGTACTTTAGTAAAATTTTTTCACTCGATTCTATCAAAAGCCTTTTCCATGTCTAGTTTGATGATAACATTAGAACCACGAATGTCTTGATCAAAGGATTGTGTTAGTTCATGAACTAACATGATGTTATCGTGAATGTGACATCCCTTGACAAATCTGCATTGCTCTGGAGATATGAGCCGATCAAGGAAAGTCCTCAGTCGTATTGTAATGATCTTAGATACAACCTTATAACATACATTACAAAGACTGATGGGCCGAAAGTCTCTAAAAGAAGTTGGGTTGGTTACCTTTGGGATGAGGGTAATAAAGGTGGCTTTCTAACTCCGTGGAAAGACTTTGCAACAGAAGAATTCCTTGACGGCATGTACTATATTTGTTCCAACTATGTCCCAACATGATGTATAAAAATCAGTTGGGAAACCATCGGGTCTAGGTGTTCGGTTCCTACTCATCGAGAAGACTACATCTTGGATCACTTCTCTAGTAGGTATGGTCATGATGTCCTCTATCTCCTGGTGGGTGACTAAAGATGGAATCGATGAGAGAATATCCTCGGAGATTTCAATTGGTTGAGAGGAAAGGAGGGTACGAAAGTACGCAATTTCTGCCTCTTGCATATGGGATGTGTCATGATCATACACCTTTAGAAGAGATGTATAATCAGATTGATATCGATGTGTGATCAAGGCATGAAAGAAACGTGTGTTTCTATCACCCTCACGCAACCATTGGATGCGTGATTTTTGGAGATAGTATATCTCCTGTCGTCGCGCGGCCTCCATTAATTACTCGTTCACTCGAACTCTTCTCTCCCAAGTAGTGTCACTCCATTGAACTTGCAGTTCCCTCTCGACCTCTGCTAGCTCTTTCTTGAAATCTTCCACTTGGGTGTGTATGTTTCTGTATACATGCCAGTTCCACCATTTAAGGTGGAGTTTGAGATTCCTCAGTTTGTAACTGAGGTTCTCCATAGGAGAGTCAGAGATATATCCGTGCCAATAACTATGCACGAAACTCTGAAAGCCTTCGTGTCGAGTCCACATATTCTGAAACCTAAAAGGAGGTCTAGGGGAACTAGCTCTCGAGTCAGGGAGAATAAGAATCGGCGTGTGATCTGACTTATAACGGGGTAAGAGTGTGACTAATATGGGACATTACATTAATGCAATGTTATTAGTGAAGCAACGATCGATGCGCTCATATATCCTTGCGCCTCCTTGTCTCTCATTGCACCACGTCTAGACCTCGCCAAAAGTAAGAGGCTCGATGAGGGCCGCACGAAAAATAAAATCATTGAATATCTCCATATGATGGGCCTGAGGGACCCGCCTTCCTTGACGTTCAGTGACTCTACATATGCAGTTGAAATCTCTAACTATGAACCAAGGAGAATCAACTAGTATGAGATAATCATGCGTATATTGTACTAGGTCTTCTCAAAGAGTCTCACGGTCTTGGTGTCTATGTGAAGCATAAACAATAGAGAATGTAAACTTTTGGTTAGAACTAAGTACCCTCATCGTGACATATTGTGGCCCCTCAATGAGTAACCGTAGAGAGTAAGAGCTCCTCTAAAACAATCAAATGTGATTTGTAGGGTTAAAGTAAAAGTGATCTATGTCTAAGCGTCTAAGTAATGGATAAATATGATCTGATGAAATCATTGGTTCAATAAGCCCGACTAGGCATAGTCGGCGCTTATTGATGAGTTTAACAATGTGAGATTGTGTTTTGAGGTTGCCCAACCCTCGACAGTTCCAAATAAGGCTAGGTATTATGTGCACTATCTACTGCCACGAGCCCTAAACCTCGTGACGTAGGGAGAATGTTGTCGTGAGGCTATATCGATTGCCTCTGTTTGGTACCTTCTCTTAGGGTCAAAGCCTTCAGTAGGATAGTCAGATGATGTCTTAGATCTAGAGTCCTCAACACTAGATGTAGAGCGCCCACTTGTGTCCGCCCCAGAGAATGATAGGGAGATGACTCGATGATTTGTCGAGCATTCTCCCCTACTAGGGCTCGTTGAAGTGTCATCAGTCTCCAAGCCTTGTCTAGGATCGCTCTCTATCAAGGTCTCTAGAGGTGTGGTCAAAGGAGGATCCGGAGGGTGGGGTAGAAGAGAAGGAGGGTCAGAAAGAGAAAGGCATGGGGGGTCTGATGGGGAGGTGTCTGTTGGGTCATATCAAGGACCGCATCAAGTGATGGAGGGGGCTGAGAGGATGTGCAAGGTGTGGTGTGGGAGGGTGCGATGCTAGGTAGTGAGTTACGAATAGGTGATGGAGGACGAGTGACTAGAGCGAGTGTAATGAGTAAAGTGGAGCTAGTTGACGTCATAGAAGTAATAGGTTTAGGAGGTCTAGTGGATGGAGAGAGGCTGGTTGAGGGTAAAGTAGTAGTAGTAGCAATTCCCCATTTAGGAGAGCATCGTCAAACTCGTGGGCTATCGTCTTTCCCTATAGTGGGAACACTATCAGCCTCAATCAAAGTGCTTAGAGCATCGAAAGCATTCGACGTCTAGGCTATCTTTCCTATGTCTATTAACACAAGAGGTGATGTTTGTACTACCGTCTTCCTCCCTTTACAGATGGAAGTGGACGCTCGAGGGATGGAATGTGTCACCGGAGTAGGTGGAGGTGTCTTGTGAGAACTTGTCGGTGAGGTACTAACTTGGAATGATAATGGTTGAGATGAAATATGTGAGGTTGGTGTAGGACGACGATCAAACGTAATCTTTCTTACCTCAATAATATAGTCGTCATAGGAAAGGGGTGGTAAATGAAGAGAAGTAGACCCCGATAATGATAAAGTATTTTTCTGTCGACATGTGTGAATAGTGTGTCAAAAAATCATGCAGTGTATAGAAATGAGGTAATCTTTCATATATAATAGTTTGGTAGATTTTCTCATCCCTATTCTACACAATAATCATGTGTTGAAGGAGGGCTAAGAGGTCTACCTCTACACATACGCGGGCATATCCTAGACGATTGAACATTTTAATGTTTGGATCTAAGCGTATAAGTGTTCCGACTACATTTGCCAAGGACTCAAGTGCCTTGGACATGAATAGATATGCTGACAAGCTCAGAAAACTTATCCAAATTGGAGTAGAGTCAGGTTGTTTCCTTCGAGAGGTACCATCAATATATGGAGTCTATCTATGAGTGTACATAATAACATTTTGAATTTCCCATGTGGTCTGACTCTAAGCTTTTCGATAGTCAACCTCGAGCTATAATCGGATGAAGACATTCTGATAATCATGAGTGCCAATAGTTACATTTCCCTCAAAGTGTTCAGAAGGCAAATATAATTTTTGGATGTCATCTTAGTGGAGGTGTTTTATGGTAAAATATCTAATCAATACAAATAGAATATCTCAATTAGTTGAGAGACCTCTTTTGAAGAGAATGAGATTATTCTCATTCTTTTTTCCTCAATATAACCTCGTAGTAAGAGATCCGTAGTGTAGACAGAAAGTAATGGAGCTCGATGTGTGTTCTGAGTTGTAGGAATAAGCTGTGCTCTTGTAAGTCACTGGGCCTAAGTCTTGACTGAGGTTTGAGTGGGCTAGCCGACAGATTAGGAGTTTGTGTGGGCTAGGCTAATATGATTGGGGCTTGAGTTTGGATCTAGACTAACGCTGCCCACGTAGGTCCTACCTTGGTAGTAGCGGGCCATAGTGGCGCCGCCCTCGTTAGAGGGGGCGGGTTGGTGCCAGGACCGAGGTAACGGCGTCAGCAGAATCGGCGCCTTTATCTCGGCTCCCTCCTATCCGTTGATCTCAAGATCAACGGTCAGATGATGAAGAGCCGATTCCGAGGAAATGCCGCCGCCTTTTTTCTGGAAGCTGACGAGTCCACGTCAACCTCCTCCGCTGGGGGGACGCCATGGGTACGAGGACCGAGGTAACGGTATCAGCAGAATGCGGCGCCTTTATCTCGGCTCCCTCCTGTCCGTTGATCGCAAGATCAACGGTCAGATCAAGGACCAAAGCTGACAAGTCCACGTCAGCCGACACCGCCCCCACATCTCCCGCCTTTTCCTTTCGTCGATCCTCACCGTTGATCTCACGATCAACGATGAGGTCAGAGGAGACGGCACCACGTGCCCTCTCCCCTTTCCCGCAGAGCGAGGGAATGGCGTCAAGAGCCATCCCTCGTTTGCGGAAACCGAGGGGACGTCGGCCAACGGCAGATCACTGCCATTTTTAAGGCGGCCATTCCGCCAATTGACTGCCCCGATTTTCGGGCCATCACTAGGCCCCTCGGATGGCGTTTTATCGCCACGGAGAGCCCCACGTGGCGGTTTCCTATTCGGTCGCATGCTTCCCTCATTTTTTCATCCGGCGGACATGAGTCCGCCGATGAGATCTCTGATTTACTCATCAAGTAAGCATCAGATAAAGATGATGAATAAGAGAAAAATATAGAGCACAGAAATACGATTCAAATGATTTAAAAATATTAAACTTTGGCCAAGTAACGAGAGAAATATTACCTTTAGAACGAAATGTCCGGAAAAATACCTCTCAATGAAGAAATTCTGACAACGAAGGCTTCAATCCACTATTTTCGACGTTTAATAGCAGAAGTTGATAGATTTTGGCCTTCCGAATCCAATGGAACTGGTTTCAGCACGATCGGAAGTCACACGAGAGAGATACCGCCATCTGAGATGTAGGTCAGTTGAAGGTGAAGAGAGAGAAGCTCCCGCGAGGAGAGTGAAAAAAGTTGGACAAATGGCGGCGGTTTAGGGCTTACGGTTTTAGGGTTTAGGGTTTAAGGTTTAGAGGTTTTTTTTTTTTTTGAAAAAATTTAATTAAGTGTTAGAAGTTTGACCTCATTCTAAGGTTACATAAGTGGGATCTCATTCGCACAAAGGGCGAGGATGAGATGGAAGATTATGAACTTCTTTTGAAGAAAATATGTGCCAATAGTGGAGATAGACTCTATTGTGTTCATAATGTTTGAAGAAGTTGGTTGATTTACATTGGGTTGGAAGAGTCATTAAGTTTATGAAGTTGAAAGATCCGTTCAATAGTAGTAGGACGTGTAGACTTCCATGTTGTGCGCCATGAGGTGTTCTTGTAAGACAAGAGTTTGCTACAGTAAGTGATTTTAAAAAATAAATAAAATGATATAAAGTGATGAGAAAAAAGTGATTAGAGTAGTGAAGAGGACATAATTATACTGGAACATGATAATAAGCTCAAATATGAACTTGCCTTCCTAGTGTTGCACATGCCTAATCCCTCTAGCTAAGATCTTACTAACACCATCAAATGTCATACTTCCTCTAAGTAGGTAGGGGACCTTTCACCTCACGAGAAATGACTTTGTCTCTTTTTCTAACTCTTTACCTTCTCATGGGTTCAAGTTAGCTGATGGGAGATAGATGCCACTAGTGCCTCTCGACATGGTGGTGTAGGGCTGCCTCTTGGCAAGTTGTTTTTCAGAGCGGCACGTTGTTGGTGAGATGACAACCACATGTGCCTCTCGACATGGTGGCAAATGTGCCTCTCAACATGTTCTTCGGCAAAGAGTGCATGTCGGCACGTTGTTGGTGAGATGGATGCCATGTATCTTGGCATGGTGGCAGCGGTGCCTCTCGGCACATTCTTCGGATGCTGGGTGCCTCTTGACATGGTGACGGAGGGATTCGTAACACGTGCCTGGCGGCACGATAATGCAGCAGTGCCTTTCAGCACATGTAGAGCAGGCGCCTCACGACGCACGCACACGTACCAAGGGACTTCCCAAGGAGGTCTCCCATCTGGGGACTGCTCCCACTGGAGCACGTTTAACTCCAGAGTTCTTATGGGATCCGGTGGCAACTCTCCCACTTAGGGGGGTTGGGTTTAGGGTTTAAGGTTTAGCGTTTTTTTTTTTTTTTTTTTTTTTTGGTTTAAGGTTTGATTATATTGATGTTGAGATAATATTTATTCCCGAGTCTCATACGTGAGATCTAGGGGAGACAAGAGATAGCTCTCTTTGGAAAGTGGTAAATGAAAGATGAAATGGTAGATGTGACTGAGGTTGATCATCTCGGTTTAGACTATTGCGAAATCCTCCCATCCATAGTGCGTGGATAGCTTTGTGTTGGTGGTGCTGCATACGCTAGGTCGTGTGCTGGCTGGGGGTTGGTGCAAGCGATTCGCCACTGTCGGGGGGCGACCGGTCTCCGTGTTCGCCGTATACGAAGTGCTGGCATGCCGATCTGCTCCAAGTAATGTCGACCTTGAGCTTCAGGCGACATCTCTTGCCAAGAGGAGAATACAGAGCACAAACGAGTGCATACTGCATGTGTAGCAAGCGCGTCTGCTGTTTGGTTCCCTTCACGTAACTGGTGTGTAATGGCACTGATCCTTGCTCTATAATGCATGATGTCGGTCCAAGTACTCTGAAGCTGCCAATGGGAATAAAAACCTACACGTAGCATCGTATGATCTCGTAGGATGCCTCCTCCTCCTACAGGTCCAGGGTTCCCTCAGGCTGCTCCATCGACGTTCAACTTCAGGTGTCCAACTGGCGGTAGTCTCCATCGAACGACCCGAGTGGAGATCTCTATACGCGTAGGCGTGGCTTGGACTCCCTAGGTCCTAAAGGCCTCACAGATTGAGGCCAAGCATGTTGCTGAAGGCAACACCAAAGGATGGG